>CM043324.1:30787500-31234463 GCA_023736055.1 Quercus glauca
TCACCTTGTCCCCATGGGAAAGGGACCAAGGATGTCAAGTCCCCATTGAGCGAATGGCCAAGGGGCCACCATTAGAGTAAGCCATTCTGATGGTCGTCTAGGTATGTTGTTGTAGCATTAACACTTGTCATGCACTTTGACATAATTTTCAGCATCTACTTGCATGGACAGCCACTAGTACCTCGCGCGGACTATCTTGTGGACGAGGGATCTTGCCCCTGAACAATTTTCACAGGCTCCTTCGTGGATGTCCTTCATAACGTAGTGGACTTATCTGGAGTCAAACACCTCAGGTAAGGCTGAGAGAAACCTCTTTTATATAGTACCTCGTCTCTGAGGACAAATTTTACTGTTCTTACCCTTAACTTCCTTGCTTCTTCTTTATCTTCGGGGAGGTATCCATCCTTGAGGTAAAACATGATGGGAGTGGTCCAGTTGGCTACTCCATCTATTTGATGTACTCCTGGAACGTCTATACTTGGGATGTACTGGACTTTAATCTAGTCATCAACAAATTCGTCTGCAGACGCTGCCTTGGCTAAAACGTCAACTTCCATGTTTTCCTCCCTTAGGATCTGCTGAAACTGGGCCGTTGTGAAGCCCTTGATGCACTGCTTATGTTTTCCCAAATATTTCTTCATTTTTTCTTCCTTGGCTTTACACATTCCATTCACTTGGCCTATTACCAGCAGTGAGTCTCCTTGGAGAAGAACTGAATCTGCTCCAAGTAACTTAGCTAATTCCAAGCCTTAGAGGAAGCCTTCATATTCAGCTTCGTTATTGGTCGTTTGGAACTATAAATGGACGACATACTCTAGACAATCCCCTTTTGGTGATTGCAATACTATTCCAATTCCTCTTGCATGCTGTGTGGATGAACCATCCACACAGACGACCCAGTCTTTTACCCCCTGGTCTTTACTCTACTGATCATGAGCAGGAGTGAATTCTACAACGAAGTCTGCAAGGGCTTGGGCTTTTATTGCTTCCCTTGGTCGATATCTTACGTTAAACTCACTAAGTTTAATCACCCACTGAATCAATCGTCCAACGGGTTCTAGCTTATTCATAGCCTTCTTAAGAGGATGGTCTCTTAGGATGTTGATAACATAAGCCTGGAAACAAAGCCTGAGCTTTCTTGCTATTGTTACCAATGAGAAGGCTAACTTTTCCATTGGTAGATACCGTCCTTGAGCTCTTTTTAAGGCACTGCTGGTGTGATAGACGGGCCTCTGCACCTTGTCTTCTTCCCTGATTAAGGCTAAGCTTACTACATGAGGGGACACTGCCAGGTACAGATATAACTCTTTGCCTGGCTTGGACGGGCTCAACAACAGAGTTGAAGTGAGATAAGCCTTAAGGTCTTCAAACGCTCGTTAACACTCGTCTGTCCATTGAAATGCTTTCCTTAATGCTCTGAAAAATGGTAAACACTTGTCAGTGGCTTTTGAGATGAACCTGTTGAGGGCTGCTACTTGTCCAATGAGACTTTGGACTTTATTGACATTCTTTGGGGGCTCCATGCTCAGTATTGCTTGGATTTTGTCAGGATTTGCATCAATCCCCTTATGCGTCTCATTTGCGCTTTTGACCAGCATGTCGTCCACGTATACTTCAACATTTCACCTAATTTGTGGACGAAACATGTGGTTGACCAATCTTTGATAGGTAGCTTTTGCATTTTTTAGACCAAAAAACATTACTTTGTAACAAAACAAACCTTGGTTTGTGATGAAGGACGTTTTTTGCTGGTCTGCCTCGTCCAATCTTGATCTGGTTGTACCTCAAGAATGTGTCCATGACGATGAGTAATCACACTTAGGTCAATCTCATGCATGTCTTTGTGTCTCCAAGCAAAAACATCCGTGCTCTTCTTGAGGAATTGGACAAGGTCTTGCTTCCTCTTCTCTTCCATGCTTGTCTCGATTTTAGTAAACTTCTCCAGGCTAGATTCATCCAGTGGAACATCTTCCAATGCTTCAATTGGTTCAACCGTTGTTCTTCTTTCTTCAATGTTCATTGTCTACATCTGCTCGAGCATCGTTAACATCGCTTAGTAACATTCTCTAGCAGCTAGCTAGTCTCCTTATACTTCTCCATTGCCAAATTCCATTTGGAATTTAACGGACAAGTGATAAGTGGACATTGCAGCCTTCCAACTGTTCAAAGTTGGTCGTCCTATCCTATGATGTCATTATATGAAGATGAACAATCTACAATAAGGAATTTTACTTCCTTATTGATTTGTCGCGGGTAAGAGTTGACCACAACTTATAAGGAGATAGTGCCTACTGGTGGAACTTTCATTCCTCCAAACCCAATCAAGGGCACATTCACTAGACAAAGTAATTCCTTGTTAATTCTCATTTGCTACAAGGTTGGATAGTAGAAGATATCTGCTGAACTCCCATTATCCACTAACACTCTTCTAGTTGTATAATTTGCAATCTTCAGAGTAATAACAATTGCATCGTCATGAGGATGATGTAGTCGCCTCGCATCTTCATCCGTGAAAGTATTGGCAAGCTCGTTTTCTCCAGACATCCTTGGTGGGCAGCTAGTGAGTTGAACATTCTAGACTATCCGCAAGTAAGTCATCTTGGCTTTGGACGAGCTCCCAGTTGACATTCCTCCTATGACCCTTATTTCTTTAAGTGGCTAACATAGTGGTTCTTCCGCTTTGCCTTCCAATGGTTGTCTTTCGTCTTTGTGGTCTCGTCCAAGGAAATTCTTCAACTTTCCCTGCTTAATAAGGACTTCAATTTGCTGCTTCAAGTCGTAGCACTTGTTCGTTTCATGTCCATGATCTTGGTGGAAACGATAGTACTTGCTCTTGTTCTGTTTGCTGGGATCTCCTTTCATCTTCTCTGGCCATTTTAAGGACGGATTGCCTTTGATCTGCATTAGTACTTGGTCAAGTGGGGTATTAAAGGGAGTATAGTTCAAATATTGTCTTGAGGATGATCCTGCTTTTCTGCCGTCTCGATCTCTTTTTTCTCCGGTCTTTGCATTCTTTGGACAAGGACCTTGCTTTGGATGGTGTAAATAACCAGTTTCCACTCTTTTAGTCTTCTTCTTTTTCTTGGCAATTATCGTGTCCTCAACATTCATGAAACTTTGGGTCGAGTGTATCAACTTAGCCATCATTTGTGGCTCTTGGTCATATAGTTTGTGGATGAACAAATCTAAAGTAACCCCATTGTAGAAGGCTGCCAAGAGGATCTTGTCGTCCATCTTGTCTACCAACATGGCTTCCCTATTAAAACGACTAATGAAAGCCCAAAGACTCTCATTTTCTTCTTGCTTTATGTTAAGTAAATTGTATGAGGAGCGCTTATGCCTTTGGCATCCGACGAAATTGTTGACGAACAACTTACTTAGTTCTTGGAACGAAGTTATGGTGTTGGGTGGTAGCTTACCAAACCACACCCTGGTTGTGCCTTTCAATGTGGTAAGAAAGACCCTGCACATGATTTCATCTGGAGTGCCTAAAAGGTGCATAGTCATTTTAAATGTGGCAATATGATTGCAAGGATCTCGTGTTCCATCATATGAGTCTAAGGTAGACATCTTGAACTTGGAGGGTAAATGATGACTTGTGATAGACACGGTGAAAGGAGAATCAGTTCTGTGGATGAGGTCATCCACATGATTTGCCCTTCTCATAAAGTCTTTCATCTTTTCTATAGCTCTTTTCATCTGGTCCATTTCTCTCCCTAAGTGTGGTACCCTACGAGTGACGGTACCTCTAGACTGATCTCCTTCTTCGGCACAGTTCTCCGCCCCTCCATTCTCTGAATTTCGCCCATGCTCCTCGCTGCGTTGCTGTCGGTGTTGTCTATTGACTTCTCTAGTTAACTCTTGGTTTTGTTGCTTCAAGTACACCATCGCAGCTGTCATGGACTGTAACTATTATTGGACGGTCAATGGTGATGGTTCAGGTGCACGATTTGGGTGACTGGAGGCATTTCCACTCTCCTGGTGTTCTGGACTCATGGCCATCAACCTAGTTCAAACCATACAACCTTTTTTGTCTTGGAAAATAAGGCTATTAACACTTAGAAACTTTGCTTAGCCTTCTCCTCCCCACAGACGGCACCAACTGATGATGCACGAAAATCAGTAGGCTGAATGCTCCGAGTTACGGTGATGGCTTGAGGACTTGAAGAGAAAAAAGAATATCAAGGGCGACCGGTGTGAACTGGCCAAGGACCCTCCAACGGTTAAGTCAATTTTCTCTCTAGAACACAAGGATGGTGAATTATGAATAGTAGAACTTACCTTGGTAGAATGAGACTTGATAATTTTATAGAGAGTTAGGAGTGGGTCTACTTGTTCGGGTCCACTAACATCCTGGGAGATGTGTGGAGTTAATGGAGAAAATGGAGTGGATTTTGAGGAATCCGCCTCACATTTAGGAGTGACAGATTGTGGTTTGATTGTGTAAAGCTTTTAGAGAATTCCTCTAAAATTTGCCAAGTGTTGTACGGTCATCCATACCCTTGTGAGCCATAGATGACAATCCTGATTTGGATGGTTGTAATATTTTATGGAGGAATCCTATTTATGTTTGGGATGCTTCTATTGGGCTTCCTTTCTTGTAAAACCTTTTTGGACGACCTATCAATGGACAACTATCATGGAAGATCCTGACTTAATTTAGATTCCTATCAAAATTTATTTGTTTTTTGATTCAATTTGCATTTGGATTTATATGTTGTGTGTGCGGTGATAATGTGGGAGGTTTTTGTACTTGCAGGCACAATAATTGATCATTTGAGGAATACTATGTCTTTGGCCTAGATCTTTTTCTTTCTTCCATGATTCCAATCTTATGTTGATACAAGGTGTTTCTAATATCATGGATGTACTAGAAAATGAGAGGAAAAGAAAAGTCTTCCATGGTTGAATTATTAGTGTATTTTCCTAAAATAATACTTGATCGTCGTTTTTTGTCCCAATCTTTTCCTTTTATAATTTGTTTAACGGGTTATTATCATTACTAGTTATTGGCCCATGCTTTGCACGTTTTTTCTTCTTCTTTAATTTAATAATTTATAAATTATAAGTAGACATGTTATAAAAAAGTATTCTTCATTTAAAAGTAAATGTATTATTATTATATTATAAGTAGACACGTTTTTTTTAAATGTTATCCTCTTTTAATTTGTGACTAAATTTGATTTTTTTTTTCTCCTATTGAAAGCATAAATTGTAATTATTATAAAGAGAAAACTGATTGAGAAAACTTTATAAATAAATTTTAAAAAGTCTACATACCGATAGTTAATAACATCAATGGCATCAGATTTCCTATTTAACATAAAAAATAAAAAATAAAAGCTTAGCTATTGAGAATATCAACAAGTAATAGAACTCCATCGCATAAAGAGAAATGGAACCCCACAGTTTCCATGTCTCTCTCTCCCACTTGGCTTCAAGATTTGTTTAATTTCTTGGTGACTTTCTATCCGTGAAGAACATCATCAAAAACAACGTTAAGATTAACTACTTTCTATTTATTTTCTTTGTCAAATAAAATTGAAAAATAGCTTCAAAAAGGTAAAGAAGATTGATAGAATACGGAGAAGAGATTAAATCACTTAAAAAATAAAAAATAAAAAAGTTGACAAACGACATAAGCTATCATACCTTTGCGATAATACTTTTGTTGTAATTTTAATTGATAATGTAGTTTGTTATATATAGTGCAATTATCAGTTATTAATGAAATTACTTTTTTTTATATATATATATATATATATATATATATATAAGAACAAAGAATTATTAACTATCGGTAGGAGATGCCAACAGGGGCTTGGTTGAGTGGGTAAGGCTCGGGCGCTTCGTGCAACACACCTAGGTTCGAGTCCCGCTGCCCGCAGGAGTCCGTTGGTGGGCATACTTAGTGAGGGGTGTACTCAAAAGAGGTGACTCTCACACAGCCGTTGGCTACCCTTCAGCTGGGTAGGTCTCCCGTTGGCTCTCTGCCCAGGGGTGTAATATATCCATAAAGGCCCCCATTTTTCATTCTAAAAAAAAAACTATCGGAAGGAGATGGGTATGAGTTACACGGATGTAAGAAATCAAAGAGTTATGAGTTGCAAATAATAATATTATAGCCCATTAACTTTTTTGTTGTATTTAACTACCTATTAACTATACCTATGGGTTATACAACCCATTAAATTGGCAGTTTTTTTTTTTTTTTTTTTTTCATGGGTAATACAAAAGGATATGTATCCATCTATTGTATTAATTCATGTATTTTATTTAAAATTTTAAGTGGGCAGTTTTTTGTTTTCGCATATAATATGAAAGGACATAGTTTTTTTTAACAACCATTTTTTAATTATTTTTTATTCATTTTCTCCTTAAAACTTAAATAGAAATGGTAATAAGAAGATGTGTAACACAAAAGTGTAAGACTGTAGTAAAACACACTTGAATGAGAATGAAATAATTTAGGTTTTTTTTTTGGCCTAAGACTTAAATAAGATTATGAGAATGATAATGAGTAGGTGTTGTGGAAGGGAGAAACCCAAGGAACAAAAGTATGAGGCATTAGAACATTCCAAAGAGACAATTAGGCTTCACTCCTCACTGACTGTGCCCAGCCTAAACGAGGAAACTAGATGTCAAAAAATGAATAGTGTTCAGTCCGAGGAGCAAGCTTACCCTGAGGAATTGAGATCCCAATCCAAAAATCAACATGATAGGTGACTAAGGAAGAAAGTGGAGGCATGAAGGCAGAAGGAAGCTTACTGATAAAACACCCATCATCTCTGCATTAAATGCACTGCACCAACTCAACCTGCTGCATTTAATGGCAGAAAGACTCTTGAACAATGATTTTACAGCTTACAGCCTACTCTACCACCACTAGTAAGGCACTGATTAGACAAGTATCCAGATAAGGATCCATAGCAGCCCAGGTGAAGGGTTGGGATGAGGCCTCATCTATTATAAAAAGGAAGGAGGCTCCATTAAGAAAGGGGAGAGGAATTGAAAAGAAAAAAGAAAAAGTGTAACCAAGAGCTTTGTAACTAAGAGCCAAACATTATAAGAACTAATATTCCTCGGACCAATCCGAGGAAGAGTTGATATAGAAATCCTTGCTTCTCTTACTGTTAACCCCTCATATATCTAGTGACTTAAGCATTGAACCTCTTTTTAAATCATTTAACAAAACCATTAAGGCTTGAAAATGTTGGCCTTGATAACCTACCTCTACAAATTAATTATACTGGGACAGTATATAGTAACTATCCATCTAACTTGGATTGAGGATTGCTGATCCTTTGCCCTTACAATTGGTGCCGTCTATGGGAAAGTCACCTTGAATCCTAACTTGTATTTTCGTGTATGGAGAAAAGATGGCTTCTAGGAGAGATGATATTATCATTCATGGTAATAGATTGGATGATAAAGAAGAATCTGTGGGGTCCCAGCATGAGGATCATTTTGTGAACTTGAAACGAAGAATGGATTGCGATGTAGCCCGATCCTCTAGCATAAGGGTCGAGTCTGTCCATTCAGACCATATTAGTTGAAGTCATTTGAGGCCTGAGAGTCATATCTCTCATGAGCAGGAGATGCGTAATCTCAGGTTGGAGGTTGGTCATCCATGTAGGCGACTTCGTCGTGGAGTACATGTAAGGGAAAACAGAACTCCCTTGCCAAGTCAAAGCTCTAGTTCAAAAGGATAACAAAGTTATAGATGGAGAATCAGGAGCCCGCTAAGTGAATTTTTTGCGATACCTTCTCATTCGGAGGACAAAGACAGACATCATCATAGAAGGGTCAGAACTCCACCCACGAGAATATGGGAAATAACTCCATGAGTAGAGCCTTGCGCCAAATCTCTCAGTCCTCTTTTACCAGCTATATTGAAGAGGGCGAGTTGCCCCATCGCTTTACCTAGCTAGCTTTAACAATCTACAATGGAAAGACTAATCCCGTGGAGCACGTGAGCCATTTCAATCAGAGGATGACCATTCATTCCAAGAATAAAGCCCTTATGTGTAAGGTTTTCCCTTCAAGCCTCAGTCCCACCGCCATAAGATGGTTCGATAGACTTGAAAAGGGTTCAATAGGATCCTATGTAGAGCTAACCAAGGTGTTCATTGCTAGATTTATGACCTGTAGTAGGGTCCTGAGACCTTTGGACTCTTTGCTCTCTATGGCTATGAGGGAAGGAGAGTCCTTGAAGACTTACTCAAATAGGTATTGGGAGCTCTTTAATGAGGTTGATGGGGACTTTGAAGATGTGGCAGTTAGAACCTTTAAAGTGGGGCTACTCGTGAACTTGAATTTATGGAAATCCTTTACCATGAAGCCTGCTCGAGATACGCACCAACTGATGGATTGCATAGAAAAGCACAAAAAAGTAGAGGACGACCAATGCCAAAGTAAGGGGGAGGCAAAGGTCTTCACGCCCGAGCAAAGGGACCCTCGACCAGACAGATATAGACCTAGTTGACCGAGGAGAAACTTTTTCAATCAAGCCACGCAATTAACTCGGTGTTCAAAGAGCCTGTATATCGGGTATCAGAAAAGATAAAAAAAAATAATCCTTACTTCAAATAGCCAAATAAGATGGGAAGGGACCCCACAAAGCGAATAAGGTCATATGACCAAAAATTGTAGAAAGTTGCTTGATTTTTTGGAACAGCTGGTCAAGATAGGGAAATTGAAGCAGTTCATACACCAACCTTCGGGACCAGGAGAGCAATCAGGCACGGGTTTACAAAGGGATGTGGCACTACACCTACCCTTTAGAGTTATCAACGTTATCTTTGTTGCTCCAAAAAGGGAGTTGGGTTCCTCATTTGGGGTAATGACCATTTCACCGAAGTCAAGGGTAAGAGAAGAGGGTAGAAAGTCCAAGCGGACTAAGATAAAAGAAGAGCCAACTCTGGGTTTCTCCGAGGTCGATAAGATGGGTACTTTCGTGCCCCACGATAATGCTCTTGTGGTCACCTTCCGAATAAGAGGGTTTGACGTGAAAAGAGTAATGGACCAAGGAAGTGGGGCTAAGATCATGTATCCAGATTTACATAAGGGTTTAGGATTAAAACCCGAGGACCTCGACAAGTATGATATCTTTTGGTTGGATTTCATGGAAAAACCATGACCCCTTGTAGACACCGCATTTTGTACCCCTTACGACTTGGGCCTCTGTTTCCTAACGATGCTGAAATTCTAAGACCCAATGTTGGTTTAGGGCCCAATTAGATGTTAAATTAACGTGAGAAATGTTAAAATGAAAATATAACTTTTAATGAGTAAATAAATCTATTTTTGACAAAGTAAATCCAAGGAAGCCCTCGGCCTGCGCATGCAAGAATCAGCCTACGCGCGCAGCCATAATGCATACGCATGCAAGCCTGAGCCTGCGCACGCATGTTGGGTTCCAGAAACATAAAAAGAAAATTTGTTTGCATCAATGTTGAGGTTTGGAACGAATCCCACATCGTCAGGGAGTCGTTCCAAACTCCTATTTTTACAATATAAATAGCCATACATGGTACTTTTTCAAAAAACAGACGGAAATCCTAAGGGAAAACACTAAAATTTGTTAGAAATAGTGAATTAAAGAGGGAGTTTTTCACAAAAATCCTCAAGTCAATTTTCTTTTTATTAGGGCCTTTTCTGGCCTTGATCTTTGAGTTTAAGATTACTAATCACTTTTTATTGATTGTGAATAGATTTGACTGAGGAGAACAGTAAAAAATCAAGCTTGAAGAGCTTCTGTTTTGAGGTATTAGTTTTAAACTTTTTCTTTCTTTTTCTCTAATTTGATTTTGTTTGTGTTTGTAGAGGGAAAGGAGCAAAAGAAAAGATGAAGAAGAAAAGAGGGAGGCCAAATTTTGGCCCCCCTCTCTTTTCCCCTTTAATGATGAGTCAACTCAAGTTTGACTAAGTTGACTCAGTCAAACTTGAGTTAAGTCACCAATATATATATATATATATATATATAGAAGAAGAGTAAAAAATATAGGAAATTTGTTTTCAAAATTTTTTCTAAAATTTTTCTAAAATTTTCAAAAGTGATTGGTTCAAATTTTCAAATAAAAAAAAAGAGAGAAAGAGAAAGATGATAAGAGATTTTTGATTTTGCAAAAAAAATGAAAGAAAGAAAAAGGAAAAAAGAGAAAGGAAAAATTGTTTCTAAAATTTTTCATAAACATTTCTAAAATTTGTGGCATTAGTTTCATTAACAAAGAAATTTTTCAAAAAAGAAAAAGAAAAATGAATAATAAAAAAAAAAGGGAAGATTTTGCAAAAACAAAGAAAAGAGAAAAGAAAGAAAAAAATTTCAAAGATTTTCAAAAATTAATAGTTCCAATTTCAAAAGAAGAATTCAAATTTCAAAGTCAAAAAAGAAAAAAGAAAACGAGAGAGATTCTACAAAGAAAAAAAAAAGCATTTCACAAGGATAAAATTGATTATTTTGGTGAAAAAAAAAAAAAAAAAAAGGAGAAGAAAAATTCTAGATTCCAAACAATTAAGCAGATAAAGTCTAAGGGCCTGTTTGGATTACCCTTGTTTTGAATCATATGACTCAGTTCTCATCACTCAAACTGAGAATTGCGTGAGACCCACTGAAAATATTGTATTTGGCTTGACTTCCTCTCCCTGTTTTCATCACTCAAACTCAGTTTGAGTTGAGCTACAGTGTAGAAAACTGGAAACACCAAATTGGTGTTTTCAGTTTCTGAGTTATGTATCTTAGTGGCAATATTGTAAATTTCTGACCTCTGTGGGGCTCATAGGAGTTGATGGTGTAACCTTTCTCTTCCTTTATCCTCTCTCTTTCTTCTCCCATTTGTTTCTTTTTCTTTCTTTCTCCGGCTTCTCTCTCTCTCTATTTTTTCTTTCTTTCTTCCTTTCTCTGGTTGTTTGTCTAGTTCTTTCTTTCTTCCTTTCTCTAGTTGAGCCTAGTTCCGCTGCCACCATTAAAGCGAGAGCCTCGAAACACCAAGACCATGATCGCCGGTGCTGGGTTTTGATTTTGTCCCATCAAGTAACGTCTCTCTCCAACCCAGAGATCAAGCTTCGCCGGCAAATCGGACTGAGCCAAGACCAGAGATCAAGCTTCGTTGGCCAATCGGACTGAGCCCAGGCCAAAGATCAAGCTTTGCCGGCGAATCGAACCCAGAGCTCTCCTTTTTTTTTTTTTTTTTTTCCTTCATGCAGTGAGACCTGATGCTTCTTTTTCTATTTTTTTTTTCTTCTTCAATCAAACACATTTGGTTGAGGGCTGTTGGTGGGTTTGGATTTTTGATTCATTCAGATTTTTTGGTGGAGGTTGTGGTTGTGTTGAGTGCTGTTGGTGGTTGTGGTGGTTGTGGATTTCTAGGTTTGCCATAGGTGGTGGTGGATGAAGGGTTTGCCATTGGTGGTGGTGGAGCTGGGTTTCGGTGTAGTTGGGTTTGAAGAGTAGAAAAAAAAAAAAAAAAAAAAAAAAAAAAAAAAAAAAAAAAAAAAAAAAAAAAAAAAAGAACGCTGGTAGCAACCATATTCTTCTATGTAGTGGCAGTGGTTGGGTCCATTATTTTGATAAAAAGTGAAGATAAAAATTGAGTTACGTGACTGAGTTTTGTGACCAAACAAAAGTGTTGGATTTTTTGAGTGGTAGTGGAGTTTGAGTTATGAGTTATAGGTTTTGAGTTTGAGATATGAAAACTGAGAACTGAAATATGAAAACTGAGACATCTCTAAACCAAATAGGCCCCAAATCATCAAAAATTCTAATTTGAATTTTTTTTTTTATTGCAAAAAAATTTCCAGATTGAGCGGATAAAGTTCTCAATCATCCCAAGATTTTTAGATTGAGCGAATATAGTTCTCAGTCACCCCAATGTCCAGATTGAGCAAATACAGTTCTCAGTAAACTTCCAGATTTCGAAAATGAGCGAATATAGTTCTCAGTCACCCCAGATTTCCAGATTGAGCGGATATAGTTCTCTGTCGCCCCAAAGTCTAGATTGAGCGAATACAGTTCTTAGTCGACTTCTAGATTCCAGATTGATCGAATATAGTTCTCAATTGACTTCCAGCTTTCCAAATTGAGCGAATATAATTTTCAGTCTCCCCAAAGTCCAGATTGAGTGAATATAATTCTCAGTCGACTTCCAAATTCCAAATTGGGCGAATACAGTTCTCAATCACCCCAGATTCCAAGTTGAGCAAATACATTTGTCACTCGGCTTCTAGATTCTAGATTGAGCGAATACAATTCTCAGTTGACCCAGATTTCTAGATTGAGCAAATATAGTTCTCAGTCGCCCCAAAGTCCAGATTGAACGAATACAGTTCTCAGTCGACTTCCAGATTCCAGATTGAGTGAATATAGTTCTCAGTCGCCCTAAAGTCTAGATTGAGCGAATATAGTTCTTAGTCACCGTAGATTTCAAATTGAGCGAATATAGTTCTCAATCAACTTCCAGATTCCAGATTGAACGAATACAATTCTCAGTCTCCCTAGATTTCCAAATTGAGTGAATATAATTCTCAATCGCCCCAAATTCTAGAGTGAGCGAATACAATTCTCAGCTAACTTCCAAATTCCAAATTGAGCGAATACAGTTCTCAGCCGACTTCCAGATTTCCAGATTGAGTGAATATAGTTCTCAGTCACCCTAGATTTCTAGATTGAGCGAATACAGTTCTTAGTCACCCCAAAGTCCAAATTGAGTGAATACAGTTCTCAATCGACTTCCAAATTTCTAGATTGAGCGAATATAGTTCTCAGTCACCCAAATTCTAGATTGAGCAAATAAAGTTCTTAGTCGACTTCCAGATTTTCAGATTGAGTGAATATAGTTCTCAATCACCCAGATTCCAGATTGAGCGAATATAGTTCTCAATCATGCTAGATTTCAGATTAAGTAGATATGGTTCTCAATCAGCGACATTCAAGCCTCTACACAAGTTCATTAATCATCAAGCAGACTGGATGTCAACATTTCTGATTTTGTAAGACAATAGAGCACTAATACTTGTTAGGGTTTGTGCCTTAAAATCCAATTTATTGGCATGTCATAAATAATTAAATTGTTTAATTATATGAGATTATTTATAAAGGAACTAATGAGACATTATCTTAGTCCATGAGATGCATAGTATGTGATTTACGTGATTTAGTCACAGAAGATATAAATCACAAGTTCTTTGTAAACTCAGAATTTTAGTTCGTAGTCGATGATGAAATTGGGCATTTTATCTGCGAAGACTATAACATATCAACTAAGATGATTTGTCTTGATCATGGAAGTGGAGACTTCTAGTTGATATGTTGATATGTTTTAAGAGTTAAGACATATTGAACTGGACCGCTGTAAGATTTATTATTCTCCTAACGACTGTCAAATGAATAATAAATTTCACGACTTCTATTTACATCAACTCTAAATCCTGAGAGAATAATGGACCTGATCATGAGATGTAGGTTGCTTTGATATATCAGGAGTGAGATCTATAAGTTACGGTCAAAACCTCAGTATGTTGGGCAGTCGCATTTAATGTTGATGGAACATATACTCTCAAGATGGAATTCATAATCTCTTAACGGAGATATAAAATATTCCCTTGAGATAAGTTTAATGGGTTTAGTTATTTAGAGTGTTGGGCCCAACCACTTTAGTAAGGAGTTACTAAAGTATATATTTATGAAATTGGATTTCATAAATATATAATGAATAACATAAATGATTAAACTAGGTACTCAAGGATTAAGATGTAGTAATCTTCAAAGTGGCAGTCAACATTCATGACTTTGTATTATTACGAATATTTTATTGAAGAGATTGCATGTATAATAAAGTCTTGGGATATAATTTATTAATAAGGCTTAGAGTGCAATTATATTCTTATAGTGGTATTGAATATAATTAATGGTAATTTTGGAATTGTCAAGAGTTAACAGAAAAGCCCAAGGCCCATGGGAGAGTCTTATTTGTTCCCTTTGGTCCCATCTTAAGCCACAAACTAAAGCCCAATTAGGTAGGCCCAAAAGGCTAACCCAATTAGATAATCAATTTTTATTTAATAAGAGTTATTAAATAAAGAAAGTACCAAGGTAGTTAGAGTGTATGTATGATGAAAAGAAAAGAAATCAGTTTTTCTCCACAAGGAGAAGAAGAAGGATTTTTCTTTGAGAATCTATGTACAAAAAGACTGATTGAGATACCACACTTTTTGGGCACCATGTGGAATTGAGATGAAGATTAAAGGTATTCTCAAGTCTTGGTTTTGAATTTCACTGCATCAAGGTACACTCTCTTGTTCTATATTCTGAAACTTACATAGTACATGTTATCAATTGCGAATGAAGTAGATTCGTTAATTTTCCGTAGTGTATGTTTTGTATGTGATACAAACATGTGATTTTCCAACAATACTATGTCCCAAGGTTCTAGGTTCTAGGGCTAGGAAATCTTTGAAAAATCAACCTCAATTAAATCGTGGTTGCTAAAATTAGTGTCTTTGACTTACATTGACATTCGCTTTTCAAGCTATGTCAATTAGAGGTATTCTGTAGACACTTAATTTTGCACCTATAATTTAACCTTGGGAGATGACCAAAATAATCATTCTAAGTACCCAAAAATCATGATTTCATTTCATGCATTAAATCATTTATCACATAACATAAAAATGATCTTAAGATTCTAATGATCACAACGATATATCCGATTCCCAAATCGGACTGTCGAATTGAAAGATAGTTGAAGATCAAATTTTCACGATTTGCATACATTCATTTGGGTGGAACTGATCACATGTGATTAATTGCAATTAATTTTAATTAGTTGATAATTAAAATTAATTAAATAATTTATGTGATTGGTTGGTGATTTTGATTAAAAATAAGTTTGGTTGCATAGGAATAAAAGGAATAATCTGATAATGTTGAAATTGGATTGATAGGGAAAAAATGTATACCCCCTTGCAAATTAATTAATTACCCAAGTTAATTAATTAGGTTCAATTACATGCAAAGCGTGGAGACACAAACAAATCACCAATTGTAGTAAGTGCAGCGGAAAGTAAATTTGACACGGGTGATTTGTTTACAAATGGGAAAAACCATCGAGGCAAAACCCCACCAGGTGAATTTAAGGTCATCACTCCTAAGAATCCACTATTATCAATCACAAGCTGTTATAGGTATAAGGAATCTTACCAAACCCTTTGGCCTATCCCGAAATACTAACCTACAATTGAACCCTTAGCCCAATACCCAATTGGACTTGTATTGTAGTGGCAATCTTTCCGTTTAATGTATAAATCCCAGTACGTGACTAACCACTAATGCATGGATCACAGTACATGACTAACTCCACCAACTTGAAGATGATGTTGGCCGCAAAGTTTTTCACTTCATCAACAATGAAGATCAGGAAGCGCCTTGGTTACAAAACCCTTGGCCTAAAGACGTAGTAGCTTCTTCAGAGAGAATAATGAACTAGGTCGCTATCTGTATGCGTGATAGCCTTTAAAATAAGCCTTATTTATGTCTAGGGTTGTGAGAAAAGAAACCCTATACAAATATTTCATCATGGGCCAAAAATCAAATCTGGAATTCTGATTTCGTAAATCTCGACAGGAACAGGTTGTGTCGAGCTTCTATCGAGCTTTAACATTAAATCTCAATAGAAAGGATTCTGTCGAGACTTCTGTTGAGCTTTAATGAACACCTCTTCTTCACTTGTTTCTTGGTCAGATCTTCATGGCTTTAACACTTGACTTGAACAACATGTTTCTTGAAGTCTTAAACCCATCCTAGATCTACCTAATTACAAGTAAAGTGCATTTTGTCAAAGGATTAGCCAATTATATAAAATGTCCCTAACAATCTCCCCTTTTGGCAATCCGTGACAAAACCACAACAAAGAAATGAATCATGAGAGAAGTCTTAAATCACTAAACTCATAACCAATTGTTGGATTACAAAATAAATCTAAACCTAACATAAACTCTTGAAAAACTTTGTAAGAAGAGAGTTCATGGCACGGTAGACTTTTCACAACTTGGCTTTCGGAAACACTTGAAGAAGACTCATCAAGGCATCATGTGTGAAATAGAAATAAAGATTGCATACATAAAGAAACATGTGTATAAAAAGAGAAAAGAAACAACACATGTAGAGGTAGGTGTAGAAAAACATACATCATCATCAAATATATGAAACTAAAGTACAATGTATGTAAATAAATGGTCACAAGAACAGTATACAAGAGGCTAATGTAAATAAAGAAGAAAAGAAAAAATACATATAAACCTCACTACATCCCTCAAAAAGATATAAACACTCCCCCTATCAAAAAAATGTCTTATACTAACCCCCCTAAGTACAAGAATACTCTCAAGCCCAAAACTACTCCCCCTTTTTGTCATGAATGACAAAGGGTAAGTCACTGAGAGGTCTTCATCTTGTCATCTCCAGAAAGGTCAACATCATCCTCATCATCATCATCATCATCATCATCGGGCAAGGCCTCTAAAGAAAGAGAGGGAGAAGGTCCAAAGCTGCCAATACGAGCCTGTCGGCATGCAATGCATCCTATCCTAGTGTTCATCTGACACATCTCATCAATGAGATAGTCGATACGACCACTAAAATCAACATGCATCCACTATAGCTGCTTTATGATGTCATCGAGAGTGACACCAGCTGCGGAGGAGGAAGGAGCAAAGGTAGAAAGAGTCGAGGAATAGGGTGGAATAGCAGAAGCTGCAGGATCCTCCGTCTCCACTCATGGCCGCTTCGGTCAAAGTTGGGCCTCGCTCCGCTGGACAGAGCCAACACATATGGCACCCATGATGGTGAAGAGAAGAGAAAGAGGAATAGGAATGGAGAAGTGCTAAAGGATCCGCATGATAGCCGAAGGAAAGATAAGCTTATCACGAGTGGCAGCATCCAGATACACATCTATGATAGATGTGATGAGGTGAGAGGGAAAGTCAATGGAAAGATCCTCTAAAAAAGAAAAAAGAAAATGAGCACGAGGCTCAGTGATGGAGTTATAGTGAGACAAAGGAGTAAGAGTGAATGTCATCACCATGTTAAGGACTCTCAGGCCTTTGGCAAAGCCCGAGCATGGGGTGTTTAGCTTACCACCCCATATGGAAGGAGTCTCGTAAAAGTGAGAGATAAGCTTGTCTCTGGACATTGTCCGTAGACGATCACAGCCAGGGTAGTCAGGATGCATTACCCTAGGAACGTGTAGTACTTCAGATATATAGGATCCAGAGTAACTACAATATATGTACCTATGAATGTAATGACAAACTGAGGCACGAAGGTATTGATGCCATGTATGTCGGAGTAAAACTCCTGAATAAACACGATGGGACACCTCATGGGTCTCTCAAGTAGAGATTCCCAACCCTGAGTCCAAATGACAACAAGGAGATGAGTGTCGGCAAAGTCCAACAAAATAACCTGGCGTTCCGGATGAATGCCATATTTCTGGAAGTTTTCAAAGAAGTCCGTTTTGGCCTTCTCATCACGTAACCGAATGTGAAAAGGTATAGGAGGTTCAGAAGAAGAAGATGACTCGGAAACTTGAAAGGGGTTCCGAGCCGGAGTGGATTTGCACTGTTTAGGTGCCACAGTGCAGTCTATCCAAGAGAGAGAGAGAGAGAGAGAGAGAGAGAGAGAGAGAGAACATAACACAAGTTTAGAATAAGAAAGATGAGAAGAATGTACGCATGAAAAATGCATGAACATGTGACATGAGAATTTAAGAGCATCATGGGTAAAACCTAATCCAAACCTACCAGCACTCAATCAACAATAATCAGTCACACACATCTAAATATGCATGAAACATTGTTATAATGCAAAGAATATGCAATGCATGGTCATATAACAACAATTTCGCAAAGCCCAACCCAAAAATTTTATGAAAAACTCAAAGACCCCAAAATTTTTGAAAAACCCTAAAACCTTTGAAAAACCCTAAAACCTAGGTAAAAAAAAGCATGAATGCATGAATGAGAGAGGGTTTAGATCACTTACCAAGTGTTGGAAGCTCGATCTAGACTGAAAAGCACGTGGGTGAGGAGATTTAAGAGTGAGAAAGAGGTTTGGGTCAAGAGAGAAGAGTTTCTATCGAGAGAGAAGTGAGAAAATGAGATTTGAAATCGCGCCTCAACCTTAATTAGAAAATGCAGCTCGATAGATCGAGGTATCTATCAAGAATCTGTCGAGCTCTAAATCTTGACAGAAGTGAATCTATCGAGGATTTGTCAAGAATCTATTGAGCAAACAGAAAGCATAAGAATTTTGCTCGATAGATCGAAGAAGCTATCGAGATCCTATCGAGAAGAAACCCAAAAATCTCGATGGATCGAGAATCTGTCAAGATGCTATCGAGAAGGAAGAGAGCACAAGAAAAATACTCGATGGATCGAGGATCTGTCAAGGTATCTATTGAGGCTGAAGAAAGAAAGCTCAATAGAAATGAATCTATCGAGGATGTGTCGAGAAGTTGTCGAGCTTGAAGAAAGAAGGTTTTTCAAGAGAGGAAAAACACATAAAGACGAAGGCAATAAGCAAGCTACTCAACCAAATATCCAAGCAACATATGGAGCACTCAAAACATCTCTCAATCATAGATGCAAAGCATACATAGATCCAAAAACACACACACACACACACACACTAAACAAGTCTAACCAATTTTATGTTTCAAAAACGAGTTATGACAATTTAGTGAGCATATATTAACATATGTATCTCTTGTATGGCCAAATCATATTATACTTGCACATGTATCAAAAGTAGCAAAGAATTTGCGTGTTGTGTATGAAACATATCAAGAGTGCATAAGTGTCTCATATTATGAAGATTTGAGACTAGAGAAAATCAACTACACTCACACACAGTCATAACTGCTTGATGGGGACTATCACCTTCGAGGTACATCCTATAACTCCCACATCTCCTAGAAACACACTTGCAATCATATTAAAAGCATTTTGATTCTTTTTGCTTTTATTTTCCTTGCATATTTTTCTTTTTGAGCATAGCATGCACGGGCATATAAGAGAGAAAGGAAATACCCATTTATGTAAGCTAAAAAATCTCAATTTTGCTATGCCTAAGCACACAGATGTTATTCATGATTGGCAGGCTTTAGTGGTGAGATGGTTATTTATGCCTTTATCTTAGGATTTTCTAGTCCTTCCTATCAAAAAGAGTGATATGAGTATGAAATATAAGGGACAATCTTAATCGTACTCATCACAAACACGAGCCACAAAGCTCACTTGCTTAGTTATGCATTGAGATGCTCATCTAAGTTACAAGAGATACAAAGTTTAAAAAACTTTGTTTCAATGGCCATCCAGAGTACACAAGTACCAATATACACAAACACACATTGTTTTTGTATTTTTCAATTTTCAATTTTTTTTTATTTTTATGAAAAACAAAATAAAACAAAAACTGAAAACAACCAAACAAAAGCATAAAGAAACACACAAAGCATAAAACTAGACTGACTCAAAAACAAGAAAGCAAAACAAAAAAGTAATGCAAAAACATAAAGGGAGAGAGAGAAAAAGTGTATGAATCCCTTTGAGCCTTTTTCTTTCCAAACTTTGGTTTTGGAGGAAGATCATTTCCTAGAGTTGAACCTTTGTTTCGGAGGTGAGAGGAAAGAATTGAAACCGTTCAAGTTCGAAAGGAACATGAGGGCCTTGAGAAGATCTCCAAGAGGACCCAAAGATGATAGAATCTGATCTTGACCACCAGATGATAAAACACTATTGCTCTATTGAGTGGCTAACCGCTTATAACAATGTGGACGAGTGTGTCCTGAAACTCCACAGTGATGACAGAAATGAGGCTTCTTTTGTTGAGATTTTTTTTTGTCTTTCTTAGTCCCAGGGTTCCTAGTCTCTTTCTTTTCAACCTTAAGGGGTGCTCCTAGAATAGATTTTCCCTTGTCTAAGTTTTCACTAGCTATTTCAGTTTTAGCTTCATTATTTTTAGCATCATTATCATTAGTAGGTGAAACAAAAACAATCTTACTAGAAGAGGCAATATTAGGAGAAGAGAATTCATACTCCAAACTGGTTTTGTTAGAAGCAGCTTTTTGAAAGCTTAGCATCTCATCGAGCTTTGCGCTGGAAGTCCTTTCCAATTAAGCTCTGACTTGAAACAGCTCTGCTTCAAGCTTCTTGGCCCTTTTAGCCAAGAAATTGTTCTCAATTCATAGTGCTCCAATGGTTTGATTTGCTTTACCAACCTTGGTAGAGAGCTCCTCTCGATCTAGCTCCACATCGCTTAGCTTCTTGATGGCCAGCCTATACAATTTCTCGTGCTTCTCTGAAACCTTGTACAACTTAGCATAGGCTATATGGATGTCATCTTGTTTATCCATTTTCTCAAACTTAGATTCCACCAAGTCCTCTTCTTCATCCATTGCTTCTACAATCCCTTCAGTAGGATCCACTGTGGCAATGAAAGCACTTAAGATTCCCTCATCATCACTATCTTCTGACTCAGTCTCAGGCTCGGTATCACTCAAGGTAGTAGCAAGAGCCTTGCTTTTCCCAATTGACTTAAGATATGTTGGACATTCTTGTTTCATGTGTCCAAAACCATGATATCCGAAGCACTTTGGTCTGAAGGGAACAATATACTGACCACCATCCTTAGCATCCTTCCCTCTGTCTTGACTTTTGAATTGTGAAGAACTAGATTGCTTACGGTCTTTATCAAAACCTTTCACATTGACATTCTTCATGAACTTCTTGAACTGCCTAATGATGTATGACTTTATCTTGGAATCTTCATCATCTGAAGACTCATCAGTCTCATTACTTTTAGCCTTCAGTGCCATGCTCTTACTTTTGCTTCCTTTCCCAAGTCTAGTCAAACCTAATTCATAAGTTTGCAAGTTGCCAATCAGCTCCTTCAAAGGAATGGTGTCAATGTTCTTTGATTCTTCAATCGCTGTTATCTTGGCATAAAATCTCTAAGGTAGAGATCTGAGCACCTTTCTCACAATCTTGGGTTCAAGAATCTGTTTTCCAAGATTGAAGGCTGAGTTGACTATGTCCTCCGGCTTGGCATAAAACTCATCAAACGTCTCATCATCCTCCATCTTTATCTCCTCAAAGCTAGTAGTGAGCCTTTGGAGCTTTGAATCCTTGACAGCCTTAATCCCTTCATAGGTTGTCTGGAGAATGGTCCATGCTTCCTTTATAGTTTCAATTGAGGATATTTTCTTGAACTCCTCATTGTCATCGCACTGAATAGGGCATTCAATGCTCTACTGTTGAAATTTGCCACTTTGATCTTGGCATCATCCCAATCAGTCGGCACTTCCTTTGGCTTCACCTAACCAATTTCCACAGCTTGCCAGACCTTCTCATCTAAAGACTGCAAGAAAGCTTTCATGCGTACTTTCCAGTATGCATAGTTAGTGTCATCAAATAAAGGAGGTATAATAAGAGATTTTCCTCTATCCATGACACACAGGGGTCAATGGATTACATAGCAAAGATTAAAACCTAATTAGAGTGTGCTTGCTCTGATACCACTTGATAGAGCAAAAATGTATTGGCCCATTGCAAATTAATTAATTACCCAAGTTAATTAATTAGGTTCAATTACATGCAAAGCGTGGAGGCACAAACAAATCACCAACTATACTAAGTGTAATGGAAAATAAATTTGACATATGTGATTTTTTTATGAATGGGGAAAACCACCGAGGCAAAACCACACCAGGTGAATTTAAGGTCACCACTTCCAAGAATCCACTATTATTAATCACAAGCGGTTACAAGTATAAAGAATCTTACCAAACCCTTTGGCCTATCACAAAATACCAACCGACAGTTGAACCCTTACCCCAATACCCAATTGGACTTGTATTGTAGTGGCAATCTTTCCGTTCAACGCACGAATCCCAGTACATGACTAACTCCACCAACTTGAAGAAGATGTTGGTTGCAAAGTTCTTCACTTCATCAATAATGAAGATCAGGAAGCTCCTTGGTTACAAAACCCTTGGCGTAAAGACGCAATAGCTTCTTCAGAGAGAATGATGAATTAGGTCACTATCTGCATAAGCAATGGCCTTTAAAATAAGCCGTATATATGTCTAGAGTTGTGAGAAAGGAAAACCTATACAAATATTTCAGCATGGGCCGAAAATCAGATCTGGAATTTTTGATTTTGTAAGTCTCGACAGAAACAACTTGTGTCGAGCTTGTGTTGAGTTTCAACATTAAATCTCGATAGAAAGGATTCTGTCGAGACTTCTGTCGAGCTTTAATGAACAGCTTTTCTTCTTCACTTGTTTCTTGGTCAGATCTTCATGGTTTTAACACTTGACTTGAACAACATATTTCTTAAAATCTTAAACCCATCCTAGATCTACCCAATTACAAGTAAAGTGCATTTTGTCAAAAGATTAGCCAATTACATAAAATATGTCCCTAACAGGATTTATAATCAAATTTTTAAGATAATTATCTCAGAGATAATTATTTTTAAAGATTTAATTATCAAGTTAAAATGTATTTTATTAAGAATAAAAATCCAAAATATGTCCAAGTACGATTCTAGCTTAGAAAAACGCCCCAAAAAGAGCCTAAAACATACAAGAAGAGGAAATTGGGCCAAGTATTGAGGAGTGCCAATCGGCACTTCGACACAAGTTATAAATCGGGCCCAAATGCAATTAGTTCAGGTCTAGACTCATCAGATTAGATTTTTTAGGGATAAAACTTGACTTAATTCGTATATGCTAATTTTCTAAGCAACCCTAGCTTATTTTTTTAAGCAGATACACCTCTATAAATAGAGGAGACAATCCAAAATTCAGCACCCCTCTACCCCTTAATGTTAAAGAAACTCTAGAAGTCTAACTTTAAGATTTCTTTCTTGTTAAGTGATAATTCTTTAGGACTCAGAGAGATTCACTCTCGCTAACTCTAAAGCAATTCCCCCCTGTAGAATTTGTTCGTGTAATTGATGCTACTCATTTATTAATATGCAAGTTTGAGTATTTTTTTTCCTCTTATTAGCATGTGTGTATAGCTATATTTTCCATCTTAACATATGAACAATAGTTTCTGATATGATTTTTTCTTCTTTTGAGTCTTTGTTTCATGATAAAAAAAAATGTAATGATTATTTGATTCACATGTTCAATGATACAGATTTAGGATGTTCTTGATATAATCTTGGATCTATGTTTCTCTGTTAATTAAAAAAATCAGATCTGAAATTCTTTCTTTAAAAATCATTCTTTTTCATAATAAAAATCAGATCTGAAATTCTTTCTTTAAAATCATTCTTTCTTATAAATAAAAAATTTAATCTGAAATTCTTTTCTTTAAATCATTTTGTTTCATAAATAAAAATCAGATATGAAATTCTTTTCTTTAAATAATTCTGTATAATAAATGAAAGCTCGAAAATGTGTTGAAAACACACAAGCGATTTAGACCCCCAAATTCAAATTACGGCTTGGTTGATTTTACACTAACTTACTAACAAGTGCGGAATAGTGTAAACACAAGCGTATAAACAAACAACTACTCTAATCCATAATTTAAAGCAACTCAGCAGTAAAAATGAAATGAACAAGAGTAGGGAAGAAGGATGCAAAACCCAAATAACACCGAGACGTGTTATCGAAGAGGAAACCGAAGAACTCGGCGAAAAACCTCTCCGCCGCCCTCCAAGCGGAAATCGATCCACTAGACAATCAGTTGGGATACACGGATTAGCAAAAGACCCTCCAAGCCTAGTCTACCCGATGTACCTAAGCCCTCCAAGCTCCTACTCCAACAAGGCTTCTCGGAACCGTGTCTTGTCCTAGTTATCCGGATCCCGCAACAAGCTCCATGTTGCATCTGCCATTCAAGGCTTCTTCCAATGCTTCCTAGCAGCACCAAAAACGTCACTCAGCACTCTCTAAGGTGTGTCAAGTGTTTGGGCTATCAACCTCTCAAAGATATGGACAATGGAGAGGGAAGGGTTGAGGAGATACCACAAGCAAATTGTTTAGAGAAGGTGAGGAAGACAATCTCTAATTACCAATGTGTTTGGCTAGGGTTTTCTCTCTGAAGCATTCCTCAACAATTGTGGGTAATGATGGTATATATAGTAGAGGTGCAAAAGGTGTGACTCAAAAGTACAAGCTGGCAGAACAGCTAGTCTCGCGGGTGTCTCGCGGGAAGGCCTTACCCGCGAGATACTCGCGAGACACAGTTGTCTCCACCTGGCATGACTCTTTGCATTCCAGCATGTGCCTGGCACATGTTTCACTTCGCGGGAAGCTTGGTCGCGATATACCCGCGAGATACCCGCGAGAATCCTTCACTTCTTCAAATGCTTGAGTCTTCAACACTCTTTCTCTCACACACCCCTTACATCAAGTCCCACAACAAATACAGGGTTTTAAACGATTGAACATAATTACAATCAAATTTGGCACGGAATAAAAGCCAACAAATACACAGTTGTAAATTACAACTTTACAATAAATAAAAAATCAAATCTAAAATTATTTCTTTAAAATCATTCTTTTTTATAAATAAAAAAATCAGATATAAAATTCTTTCCTTTAAATCATTCTTTTTAATAAATAAAAATCAGATCTAAAATTATTGCTTTAAAATCATTCTGTTTCATAAATAAAAATCAGATTTGAAATTCTTTTCTTTAAAATCATTCTTTTTCATCAATAAAAATCAAATCTAAAATTCTTTTCTTTAAATCATTCTTTTTCATCAATAAAAATCAAATCTGAAAATCTTTTCTTTAAATCATTTTGTTTCATAAATAAAAATTAGATTTGAAATTCTTTTCTTTAAAATCATTCTTTTTCATCAATAAAAATCATATCTGAAATTCTTTTCTTCAAAATCTTTTTTTCATCAATAAAAATCATATTTGAAATTATTTTCTTTAAAACCATTCTTTTTCATCAATAAAAATCATATCTGAAATTCTTTTCTTCAAAATCTTTTTTTCATCAATAAAAATCATATTTGAAATTATTTTCTTTAAAACCATTCTTTTTCATAAATAAAAATCAGATCTGAAAATCTTTCTTTAAAATCATTCTTTTTTATAATTAAAATTCAAACCTGAAATCCTTCCTTTAAAACTCATCCTTTTTTATAAATAAAAATCAGATCTAGAATTTGCATTAAAAATTCATCTTTTTCATACCTAAATTAGATCTGAGTTTTTCTCACCAAAATTTATTAGAATCCAGATCTCCACTTTGTCATTAAAAAAAATCTTTTTACAAAAATTGGTATCAGATCTTTTTTTTTTTTTTTTTTTAAACATTGTTTTCCACATTAAACAACAAATCTGATTTCTTTGCACAGAAAAGTATACAAAACTGAAGTCTTTAAATAACATTTGGCCATAAATCTAAAAAGATTGCATAACATGTTGCATTTCATAATCTATTGTATATCATAGTTTAAGGGTAGTTAAATGATCATTCAAAGTTTAGAAGACCGGATTTCATCCAGGCAAAATGGATGCCTAACACCTTCTTATTCTGTAACCTAGCCCCCAAACCATAGATTTTGTTTCGTAGCCTAGTGTCTTGTCTTTATTTTATTTTGGTAGATTGTATCTGGGACCAAAGCTTTGTATTTTTTTACATAGATTGTATTTAGGACCAAAGCCTTGTAATGATATTCTAAAAAATTATATTTGTACATTCAATCAATGAAACTTGAGGTATTTCAAATATGTAAATTGTATATTATAGTTTTTTTTATTATTATTTTTGCAATAAAAAATAAGCAGCGACTCCACATAGCCCCAAAAAGAGAGGTGTTGATACATTGCTCTTTTGATTTTAGAGCACCCCAAAAGTCCCAGTCTCTCACATTGAGATTTTGTTGTTTTCGGTCTTTAATCTAATTCTTTCAATCTTTGTAGGACTCTTCATGCATTAGATGCTTACCTCATGCATTTGTGCATCATGCGTTTCTTTATATGCATTGTTTTTTGTTTCTTTTATCTTACTTTTATGCTTTTGTTTTGTGTGAGTAAAAATTCAAAACACATAAAAATTGAAAAATTCAAAAAGTTCGATCGTATATTGTGGGCATATGCCTTGGCCTAGGGTGGACCATGGTAGAGGGTGTAAAATGGAGTTGCAACATAGTTCAGGTCTAGGAACCATAAACATAGCTTCCTTCATGGAAGGATTGATCTTTACTAGAGCACGTGTTCGAAGTTTAGGTATGGGGATAGGAAGGTATCAAGCACCCAACCCTACTCGACCCGTGGGTCGGCTTCCACTCATTATGTTCCAAGTCTTAATCTCATTAAAGGCATATTCAATATGTTATTCTATTTCACACACTCAGTCAAGAATCTAAAGCAAACAACATGGCATTATCATCCCCAAGCCTAGCATTCATCTATCATGGCAATAAGAATATATCATTAAAGCAACAACATCATAAAGAAGATTTAAAACAACCATGTTATGATATCTCAACAAATGAAACCCTAACAAGCATACAAGAGATAAAATAAAGCAAAATAAAGAAAAACAGAGTAAATAGATGTATACAGATATAAAAACTAGGTTAAACAGAGGATAACACATGTAAATAAAACAAAAGAAAAACAAACAGAAACGAATTTAGGGTTTCTGGGCAAGAGTATGCATGCGCATACATAGGGCAAGCGTACACAGCCCAATTGTATGCGTACGCATACTTTGAGAATGCGTACTCATGCAAGCTGCATGCACACACATACAAACCCGAAACCCTAAACCCAGAAAACTAAAACAGAAAGCAAAGAAAACACAATAGAAACAAGAAAACTAGCAACCTATCATGCTTCTAACATTAACACGAGACAAACCTAAACTAAAAAAACATATTAAAGCATTTAAAACATATATATATATATATATATATATATATATAAACACAAAAAAAAAAGCAAAGAAAGTGAAGAGCCAAAGTTAGAACTTTACCTCAACACTAGAACTCTTTAGAACTTGATTTTGACCATTCCTCTTAATCAATCTGGTTACAACCAATTCAAAATAAATTAGTAAACTTTTAGAACTCAAAGATCAAGACCAGAAAAGTTCTCAATCAAATAAAATTTACTTGAGGACGTTTTATGAAAAAATCCCTCTTTGATTCACTATTTTTTAGTGAAACTTATGTGTTTTTCTACTAGAATCCGTCCTGTTTGAAAAAGTACCTTTTATGGCTTTATATAGCCGAAAAATAGGGGTTTGGGGTAACTCCCAGATAATGTGGGAATTGTTCCAAACCAAGTTTAAATGCAAAAAACTTGTCTTTCATAGTTTCTGGAACCCTAGCTTGCGTACGCAGAGCTTGAGTATGTGTACGCATACGTCTGTATGCATACGCGTGTATGCATACGCACACCCTAGGTTTTCTGTGGCCTTTTTTTTTTTTTTTTTTCCTAAAAATAGTTTTATAGTCCAAAAATAAGTTATATTTTCCATTAACACTTTTCTCAAGTCAATTTCCATCTAATTGAGCCCTAAACCAACCTTGGGCCTTAAAGTTCTAATATCATTGGGGAACGGGGGCCTGAGTCGTAAATGGTACAAAATGCAGTTACTACATATATTTTTGAGCACATATCACATGTAGAGTTTGGCCTAGTACCGTCGTACTAATGACATAGTGCATTTACAAGCTTAGCTTGTTATGTATGCACATATATTGAATGTGAGTGAAATCTAGAAATCTATATTTGATTGTTGTAAATAGATCTTCAAGCTTATCATAAATGTCTAGCCAATAGTCTTGATTGATCTTGATATATTTGTAGACTTGATCTTATATATCTCTTCACATTTAATTTTCTGTCAAAAAGCTCTTCAAACATCAATCTCTAAAAAGAGAAAGCTGAAAAAGCCTTACTTTGAAAACTAGTTAGACTAGAAAAAGGTGGAACAAAATGTATTCAAAAATGTACGATGCCAAAGCCAAAGGCTTGTTCCTCAAAGAAATATAAAAAATTTCATGGCATCGGTGCTAAAAAATTGAGTTGTATTGATCAAAGTATGAAAAATGGAAGCCAAATGAAAAGTTTTCAATCAATGTAAACACTTTGGTGAGGAGTCACATACGTTCATTTCTATTCATGAGATAGGTCTCTTGACTTCGTGTTATTTGTGTATGAATTGATTATTGAAGCTTCTTGCTAGACTATGGACTAATTCATACTTGATACTTACACATAACACACAAGCCTAATGTTCAATGAATATCTGTTTTATTTATGTAATTGTATGTGTTTAAATGTGATGTGTGTATGCTCAATCACTTGTTGATCAAACCAAAATGATTTTTGAGTGTTTTAGTTGTTTTTGGAAGTGATTTTTATCACCCTTGTTTTTAAAGTTTTCCTCAGAAAGCCAAAATTGTTTGTGTTGAAAAACTTTTTGTTTGGCAATTTCGCAACTCAACTCGCAAGTGGTCCCATCCAATTCGCGAGTTGAAATGAGGAAATTTCCATTTCTTCACAAATTCAAGCAGAGAGTTTCGCGACTCAGCCATGAGTGCTTCACAACTCAGACCTGACCCGTGAAATCAGCCTTGTGCATTTGCACATTTCATGACTCACCTCGCGAGTTAGTGACTCGCGAAATGCACGAAAAGAAAGTTTTAAAGGGCTCGAAATGTTAGATTTTCAAAAATTGTCTTTTTGCTCTCCACGAGTCCCTCGCCCCAAAACTCAAATTTTCTTCAAAACTCAACCAATTTCCTTTGGATTTCAACTCTAAAACTACCCTAAGGTAATTTCTAACACTTTTTATCTTTCTATTCCTTAGTTTTTTTCTTAGATAGCTTAAAACCTAGGGTTGGGTTTGTTTTTGAATGGGGGTTGGGAAAACTTCAATTTTGTTAATTTTATTTGAAACTATTGATTGGGCTTAGTCCCATTTGTGTTGATGATGATAATGTTAGCCCCATGTGGCAAAAATAACATGTATTGAGGGAATTATTACACATTTTCATGCATTCCATCAAATATAGGGTTTATTCGTGCACGTTAGGTGTTTGATAAAATGTCCCTAAGGCATTTTTTTTCACTCATTTGGATTCTGATGAGTACCAAACTTTGGGGTTTTCCATGTTTACTTGTAACATGTTTTGATCATTGTTTGTATGTTTAACACACTTTGCCCCACAGTGCTTGTTCATGCTTGGTTCATGCATTGCACACACCCTATCACACTTGACATTTTATGCATTTTCTCATGCTTTTAGTCTATCTAGACCTTCTAGCATCTATAACATGTCTTTTTGTTTTGATTTATGCTCTTGTAACATAGTTTTTAAAGTGTTTGTGCTTGGTCTTTGTATTAACTTGCAATTAATCAAGTTTGTTGCCACTTTGTGTATGGTTTGCATTTTTTCATCATTGTAAATGTCTTCAAGGAAGAAAACTTCAGCAAGGAAATCCTCTAAATGCCTTTGAAAGCTCGAAAATGTGTTAAAAATACAAGAGCTGTTTAGACCCCCAAATTAACTATTACGGCTCGATTGATTTTACTCTAACTTATACTAAAAGCATAATAGAGTGAATGTGAGCGGATAAAAAATATAACTACTCTAAGCCATATTTATTAAAACATAGCAGTAAAATGAAAGCTAAAAGAGTAGGGAAGAAGACTGCAAACACAAGATAACACATCGATGTGTTATTGAAGTACTCGACGTAAAACCTCTCTGCTGCCCTCCATGCGGTAAATTGATCCACTAGACAATCAGTTGGGATACACGAGTAGTAAGAGACCCTCCAAGCCTAATCTACCTAATGCACCTAAGCCCTCCAAGCTCCTACTCCAACAAAGCTTCTCGAAACCGTGTCTTGTTTAGCTTCCCGAAATACCGCAAAATGCCCGATTGCATCTGCCAAAGCTTGGCTTCTTCCAATGCTTCCCAGTAGCACCAAATCCTCACTTAACACTCAGTATGGGTGTGGTAAGTGTTTGGGCAATCAACCTCTCAAGGATATAGAAATGGAAAGGTAGGAGTTGAGGAAAAACCACAATGGATTGTGTAGAGAATTGTAGGTATAACAATCTTTAACTCTTAAGGGTTGTGGCTAGGGTTTTCTCTCAGAAGCACTCCTCAACATCTGTGGGTAATATAGGTATATATAGTGTGGGTACAGATTGTGTGTATTAGATATGACAAATTGGCAAAACAGAATGTTTCGCGAGTATCTCGCGAGACACTCACGAAAACCAGCTGTCACCAACTTGTCCTGACTCTTCACATTCCAATCATGTGCAGGGCACATGCTTCACTTCGCGGGTAAGCTTCTCGCGAGATACTCGCGAAAACTTCTTGCTCTTTACTTTGCCTTGAGTCTTCACACTTTCTCTCACTCACACAACCCTTACAAGAAATCCCACATAAAATATAAGGTACATAAGATTGAACATAATTACAATCAAATTTGGCACAGAATTAAAGCTAACATAAAATAGTTGTAAATCACTACTTTACAATCTCCCCCTTTGGCTATTCCATGACAAAACCCCTAAAACAGGCTCTAGACTTAAACGTGAATTTAGGAACAGTGGCAAAACTCACTCACACCTAATCTAGAAGCTGTGAAGCACTTGCATGTATATACCTGTAACCTGAAACACTCGCACAAAAACAAAACTTTCATTAAGCTTATGATAAGTTGAATACATGGTACGTACATGAGCAAGTAAAGTGTGATCAAGTTAATAAACACTATAAAACAGTTAAGCATATCTTGATCATACAAGAACAGTCATTAATTTAATGACTACAATGATCATTTAGCTAGTAAACGATCATCCGGACATGCAATGCAATAAAGACCAACACGAGGATCAATTGCATGTCCAACACACAACCAATGCAAAATACACGAAGTATTTGAATCAAGGATACAAGATCCTACAAGGATACAAGTGTGTAATACTCAAGACAGTTTAGCAACATCTAAAAGTACAAAAAAAAAAAAAAAATGCTACAAAGTAATGAAAAAAAAAAAGTACTAAAAATAAAACCAATGTACTTAAGCATTTAAAGAAAAGCAATGTAATAAACTATCCAAGAGTTGTAAAAACTAATAAAGTTTAAACCAGACAAAGAAATGCTAAAACATAAACCACAAACAATGAACCAATATTGGCCAAATAGGCTAGAATTAATCTGACTCTGAATCAAATCCTTGCGCCATCGACATGTCCTCAATCTATGAAGATAGTGCAGTAATCTACCCCTGGATGTACATAAACTGATCGGAGGTATGTTGCACATGGGATTCGAGCATGCCATACATCTGCTCTATCCGTGCCATGAGGCGATCTAGACGATCGGGTCCTCATGCTTGTGCTTGAAAGGATGGTTGAGCAGAACTTTCTGGTGCTGAGGTGAATCTATCAATCTCTTCCTCAGTATCTCCACCCTCTTCCTCAGCATGATCCCTTGGTATTTGAGAGACGCGGGTTTTGGATCCGATGATGTGAGCTTTGCTTCTAGTCACAGTGTTAGCACTAATGGGATAATCTCTTGGTACAATTGTGACACCGCTCAAAAGTTTGAGCCTTGTCTTTGCAGTGAGGCCCATGATGAGAGTGGGGAATGGCATGATTGTCCTTGTGTTCCTTTTGGTGATGCTCTTGGTCAAGAGGTGGAAAATGTGTCCACAAATGTCGATCTCTTTATGTGTGAAGAGATCGTATAAGAAAATTGTCCTCAGAGCGGACAATGTTGTCAAGTTGGTGACCGGATACAAGTTGTGGATCATGACATATGCTAGAGTCCTCATCTTCGCGTTGAATGGAATGGTGTTCATTGATTTCTTGTGTAGCGAGCTGCCAAGAACCTCCACCATTGGCTCAATAGATTCTAATCGATCATCATATTGCACGGTGATCGGCTGAGAAGGTGGACAAACTTCTAGGAATTCTTGGATTGAGTCCCTTGTAATAACAAATTCCTTGTGACACACCCAGCAGTTAATGTGGTCTCCATCCACACTAGCATTTGAAAAGAACTCTTTGATGATTTCTGAGTACACATTGCCACTTGGATTCAGTAGCTTTGTCCACGTCCTCTCCTTGAACACATCAGGAATGGAAGTGTCCTCAAGAGAATCCCATCGAACAACCCTCTCCGTGATGATTGTTGCTCATTTGTAGCAATCATTATAAGCCATGTCTACCTCAATGGACTTGAAGTTGTCAGAGTTCGTGCGAGGACGCTTGAAGGATTTCTTGGAAGCAGAGTGTTTGGTGGGAGACATCTGCATAAGGAAACACACAACAGAAAGAAATAAGTGCAAAAACACAAAAAAAAAAAAAAAAAAATTAGAACATAAACTTGATTAGTGTCAAGTTAGTCCAAAACATAAAACAGAACACAACAGTGTCAAATTAACATACTATGAGTGCTAAAACATGTAATTATCACCAAAATGCAAAAAAATGGCAACTGTGCATATGTGTGCATCTAGTGTGCACGTGGTGTGCATGAGGTGTGCCTAGGAGATGCATGACAAGGCATGGATAGGAAAAATTTGGGCAAAGTGTATAAAACACACACCCAATGATCAAAACATGTTATACATGTTCAATCATGGGTAATCCCAAAATTTGGAACTCGTTGGAGTCCAAAACAACTCAAAAATGCCACTTGAGCATTTTATCAAACACATGGAATGCAACACTACACTACACATATGGGCAATGCATGAAGATATGAAAAAATGCCTAAATACAAGATCAAATTGCCACAAGGGGCCAGCATAGATACAGACAAGTCAAATGGGGCAAAGCCCAATCAAGATTTTGAAAATTTTTTGCCTAAAATCAATAAACCCAACCCTTTTTCAAAAATCCCTAATTCAAGACAAACCTAGAAATTTTTCTGCATAATCTAAGAAAAGAGTGAAAATATTGTTAAGAAACATACCTTTGAAGAGATTGTGTAGAGATTTGAACTTGAAATTGATAGTTTTGAGTGAAAATCAATTTGTGTTTGAGAGAGGTTTGAGTGAGGCAAAGGGAGGGAATTCAAGAGTGTTTTAAAAATCTATCACATCAGTCCTATAAAACTGAAAACACGCATTTTTGACGGGTTAGATACTCGTGAAATTACTTGTGAAAAACACATCTGGAGTACAAAGCTTTTCGCAGGAAGCCTTTAGTCGCGAAATAGTCGCGAGACAGTCGCGAAAGTCTGTCTGAAATTTTGTGTTTTCCAGTTTTTGCCTTAACCTCTTTTTCAGGAAGAGCTTAGTCGCGAGCTTCTCGTGAAAATGCCTTTGAACAAGTTTTGAAGAACGACACAAAAATGCATTTTGAAACAAAAACTTAAAGCACGAAAGTATAAAAACACTTTCAAAAACATATAAAATACTCAAAAATCTTTTTGGGTTTGATGGACAAGCAATTGAGCATACACATCACATTTGATCATGTACAATCACACAAATGAAATAAGCATTTATTGAACATAAGTCTTATGTGTTGTGTGTGAGTATCAAATGTGGAATAGTCATTAGTCTAGAGTGAAGCTTCAATGATCAATTCAATCAAGTCATACACAATTGGTACTTAGTCAAGTGGTCTATCTCAATTATAGAAATGAACATATATGACTCCTTACAAGAAAATGATTACACATCTTTGAAGCTTTTCATTTGGCTTCTTTACAAATCATAACACTTGATTATTTTTTTTATTTTTTTGAACAATACATCTCATTTTGAGATCGGTGCATGAAATTTTTGATATTTCAATATTGAGAATAAGCCTTTGGCTTTTTGAGCAACATACATTTCAATAAAAAGTTGCTTTGCCTTTTTCCAAGTCAAATACTAGTATGTGTGACGGCTTTTGCAACTCATTATCTCTTTTCATTTTGAGATTTATATTTGTTGAGCTCTTTAAGTAAAAACACAACAGTAAAACACAACAGTAAAATGTAAGCTAAAAGAGTAGGGAGGAAGAATGTAAACACAAGATAACACGCTGAAGTGTTATCGAAGAGGAAACCGAAGTACTCGGCATAAAACCTCTCTGCCGCCCTCCAAGTGGTAAATCAATCCACTAGACAATCAGTTGGAATACACAAGTAGCAAGAGACCCTCCAAGCCTAATCTACTCAATGCACCAAAACCCTCCAAGCTCCTAATCTAACAAGGCTTCTCGGAATCGTGTCTTGTCTAGTTTTTTGGATCCCGCAATACAATCGATTGCATCTGCCAAAGCTTGGCTTCTTCCAATGCTTCCCAGAAGCACCAAATCCTCACTTGACACTCAGTATGGGTGTGGTAAGTGTTTAGGCTATCAACTTCTCAAGGATATAGAAATAGAGAGGTAGGAGTTGAGAAAAAACCACAATGGATTGTGTAGAGAATTATGGGTATAAAAATCTCTAACTCTCAAGGGTTATGGCTAGGGTTTGTCTCTCAGAAGCATTCCTCAACATCTGTGGGTAATGTGGGTATATATAATGTGGGTACAGATAGTGTGTATTAGATATGACAAATTGGCAAAACAAAATGTTTCACAAGTATCTCACGGGAAGGCCTTACCCGCAAGACACTCGCGAAAACCAACTGTCACCAACCTGTCTTGACTCTTCGCATTCCAGTCATGTGTAGGGCACATGCTTCACTTCGCGGGTAAGCTTCTCACGAGATACCTTCAAAAACTTCTTGCTCTTCACTTTGCCTTGAGTCTTCACACTCTCTCTTACTCACACAACCCTTACAATAAATCCCACATAAAATACAGGGTACATAAGATTGGACATAATTACAATCAAATTTGGCATGGAATTAAAGCCAACATAAAATAGTTGTAAATTACAACTTTACAGTCTTTAGTATGATGATAACAAGTTTAGAAATGGAGATGCGGATGCTGCATACATAGAATTCTACAATGAGGCTGTGATCATTGTGGAAAGGGAAGTGAATCTTAAGTCACTATCTCGTACCTTCATTCCAGAAGTGTTCAAGGATAGAACTTGGACTCCACTTCTCACGAGCTTTGGAAATGTATGCGATCCTCTTGTTCGGGAGTTCTTCTCGAATGCCATTGAGGAAGGAGATCACCTTAACTGCTGGGTTAGAGGGACACAATTCATCGTTTTTATTTCATCAATCCAGAATCTGCTTCAAATCCGTTCGGTTAATCTTGAGTTTTCTCTACCATATGATGATAGAAGAACCCGGATTACAAATGCAGTAACAAATCTTAGAGGTAAGCAAAAGCACCAAGCCATGCACTTAGTGGATTTCTCACCAAAAATGAGAGCCTTAGCCTACATCATGATCTTCAACCTCTATCCGATCAAGAATTTGACAACCTTGTCTCAACCAAGGGCTTTATTCCTTCATAACTAGTTCAAGAAGAAGGAGATAGACATTTGTTCCTTCATGCACACAGGGCTTTATTCCTTCATAACTTCCTTTTCTGAGCTTGATCATGTCGATTCTACATAACAAGAGGATCAAGTTTCCAGCTAGTTGGGTTCCTATGAAAAAGGAAGATCCAATTTCAGCACAAACCATGTCTCGAAGCAAAGCATGCCTTCAGGGTTATGAAGAGGAAGCAAAGGAGAGAGACCACAAGGAGAGGCTACTGAAGCTGAAGGTGGTGATACTGAGGATGAGATTGATCGATTTACACTTGGTTCAAAGGACATTCCAACTTCACCACCATAGGATCAGCCACAGGGACAACCACAAGCTCAGCCTCAAGCATCAACTCAGGCACCTGACCGCCTCGATCGGATTCTTGGTCTATTGGACCACTTGCAAAGGTCCTTTGATGAGCATACCATATACTCCAAAAGGTAGTTTGTCTACCTTCGAGAGTAGATCACTTACATCTTAGGTCACTTCCAGGACATGGGGGGTTTCGATGACTAGTACCTTTGGCCATTTCGGTAAAAAAGGGAGAGTAGTATAACTTGAAAGGGAGTAGAAATCCATCTACTAGTGTTTGTTTATTTACTTTGCTTTATTTAAAGTTTTTAGTACTTTACTTAAAAACTCAATTTACTTTAGTACTTGTGTTTTGGTTTTTATAACCTTTATGATGCATTTAGTTATCTATTGCCCTCTTACTTTAGCTTTATTACATCATATGCTTGTTGGACATGCAATTAGTTTTTGCATTGCACTTAATTGCTTACGCGTCCGGATGTTCATTTACTAGATAAATGTTCATTGAAGTCATTTCTTAATGACTGTTCATGTTTGATCAAGTTGTGATTTAATTTTTTTTTTTTTCATGTGGTATTTACTTGATCACATTTTACTTGTTCTATAGACTTGCCTTCATTTCTACCTGTCTCAATCTTAATGAAGTTATTTGTTATGTGCAAGTGTTTCAGGTTACAGGTATATATGTTACAAGTTCTTCACAGTTTTTAGAATTAGGTCTGAGTGAGTTTTGCCTCTATTCCCAAACTCACGATTAAGTCTAGACTCTGTTTAGGGGTTTTGTCACGGAATACCCAAAGGGGGAGATTGTAAAGTTGTAATTTTTAATTAAGTTTTGTTGGTATTAATTCTGTGTCAAATTTGATTGTATTTAGTCAATCATTTCTCTGTATGTTTGTGGGATTTAATGTAAGGGTTGAGTATAAGAGTTTGGTGAAGAATTGTGAAGATCAGGGCATATTATGACTTGCTCGCGACTGGCTCATGAGTGAACAACTCGCGAAAGGTCACGTGAGGAGCACATGCTGGAAGTTGAAGAGTCAAGTGCCGTGAGGCATCTCGTAACTCATCTCACAACTAAGCCAACTCGCGAGATGACCTGTAAGTGAACTGCCAAGCTGTTTTAAAGTGCTTTCCTCATTTCTTTACCTATGATATTTTAAGGAGATTTTCAAAGAGAAAACCCTAGAAATACACTTGAAAGTTATAGATTGTAAACCCATAATCATCTACGCATTTCTCTTTATTTTCTCTACTCCTACCTCTAATTACAAATCCTTAAAAGGTTCTTAGCCCAAACATATACCTCACCCAATCTGAGTGTTATAAGTTGTTTTGGTGCATATGGGAAGTATTGGAAGAAGACATTCAATGGTAGATGCAATTTGGAACTAATTGCGGGATCTAGATAATTAGTGAAGACATGACCCGGTAAAGTCTGTTGGGAGCTAAAACTCGGAGGGTTCAAGTACAGTGGGTAGATTAGGCTTTGAGAATCTTTTTAGTATCCTTATACTTCAACTTATTCACTAGTGGATCATTTCGACTTGAAGGGTTGCAGAAAGGTTTTCGCGTCAAGTTCTTCAATTTTCCTCTTCGATAACACATCGTTGTGTTATCTTAAATTTGCTATTCTTTTACCCACTGCCCTTTTTCCATTTTAACATTTCACTTATTTGTTCATTCATGCAATTTTTGAATTCTTCAATTGATTAATTTGTTAATCACGTATATTCCGCATTAAGTGTGTTAAGCAAAAAATTAATCAAGTCGTAATTAAAAATTAGGGTTTAAACAAGTTATAGTGTTTTACACTATTGAAATTTCAAACTTCAAATCAATTTTTTTTGGGATACTTATAGCTATTATTGAAGCTTCTCAACCACAGTGAGATGCTGTCAAACCTTGAGCTTGCATCTCCATTTCTTCTTCTTTTTCTTCTCTCTCTCTCTCTCTCTGTGTTTTTGCCGTTTTTGCATTTTTTCTCTCTCTAAAAGTCAAAAATAGCCAAATACCACTATTTTTTGAAATTATTAGTGTTTTACCACTGTTTGAGAAATATCTAATAATCTACCACTTTTTTAAAACTTGAGTTTTAGAAACTCGATTTTGACATGGAACTCGAGTTTAAGAAAATCGAGTTCTATAAAAAATGCCATACGGAACTCGGTTATGTGGAAGTCGAGTTCGTTGTGTGTTACTCGAGTTTAGTACACTCAAGTACCATGTAAGGAACACAGCACTCACATAGCCACAATTGTTGACTTATCTAATTTTTTTTTTCTCATTGGCTTTCAGTTTTGTTTCTTATTCTTCCAGGTGTGGGTTTCTCTTTTTTCTTTCTTTTGTCAGGGTCACGTGGGATAGGAGGCCACAATTGTTGACTTATCTTTTTGTTTTTTCTCATTGTTTAAACACAGGCAAATAGTTTTCTCATTGGCTTTCAGTTTTGTTTCTTATTCTTCCAGGTGTGGGTTTCTCTTTCTTCTTTCTTTTGTCAGCGTCACGTGGGATGGGAGGCCACAATTGTTGACTTATCGAATTTTTTTTTCTCATTGTTTAAACACAGGCAAATAGTTTTATCACAAGGAACTCGAGTTCTAAGTGGACTTTTTAAGTAACTCGATTTTTGTAAACTCGAGTTTCATGTCAAACTCGAGTTTCAAAAAAGTGATACATTGCTAGATATTTCTCAAATAGTGGTAAAACACTAATAATTTCAAAAAATATTAGTATTTAGCTATTTTTGCCAAAAGTCTACTATTCTTTGCCTGTTTGCCAATGTTGGAGACGAACTTTTTATTTTTATTTTTTCTATCACGGTCTTCCATAAGTCAGTAAATGCTTGGTTGTCAAAGTGTAAAATGTCAACACTTTCTTCTTTTACTTGTACCAGATGCTTGGTTGTCAACCATTTACTGGGGCCTTGAATTAATATTTATTATTTAACTAATTTTTAATGGGTAAGTCTACCACTCTACTGGATCTTACAACTTTTTTTTTTTTTTTTGAAATTTTATAAATAGTTGACCATTATATGGACTTGGGCCTTAAAAAAAGGACTTGGGCTGTTGGGCATAACTTAATATTAATTTAAATATAGGCTTGCACAAAAATGTTAAGTATGAGTGTGTACATATATATATTTTATCTCTTCTCTAAATTAAAACAATTTCAATTATGTTATTAACTACTTGATTAAGAAACTTGATATCTGATTTATGTTTGCTTATAATTTAATATTTCTGTTTGTTTGTTTAGACCCCTTAAAAATAGATTAGTTTAACCTAATAAATTAGTCAAGTGTTTATGAAGGTTAATTATGAGATCTAGACTAAACACATGCAAACTCATTACTTTAGTGTGGAAACATAAAGAAGATAGTAATATGATCACCCAAGAAAACCAACGAAACCAACCATTTCAAGATAAAAACCTGGGGAGGATTTAACCTAATTATCCTCAAGGTAAACAAATCCACTATGATAGAATGGAAAATTACAATAGATTTAAACCCTAAATCTAAAGCTACCTCATATAGAACTTACTAACATGATCACGTGCAACTCTGACTCCACAGACTCTTCTATCTTGGATTTGCTAAACTCAAACTCCTATATTTGTGACTTTAGATCCCACTCAAAGGTTTAACAACACCAACTCTCCAGTTTGTGACTCCCAGACCACCCTTGCAGGTTTAAATCATCAGTTATATATGATCTTGTTGCAGCAACTTCAGATCTACCGTTCTAATAATATGTAGATGGAATTCCGGTAGTGACTTTGAAAGGAGAAGGCACAACACCTTTAGATCTCAAAAGAAAAGCTCCAAAGTCATAACAAAATATACCTTAGGGTTTCCTTTAAATACTATGTGATATAAATCTGAAACCCTAATCACTTAATGGGCTTATGGACTGTTGGGCCAAAATTAAAATATGCAGAATCTGTGTCTCAATCAGTCGAACCTAGCATGTTTCAAATTCTTCTTTCTGCAGCTCGTATGTTCTTGTGTTCTGACTTGTAACACCTTAAGCAATGTCTAATAAATTCTATAGACTCTAAGATCTATAACTAGACAAGTTTGTGTTCATGGTTTGCTAATTGTTCTAAACTTTTAGAACCTAACAATCTCCCCCTTTGTCAATCCGTGATAAAACTTACATACAAAATGAAATGCTCATATACAAGAACAAACCAATTACAATAAAATGCCCAAATACATCACAAATCTCAATCTAAGACTTCAAACGTAAAAGTTTCTATAAGAGGCAAAAGATCTTGATTAGAATGTACCTATCTTTCTTGAAACACTCAAAAGAGCACATTACCACATGTGCGGAAATAAAGACAGATAAACAATAAATAACAAATATGCAATAGCATCAAATAAAAAACATGCAAACTAACTCTCCCCCTAAGTTAGATACATCAAAAACTTTTATTTTCTCCCCATTTCAAAAACAATTTTATCTCCCCCTAAATTAAAAACAATTAAAAATCTTTTCCAAATTTCATCTATTTCTTCCCCTTTTGTCATGTATTGACAAAGAAAACAAGGTAAACAATAAACACACAAACAGAGGATAAGAGAAAATAGAGAACTAAGAGAACACAAAAGAATTCAGCTCTATAGAAAATAGAGACAACTCCCCCTATGAAGAGCAACAACTCCCCCTATGAAGAGCAATAACTACCCCTAAGACCAACGTAGGTTTTAAAAAAAAATTCCCCCCCTATAAAAATAGGAAAAACAAAACAAGTTTTGGGAAAAACAATGTTGGGGAAATTTTAGGTGGTGGGGAAAAATAAAGACACACATAAGTTGTGGATACAAATGAAGAAAAATATTCTCTCTTTCAATATATGCCAACTTGACACTATGTGACTCATAAACAGAAGAATGCAAATAATTAGACACAATCAGTTAAGACTATACAATATAGATCTCAATGATATAAAAATTTAGCATGCAGTGTATTTTAAAGAAAATATTTGCACATTTATTATCCACCATATCTCCAAAAAAAATTATTTTCTGTAGTACACACATCAAGAAAAATAGCAAATACTAAAATATACAAAGGACTCAAAAATTAATCAATCAATTTTGAAATCAAGTTGAGTACCAAATTTAGCAAAGTGTATGCATGTTATGTGTGAAACAAATGAGAGATATAATTGTAAAAATGCAAGATGGATAAAGAAAACAATGGAATGCATTGGAATGCGTATGAATCCTATCATAAATGATGCATGAAAAGATAGATTGGTCAAGGTCGTATGAACCAAAAAAAATTCAATCGATCGAGTAAGGAATCAAAAACAAATCTGGAAATTTTTGATCGGTCGAGCATCAATCGAATTAGGCAAAGAGTTTTTGCTTCAAAACCTGAACATTTTTGATCGGTTGAGGGAGATCTTCGATTGGTCAAAACAGTGAAAATTTTTAAAACTTAAAAATCTGGAAATTTTATGCAGAAAAACAACTTTGAAAGCAGTTTTTATGACTCAATGTTTATGAACATGATCCAGAAAAGTTTTAAAAACATGATTCCTCTTAAATGCAAATATGAAAACCAATCATGAAGTTAAAAACAAAGATTTTAAACTTCTAAACACATTTTTCTTCAAATTCCCAACCAAAATAAAAATTTGCATTTACACATCAAATCATATGCAATTAAAGATGGCCAGATTAGTCAACACACAATTATATGTACAAAGCTTAGCATAGATTTGCGTGTAGCGTGTGCAACTAGTAAGTGTACAAAGTACAGAAAATGTGATATGTAGATAGTAATCAACCAAATTTTCTACATCATCAATCACATTGGTTTGAAAGTGACTATCACCTAAGGAGTTACATCATATAACTCCCACATCTTCTAGAAAACACGCTTGCAATCATGTAAAAGCATTTTGATTCTTTTTGCTTTTCTTTTTCTTTTGATATTCTTTTATTTCTTATTCTTTTGAAATCAACACCTCGTTTTATTTTGCTGTGCAAGTGCTACACCTTAGCGAGCACGGCTTTTATGAATTGCACACAGGTGTTCATGATTAGCAAGTAACAGTGGTGAGATGATTATTTATACCTTTCTCCTATGATTTTTTAGTCCTTATAATCAAAAGAATGTGACATCAAAATCAAGATCATTTGTTTAAAGACTATAAACAACTCACATAATAAAGCACTACATAACACAAGATAACAAAGTGCAGAAAATAACTCATCAAAGTTAAACAAGGTACATAGTCATGAAATGCAAATTTCATAGGCTAACCTTAATTACACACTTAGTGGTGTGCAATACAAAAAATAAAAAATAAATTTTTTTTTTGGATTTTCAAAATTTTATGACCAAAAATAAAAAGCACACATTATGCTAAATAAACAAATGCAAAAGCAATGCATGACAATGCTTAACTAAACTATAGAGGGTACACAAATAAGAAATATCAATTTCTTAATTAACCCATGAGTACATGTACAAACTAGTACATACTCATACAAAATCAGAAATAACTTATGCACTTAGTTATGCAATACATACTTTCTATGTTTCTCCCCAATATCAAGTATGTTCTAATTCAAGAGAGAGATATCATAATTTATGTTATCCTCAAGAAAATTAAAACTAGACACAAAATAAAATATTTTTGTCTTTTTGAAATTTTTCAATGTTTTTGGTTTTTTGAATAATCAAAACAACCTAAGAAAATAAAACAACCAAAAACTGAAAGAAAACATATCCACAAATAATTGAAAGAATTATATCAAGGACAAGTAAACAACATTCACCTTAGCAAGTCTTTTCTCTCTCATACAACAGAGTCTTTGGCTTTGTAGGTGAAGAACCATGAGAAGCAGAGTGTACTTGAGAGATTACAAAGTTCTTCTGAGAGAGACAGACATCTTGCAATTTCCTTTCACAAGCCAACAAGCTTAAATTTTTCAATAGCATATGAAACAATTTATTTGGACTTATGGCAGGAGAAATATCATCATATACCCTAGACTGAGATATAGAATGCTTAAATTTCAATAGTTAGGATGAATGTGACCAGACACAACACATAAGGGACAAACAGGAACAAATTTAGAAACATCAATATTCCTAATTGCAAATCTAGTCTCAGATTTTGGTTTTTGCCTCAACAAAGAACAATTTGGTCTAATGTGACCAACAACACCACAAAGGTGACAGGTAAGCACAAAAATTGATTTCTTATGCAATTTACCAGTAAATTTAGACTTAGGTTTAGAAACTTCAGCGTCTACATCAGAACTTTTATCTTTGTCTAACCTAGCAACATAAGCCTTTTCTTTATGATTCCTCTTGAAATGAGGAATATAAACTTTTTCATCTTTAGGCTTACTAGGAACAGAAACAGAAATAAATCTGTTATCAACAGCAAGTTTGGTATTAGGCAATTTTCAATTCAGCTTTAGACTCAGCTAACTCTTGTTCCAAACTTTTCATCTTCTCATCTTGAGAAGAAAATTGATTTCTAAAAAATTCATTCTTTTTATTGGATTCATTCAATCTCACAATCAATTCTTATTTTTCAAGATTAGCCAATTTTAACTATTCCTTGAATTTCTTGGCAATTTTCATAGATTTAGTTAATTCCCTATGGAGAGTTTCATAGGTATCAATAAGATCAATAGAAACATTATTCTCCTTTTTATTCAAAACATCATAGCTAAAAGCAGTAAGACACTTAAAATTATCCATGACAGCAGGGATCAAGGATCTACTCATGACGTTAATCGAATCAAAGTGAACTTGCTCCCATACCACCTGTTTGTTTGTTAAACCCCTTGAAAATCAGATTAGTTTAATCTAATGAATTAACGAAGTGTTTACTTAGGTTAATTATGAGATCTAGGTTAAACACATACAAACATATTACTTAGTGCGGAAAAGTAAAGAAGACAGTAATATGATGACCCAGGAAAACCAACCATTTCAAGGTAAAAACCTGGGGAGGATTTAACCTAGCTATCCTCAAGGTAAACAAATCCACTATGATAGAATGGAAAATTACAAAAGATTTAAACCCTAAATCTAAAGCTAACTTATGTAGAACTTACTAACATGACCACGTGCAACTCCGACTCCACGGACTCTTTTATCTTAAATTTGTTGAACACAAACTCTCACGTTTTTGACTTTGAAATCTCACTCAAAGGTTTAGCAACACAAACTCTCCAGTTTTTTACTCCAAGACCACCCTTGAAGGTTTAAATCATCAGCTATATATGATCTTGTTGCAATAGCTTCAGATCTACCGGTTCTAATAATATGTAGATGGAATTTCGGCAGTGACTTTGAAAAAGAAGGTACAACACCTTTTAGATCTCAAAAGAGAAGCTTCAAAGTCATAACAAAACGGGCCTTAGGGTTTCCTTTAAATACTATGTAAAATAGTTTTGAAACCCTAATCACTTAATGGGCTTATGGACTGTTGGGCCGAAATTAAAATTTGTAGAATCCGTGTCTCGATCGGTCAAACCATAGTCTTATTCGGTCAAACCTGGCATGTTTCGAATTCTTCTTTCTATAGCTTGTATGTTCTTGTGTTCTGACTTGTAACACCTTGAACACTGTCTAATAAATCTTATAGACTCTAAGATATATACCTAGACAAGTTTGTATTCATGGTTTGCCAATTGTTCTAAACTTTTAGAACCTAACAATTTCTTATTTGTCTTATGAAAGTTATGATATAAAAAATACACTTGAAAGATAAATCTCAATATTTATTTTGGCTATCTTAGTTAATTTTTCTACTTTTACTAATTAATATATTTATTTATCTTTAAAAAAATTCTTAATTTAATTATGACGTCATCACGGTTCAACCTCGGTCCAACCTTCAAAACCGTAAATCTCTCCCTTTAACGGTTCATTAAATGGTTTGGGTTTGAAATCCATGTTTTTTTTTACCTATTCTCATTAAGTTTTTTTGACTGTTACCCAACAGATCACATTAACTTATTTTTACTATTATCTTATTAATCTCTCATTAATTACCTGAGCTTACACCACATATTTCTCTCTTCTTCATATCTTTTAGCATATATTGGGTTAAGATAGCTTGAACCTGGTTAATTAACTCAATTACTCAAGTTGATTAATTAAGTCAAATTATATGCAAATCGTGGAGGCACCAACAAATCACCAATTAACTAATATGCAGCAAAAAATAAATAACTCAGTGATTTGTTGACGAATGGGGAAAACCTCTCGAAAGGCAAAAACCCCACTGGGTGATTTTAAGGCCACCACTCCCAAGAATCCACTAATCAACAATCAAGCAGTTATAAGTATAAGGAATCTTACCAACAACCCTGGCCTATCCCAAAATATTAACCTACAGTTGAACCTTTGCTCTAATACCTAATTGGACTTGATCTTATAGTAGCCTTCTTTCCCTTGATGCACAAATCTCCAATCTGTGACTAACCTTTTGCATGGATCCTAGTACGTGACTAACTCCAACAACTTCAACGATGTTGTTGGTTGCAGAGTTGTTCACTTCATCAACAATGAAGATCAGGAAGCACTTAGTTACAAAACTCTATGGCATACAAACGCAGTAGCTTCTCACAGAGAAAATAAATCTCTAGGTCTCTGAATGTGAGACAACTCTTAAAATAAGCTTTATATATGTCTAGGGTTGTGAAAAAGGAAACCCTAAACAAATATATAAGCCTGGGCCGAATTTTAGATTTAGAAAACTGAAAATCATAATTATTGATAGATCAAACTGCTGTCGAGCCATCTATCAAGCTTCATATTAAGTCTTGATAATAGACATCTGTCGAGCTATCTGTCGAGACTTAATGAACAAATTTTCTTCACTTGTTTCCTGGACCAATCTTCATGTTTTTTAATACGAACGCTTGATATGCTTGAACAACATATTTCTTAATGTATTAAACCCATCTTAAATCTATCCAATTACAAGTGCATTTTATCAAAAGATTAGCCAATTACATAAAATATGACCTAACAGCATACCCAAATTTAGTATTAAAAAATAAAGAAAAAAAATTAAGGACTAATAACCAAATTAGGCATTGGGAAGAGATAAAGAGACACAAAAACATTGTGGATTGTTTAATGAAATGCACTATTTCACTATTACCAAAATAAAAGACTTGAAATTGATAAGACATTTGTAAGAGAAGGAAAGAGAAGAATCTGAGAGGCCGCTACCATCGTTAAGCTGGCCTGCCATTACCATTAAGAAGCCAAAACCCTTACGGGTATTTTTTTTTTTTTTTTTTGGTTGCTTCTTACGATAAACTCATTACTTACAAAGTTTTATAATAATTATGCTATAATATATGTACAATATTCTCCAAAATTATCTTCTATAAAACATTACAATATTATTCGTGCATCGTATTGCTAACTTACTGGCTCTTTATAATTATAGTATGTTATAACATGTTCTAAAAAAATATAGAGGTAAGAATGACATAGCTTTGATGATGAGTAGGTGAAGAGGTACGAGGTATCTTCCAAAATGTCTTTGTAGGGATAAAGGCCTACAAGCATATATTGGGTTATGGGCTTGGTCCGAGGACATCGAATGGTCTGAGAAGAAACATATAGTTAGGGAGAGTTCCAACCTTAAAGTCTCATAAATAAAGGACGAATGGAAAGTGATCCGAGAAGTAACTCTTCCTCGGACATGACAGATGCAGCTTAAATCTGTGCTCTGAATGGTCAAGGTGACCTTCCCAAAGGCTCCAACAATAAGAACGTGTATCATACACGTACTGAAGCGATGGGAACTCAAGAATATCTAAGGAAAGGCAGCTACCACCGCATTAAATGCACTGTAGCTACTTTTTGGCCGCATTTATGTGGGGAAGACCCCTGAACAGTGTTGCCTTGGCCACCGTGACTCACAAAAAGCCAGAAGGAGTGTCTGATGTGATAGGTACTCAAGTGTGGGCCTAGATGATCAACAAGTGTAGGGTCAAGATGATCAAGAAGGGACTATATAATGAGATACCTTCCATGAAAAAGGAAAATAGAAAAAAGGAAAAAGAACACAGTAACAACCAGTGTTGCACTGGTAACCAGTTCCATTGATCTATATAAAGGTGAGCCTTCTCGGACAACACATTGACTCTATCCTACACACTTTGTTCTTGTGTTATTGTCTTCCTAACACATTTTAGCCGCTGTTGGGTTCATTAGGGCCTAGCTCTTTAAACCCACTATCTATAAATTTATTGTATTGGGCTCACTAACCCTCAACCCCATACTCAGTAGACTTGGGCTGCCAAAACGTGACCCTACAGTTGGCGCCGTCTGTAGGAAGAGCTTGTGTAATAATGAGTGTAGCGGTTAACGATGGTAGGATCAGGTCCGCACCAGGCGAAATCCATGGCACCCCAGTGCGAAAACCCCCTCACCAACCATGAGCGGAAAGAGGATCGAGAAGGCAGTGTGCACACTACGCATATGAGCAAAAGTCACACTCAAGTCAGAAGTCACGTCTCCCAAGACCGGCCTAACAGAGCCATACAGTTGGAGATTGATCAATTAAAGAGGGAAATGCGCCATGCAAGACGAAGGCAAACTCCCTCTAACTCTGATGCCTCTTCTAATGATAAAAGGGATGTCAGTTATAGGCGAAGGTCTCGAACCCCGCCCAGCGAGTCTTTCTCCTACGAAAAGGAACGCCGCCGTGAACAGAGGATTGAAAGCCCACCTCATAAAGGTGTGGGAAATGACGTTGTGAGCAGGGCCTTAGACCAAATCTCCCAGTCACCCTTCACGCGCAAGATTGAGGGGGCTAGACTTCCACGACGGTTCACCCAACCTACCTTCATAGTGTACAACGGTAGAACAGACCTCGTGGAGCACGTGAGCCATTTCAACCAAAGAATGGCTATCCATTCTAGGGACGAAGCCTTAATGTGCAAGGTTTTTCCATCTAGCTTGGGGCTCGTCGCAAGAAGATGGTTCGACGGCCTGAAAGCAAACTCTATAAGCTCCTTCAAAGAGCTCACCCAAGCATTTTGCTCCCGCTTCGTCACCTGTAACAAGGTCCCTCGACCTTTGGCCTCCCTACTGTCCTAAAGCATGCGAGAGGGAGAGACACTAAAAGCATACTCAGACAGGTACTGAGAGATGTTCAACGAGATAGACGGTGACTTTGATGATGTGGCTATTAGCACCTTCAAGCTCGGCCTCCTTACTGATCACGATCTGAGGAAATCCCTAACTGGCAAACCCATCACTAGTGTATGCCAGCTCATGGATCGAATTGACAAGTATAAAAGGGTCGAGGAAAACCAGCAGCAGGGGAAAGGAAAGGAGAAGGTTATCCCTCAAGAGAGGAGGGATTTCAGGTCGAACCGACACAACAATGACAAACCATGGAGAGACTTTGTCGGACGGTTAGGGTCAGCTCATCCGTAAGCAGTCAATGCTGTGTTCCGAGAGCCAGTACACCAGGTTCTGAAGAAAATTAGGAACGAGCCATTCTTCAAATGGCCAAATAAAATAGTGAGAAACCCCATGAAGCGCAACCACAACCTTTACTACTAGTACCACAAGGACCACGGACACACCACAGAGGATTGTAGAAGTCTGTGGGACCACTTGGATCAGCTCGTCCGTGAAGGAAAGCTGAAGCAACTTTTGCATCACTCTAGTGGTCAAGGAGGCTAGACGAACTCGGGACCTCGGGGAGATGAATCCTCAAGACCTCCTCTGGGAACAATAAATGTCATCTTTGCTGCTCCAAGGAGAACTGAATCCTGGCCTTCCAGAATAATGTTTGTGGCTCGGCTATCCGCCGAGGATGAGAAGCAAGAAGAAAAAAGGGCAAGGCTGGAAATCCAATCGATTTTGGGCTTCTTTGTTAAAGATAAGATCGGAACCATCCAACCCCACGACGATACTTTAGTGGTCACCCTCAGGATTGGGGGATATGATGTGAAGAGGGTGATGGTGGACCAAGGTAGTGGTGCCGAGGTAATGTACCCCGACCTATACAGGGGCTTGAACTTGAGTCCAAGAGACTTAACACCCTATGACTCGCCCCTAGTGAGCTTTGATGGGAAGGTCGTCATCTTGAAGGGTCAGATCAGGCCGCCTATACAGACCGGCTCAGAAGTAGTGGAGGTTGACTTCATTGTGGTAGACGCATATTCCCCCTACACAGTCATTGTTGGAAGGCCCTGGCTTTATACTCTAGGGGCTGTCTCCTTTAGCCTCCACTAGAAAGTGAAATACCCGTCGGGGGGACAGATTGAAGAGATTATTGGGAGCCAATCCGCGGCTAGACAATGCTTAGTGTCCGCCATCCGTCACCAGTCCGAAGCCAAGTCCTCGGCCCGTACTAAAGAAGGCTCATAGCAATTAGCAGTCCCGACATCACCTGTCGACGAGTCGGCCGAGGAGGTGAAGTGTGAAAATTTGGTGAAGATTATCATCGGTGACGATCCAAAAAAATTCTTCCACAATGGGGTTCAGCTACCTCCTCCTGAGAAGGAAGAGCTGCTGGAGTTTCTTAGAGGGAACGTTGACGTGTTCGCCTGGGATACTTACAAGGCTCCGAGGGTCGATCCAAATTTCATCTACCATCATCTAAATGTTAATCCGTCAGTTGTCCCCAAGAAGCAACCTCCTCGGCGCTCTTCCAAGGAACACTTGGATGCTGTGAGAGAGGAGGTGAAGAAACTGAAGTAGGTAGGAGCCATCAAGGAAGTATTTTACCCCGAGTGGTTAGCTAATACCGTAGTAGTGAAGAAGAAGAGTGGGAAATGGCGAGTGTGCGTGGACTTTACAGACCTGAATGGGGCTTGCCCAAAGGACCCCTTCCCTATGCCTAAGATAAATCAGCTGGTAGATGCAACCGTGGGTCATCCTCGGATGAGTTTCCTAGACGCCTTTCAAGGATATCACCAAATACCACTCGCCCTGGAAGATCAGGAAAAGACCACTTTCGTCACCCCCACTGGAAATTACCACTACAAGGTGATGCCGTTCGGTTTAAAAAACGCGGGGTCTACCTATCAACGGATGATGACCAGGATGTTTGAGCTACAGTTAGGCAAAATCATTGAAGTCTATATAGATGATATGGTGGTAAAAAGCAAGTTGGTGTCCGAGCACTTAAAGGACCTCAAAAACATATTCGACATCTTGAGGAAATACAAGTTGTGCCTCAACGCCTCCAAATGCTCTTTTGGCATAGGATCGGGCAAATTTTTAGGCTACATGATAACCCACAGGGAGATCAAAGTTAATCCTGACCAGATCAGAGCTATCAACAGCTTACAGCCACCTCAGAACCCCAAGGAAGTCCAGAAGCTGACAGGAATGACTACTACCCTGAGCCGGTTCATCTCTCAGTCAGCGGTAGGTGCCGACCCTTCTTCCTACTGATGAACAAATGGAAGTGATTTGAGTGGACCGAGGAATGTGCCTCAGCTTTCCAACAGCTAAAAGATTATCTCTCTCGGCCTCCTATCATATCCAGCCCTGAGGTTGAAGAAGTCATGTTCGCTTACATCGTTGTGGCCACTCATGCTGTAAGTTTAGTCTTGGTACGTGTTGACAATGGCACGCAAAGACCTGTCTATTATGTGAGTAGGTCATTACATGAGGTTGAGGTCCGTTATCTACCGCTAGAGAAAGCTATCTTGGCAGTAGTACACACCACACGTAAACTCCCTCACTACTTTCAAGCACACACGGTCATTATCCTAACTCAACTTCCGCTCAAGCCCTGCTCCGAAGTGCTGATTATACAGGGAAGATCACTAAATGGGCCAAAATCCTGGGGGCTTTCGACATCAAATACATGCCTCGCACCTTAGTCAAGGGTCAAATCCTCGCAGATCTAGTGGCCGAATTCGTCGAATCCTCGTTAGAAGAATAAGGTAAAGCACCACACACGGAGGGAAAATCAGTTGCGTGATCTCCCAGCAGGGCCCCCTATCTTAGAGAGTGTACGTTGATGGCGCAGCGAATCAGAGGGGTTTCGGAGAGGGTTAGTGCTAGTATCCCCCGAAGGGATCACCATCGAGAAGTCATTAAGGTTGGGGTTCTCGGCCACCAATAACAAGGCTGAGTATGAGGCTCTGTTGAGGGGAATGACCATAGTGCGAAAAATGGGTGGAAAGGCCATAGCCATGTTCTCGGACTCCAGATTGATTGTTGGACAAGTCAAGGAAGAATTTGAGGTGAAGGATGAAAGAATATAGGGGTACCTGAATCAGGTTAGGCACATGCAATTAGAATTCGAATCTTTCAGCCTGCTACACATCCCCAGGAGCAGAAACACACATGTCGATTCTTTAGCCACACTTGCAACCTCCTTGGCCCAGATCCTACCTCGGGTCATCCTCGTAGAAGACTTGTGCCAGCCCACGGAGATAAATAGAAAGGTGGTTCATGTTAACCAAGTTAGAATGAGGCCTAGCTGGATGGACCCCATAGCGCTGTTCTTAAAAGAAGACACCCTACCCGAGGAAAAATTAGAAACAGACAAAGTACGTCGAAAGGTTCCTCGTTCTGGCTGTCCGAGAATCAGAAGTTATATAAGCGTTCCTTTTCTGGCCCATACATGTTATGCGTACACCCCAAGGCAACATAATTACCCCTTGAGGAATTACACGAGGGGATTTGTGGGAGCCATACCGAAGGCAGGTCCTTGGCACATAGAGCCATCACTCAAGACTATTGGTGGCTAAATATGCAAAGGGAAGCATAAGACTTTGTAAAGAAGTGCGACCAGTGCCAAAGATTCACACCGAACATACACCAACCAGGGGGAGTCCTTAACCCGCTGTCTAGCCCTTGGCAATTTGCCCAATGGGGCTTAGACATTGTGGGCCCTTTCCCTAAGGCAGCAGGAAACAAGAGATCCCTGCTAGTTAGCACAAAGTACTTCACCAAGTGGGTCAAAGCCGAGCCTCTGGCGAACATCAGGGACGTGGATGCCATGAAGTTCGTATGGAAGAACATCGTCACGCGATTTGAAGTCCTTCGTACCCTCATCTCGAACAACGGCCTTCAGTTTGATAACAAATCTTTCAAGAGATACTATTGTGACTTAGGAATTACAAATAGGTATTCCACACCAGCCTACACCTAAGGAAATGGGCAAGCCGAGGCTGTTAACAAAGTCATTGTAGATGGACTCAAGAAGAGGTTGGACGACGCAAAGGGAAAGTGGGTAGATGAATTGCCACATGTCTTGTGGACATACCAAACCACACCTCGCAGGTCGATGGGGGAGACTCCTTTCTCAATGACGTATGGGGCCGAAGCTATTATCCCTCTAGAAACTAGTTTCCTAACGTTAAGAACCAGCTCATTCGATCCGATCACTAATAACGAGCTGCTGGACAAAAGTTTAGACTTGATTGAGGAAAGAAGGGAAAATGCAATGGTTCAACTAGCATACTACCAACACAAACTCAAGCAGGTTATGACGCTAACATGAAGCAAAGACCGTTAGCACCTGGTGATCTGGTATTGAGGAAGGTCTTGGGAACTACAAAGAACCCAGCATGGGGAAAGCTAGGGCCTAATTGGGAGGGGCCATATTGCATCACCTCGGTGGCCGGTGTAAGGGCATATTTTTTGGAAGACTTAGATGAACATGTAATACCACACCCGTGGAATGTAAACAACCTGAAGAGGTATTATTATAAATTAATGAAAGTTTCCTTTATAAAAAATGTTCGCTTGTCATGTAAAGGCATTGCATTTCCTGTTTTCCTTCCTTTATAAGTGTTTAAACCAAAACTCAGTCATGCCTAAAGTCCTCAGACCAGATGATGTGGGAAGGTTAACACTCATTGTTACATTTTTATAAGTGTTTAAACCAAAACTCAGTCATGCCTGAAGTCCTCGGACTAGATGATGTGGGAAGGTTAACAGTCATTGTTATATTTTTATAAGTGTTTAAACCAAAACTCAGTCATGCCTGAAGTCCTCAAACCAGATGATGTGGGAAGGTTAACACCCATTGCTACATTTTTATAAGTGTTTAAATCAAAACTCAGTCATGCCTGAGGTCCTCGGACCGGATGACGTGGGAAGGTTAACACCCACTGACAAATTTTTACAAGTGTCTAACCTGAACTTTTGTTAAATTTTTACGAGGGTTTAACTCGTTTTGGCATCTTTTCTAAGTATTTAAACAATCCTACTCGCTCCTCACTAAGTGTCAAAGCAAATCCAAAGTCCTAGCCAAGTCCTTAAATTGGTAACTCTGGTCAAAATGCTTGAATTATTTGTCCGAGAGCAAATTCTTTAATCATTTAGCCAAGTATAAATTGCTATCAGTGTTTGTTAAAACTAAAATGGTCACAATGCACATTTATTTGAAAAATGAAGACACAAGGCATTGGAAGAGAATTCCATTCATCAAAAGTAGTTTCAATACATATGGCAGCAAAAGCCACAAACAAAAAATGACGACAACAATACTACCAAAAAAGATCCTACAACTACTTCTACACAGGAAGAGAGCCTTTCTTGGAGTCAGGAGCTTTGAGATTTGCATCTGTAGCATCGGTTTTCGATTTGGCTACCTTGGCTTGAGAGACCATATCCTTGATGGAAAGGGTATCTTCAAAGGGATCATCCTTGGCCGAGGTGAGGACCTCCTTACCCTTCCAAACTATTTCCTGTTGGACTCCAGCATCCACAACAAGCTCTTGGATGTTGGAGACATGCTCAGGAGGAGGGAGGGACAAAACAATAGAGGGAGGGAGGTTAGCTGGAACTTCTCGTATATGTTCGGGGAAGAATACGTTCTCAACCTTCCTTAAGTCGAAGTCAGTGGGACCCCTGCACTGTTGAGGGCCTCTATCCAGGACATAGTGCAGTAGACCCTACACACTTTAGCCACCTCCCCGGCCAGCCTTTTCTCCGTCTCTTCCACCCCGCGCTTGTTGGACGCGGTCACTACAGCTTCAGTGGTCTCCTTGGCCACCCGGGCTGCCTCTTTCGCTGCATCCCTGACCTTCTGTAGCTCGACCCTGAGTTCCAGGACCAACCGCTTCTCAGTGGCCAAGTTGATCTCTGTTGTGTACAGCAGTTTCTACTGGTCCTCGGCCTGAGTCTCAGCAGTTTTCAGCCTCTCCAAAGCACTTGAGCGCTCATGCTCAAACTCCTTCAGCTTCTCTGCCAGCTGTGCCTTCTCCTCCCTTTCGACTCCAAGTGTTTTCTCAACCTTGCGCCGAGAATGGGACTCAGCCTCAAGTCTGTGATGGGTACTTCGAACCCACTCTTCAGCCACATAGATCTACTGAGTGACCTACATAAAAATGGCAAAGCGGTTAAAGCATATATACGAAAGAAGTATCTATAAAAAAATTAAAGCATTCCTTACCACAACAAGATCTTTCTTTAGAGACATGAACAGATCAGGCTGCCTTGTCCGCTTGAGTGCCTCCATATCCTTGCTCTAAGACTTGGGCCAAATGGGTGGCATGCCCCTTGCTGGATTCCTTTATGGTAGAGTTATAGGGAATAGGGGCCTCGTCCATCTCTATCGCCGAAGCCCACGTATACTATGGTCAGCGCACCTCAACGTCATCCCTACTCTCCACGGATTTGGACCTCTTATCTTTAGGGTCCTTGGTTTTCTGCTATTTGGTGCCCCTCTGGGGAAGCACCTCTCCCCCTTCAGGCTCCTACAATGGCCTCTTCTTCCTCTGGTCTGGATGAATAAGCTTTCCGAGGTCAGCAGGAGGTGGAAGGGGAGGAGGAGGAAGATTAACAGAAGCCTGGGCCTTGGAGGTTTCTGTCGGGGTTGGCCCCTTGTTCCTATTGGCCATTAAACCCCTCAAGCTAGATCTCTTCCTTTGTTGATCCATCTCTTCTTCTTCTCTGAAGCTTGAGTCAATCCAAGCAACGACTAATTCTGGGGGGTGAGTGGAGGAAAGCTTGTCAGACTCAGTCTCAGAATCCGAGAGCTCCACTGGTCTTTCTGGTACTCCTCATTCTTCTTCAAAACGAAACTGATCTATCTCCTCGTCCAGTGACAAGCGTGAAGAGGCGACTCCCTCTTCTTCTGCAGCTACTACTCCGAGAGGGACTTGTCGTAATGGTATCATGAGCGGAGGGGAGACTTGACGAACTAGTAATATGACCGGGGGAAGGTCTTCTCGGGCTAGGAAATTCGGCTTTGAAATGTCAATACGGTTTATCTGAGGATCACCTGCTCAGATGGCGTGGCCGACCTCTTGAAAAATCTTCGAAATGGGGTTAAATTCTTGGGTCAAATGGACGGCTCGTAACTATTGGTCCTCGCTCACAAAAATTTTCGACCGAAGCAGGAAGTTGAGAGCCTCAACGTTGGTGTGGCTCAGCCGAGGGGAAACTTGCCTCCTATCTGCAGAGACAACCAAGAAGACAAGCACAATTAGACTCGAGGTCCATTATCAGAGGAAAGTAAAATGAAGGACATGGGTAAGGTTATATAATCCAAGTATTTATCTAAGGAACCTAACTATAAGGTATCCCACCTATCTCTCTCTCTTGGGTTGGGCAGTGGAGACCATTGTGCCATGCTCCTAAAGCGATGAGGTAGTCATCTTTTATCCCCTTGTTGGATTTGGGGAGGCACGAGATAAGCCTAATGATAGATGACCTGGACTTGAGGTAAAATCCTCCGTCGGCCTGTGAGTGACACTCGTACATATGGACTATGTCGTGCCATGTAAGTCGCAATTTGAGATGCTCGTTAAGGGCATCAACGCAACCTAGGATCCTAAACATATTAGGTGTGCATTGATGGGAGTAGAGCCTATGGTTTATAAGGTAGTCCCGGGCTATCCTACCCATAGGAAAGGTCATCCCTCCTTCTATGAAGGCTATTATAGGGATGACAACCTCTCCTTCCTCTCTATTTGTAACGATTTGTTCCGGGGAACAATATCTAGGCCAACTTCCTGGGGTATGTGGTATTTCTGTTTGAAAACCTCTATTTTGGCAGGGGAGTTTACTAAGCTCTCGAATCTACCCATTTGGACAACCTAAGGAAAGAGTGATCGGGATTCGTAAGTGAAGAAATAAGAGCTGGAAGGGCCGAGGAGATTGGCCGATGAGAGAAAGAGTTCAGAGAGACGGAAACTTACTAAAGAAAATGTGCTAATCCTGATCCTTTATAAAAAATTCTTCAAGAAATCTCTTAAGGAAAAGGTTATCGAGGCTCGAGGATTTAGGACGTTTCGTGAGTTGGAGCACTGGAATTCTTTGAAGCGCTTGAAAATTTGTAAAGTAAAGAAGAAAATGAGTTCCCTCAAGACTTTATATAGAGGGAGGAAACGGGTGGGAACGATCCCGCTCAAAACTCTAGAAGAAATGTCCACTGTAGGATGCGCGCCACACCATTGGATACGGGGGACAAGGCGTCGCCTAGAGCAATAAATGATGGTTTGCGGACCCCGAAGTGTCAGAAGCAGTTAATGAAAAGCATAAAATAGTGCCCCCGCACGTGTAAGCCAAAGAAATGAGTGGCCTTATCTCTTAAAAATCAAAACCCCACTTTTTCTCCTCGGATGGGAGGGAAAAACCGGAATTTTGAGAGGCTATTGTAGGGATAAAGGCCCACAAGCATTTATTGGGCCATGGGCTTGGTCCGAGGACATCAAATGGTCTGAGAAGAAACATATAGTTAGGGAGAGTTCCAACCTTAAAGTCTCATAAGTAAGGGACGAATGGAAAGTGATCTGAGGAGTAACTCCTCCTCGAACATGACAGATGCAGCTCAAATCTGTGCTCTGAACAGTCAAGGTGACCTTCCCAAAGGCTCCAACAGTAAGAACGTGTATCATACACGTACCGAAGCGATGGGAACTCAGGAATATCTAAGGAAAGGTAGCTACCACTGCATTAAATGCACTGTAGCTACTTTCTGGCCGCATTTATGTGGAGAAGACCCCTGAACAGTTCTGCCTTGGCCACCGTGACTCACAAAAAGCCAGAGGGGGTGTTTGATGTGACAGGCACTCAAGTGTGGGCCTAGATGATCAACAAGTGTAGGGTCAAGATGATCAAGAAGAGACTATATAATGTGAGATACCCTTCATGAAAAAGGAAAAAGAACACAGTAACAACCAGAGTTGCACTGGTAAGCAGTTCCATTGATCTATATACAGGTAGGCCTCCTCGGACAACACATTTATTCTATCCTACACAATTTGTTCTTGCGTTACTGTCTTCCTAACACATTTTAGCCGCTCTTGGACTTATTAGGGCCTAGCTCTTTAAACCCACTCTTTACAAATTTATTGTATTAGGCTCACTAACCCTTAACCCCATACTTAGTGGGTTTGGGCTGCCAAAACATGACCCTACATTCTTTATTAGTTTCCTATATAATTCCACAATACTTACATGATTTTTTTGGAGGTATAGTACTTTCAATGACCTGAAATTTCCTTTCAATTGTTATAATCTCAAGTTCTCAACCATTCATCAATATTTTTAAGCATAAACTTGTATCCTACTTAGATAGAAAGGACAATGTGGGTATCACAAAAAATATTAGAGGTTCCAAGGAAGGTCCTTAGTTTCTTATAACCCACTCAAGATGATATGTAAAGAATGTGTTGCCTTGCAACGAGTGATAATAAAAATGATATTGAGTAGTTTAAATTTCAACCAATGCCATAAAAATTTGAGAATGCATAATATAATCAAAATTTCATATGAAATTAAAAATTATGGACGAGCCTAGCAGGCCCTAAGAAAGACTTCAATCCACCACAAAGAGCATTTAGGTCAGGTCGACCAAGCTAGCTAGTCACAATGTTTAAATATCATAAATTTCTACTAACAGTAGCTCAATTGATTGACATTTTCTGATGATTCCAATGGAGACATTCAAGGATACTTATTAAACGAGGAATGGACATTGACCTAATCTATGAGTTGGGTCACTAGTTCAACTAGTGGGGTCATCAGTCGAACCGTACGGTCAAATAAAAAAATTATATATATATATATATATATATATATATATGTATGTATACACTACTATTTAAGGGGCTTCCCCTGTTTGGACCGGATTTGTTTTGTTTCAAAATACCCCTACAGACTATGTTTAAGTAGGGGCAAAACTTGAGAATAACAATGTAAAAATATATCTCTAACTATCACCTAAAACATTTCCTACAAAATAGGACCACTCTCCCACTAACCCACTTCTTCAAAGCAACTATACGTTTGTTGTTTTTTTTTTCTTTAAAAAAAATCATCCTCACGTTTTTCTTCAAATCAAAATTTTTTTTTTAAGCATCTTCAAGTTTATCCAAAAAAAAAAGAAAAGGTTTGATTACAATTTAAACTGCTTTTAACTTCTTTTTAAAAATTAAAAACAAAAAACCTAATTAAAAAAAAAAAAAACATGTTCTATCAAAAAAGTTATCTACCCTATTATAAATTTTTTTAAAAAAAAAAGGTTATCTACCCACGTTCCTAATTTGAAAAAAAAAAACAAATATCCCATATTCTATCCAAAAAAAAAAAAAACACGTTTAATTTAGTCTCCCACTCCAAAACAAAAACTTCCCTCTAACATAACCTCATACTACCATGGTTTTAAAAACCGGTACAGTGAAAGAACCGGTCGAGGAGCTAATTACCGATTTTCTGGTCGAACCGGGGTCCGATCGATGGTCGAACCGGTGACGTCATAAATAATTTAATTATTATTTATTTAATTATATAAATAATTAATAATTTTTTTAATTATACATAAAAATATATATATTAACAAGTGTGTGCGTGTCCGGCCTCTCTTGACACTGTGCTTTCTCAATATCATAGTTTCCCTTCCACAAACCAAACCTCCAGCCTCCGATCCACTCCCAGATACCACTCATCACCGGCCACTGATCCACTCATCAACGCCACTCATCACCGATTGCATCTCCACTGCCGTCAGCACCCACTGATTCACCTCCCTGTGTTTTTTTCTTTTTTCTTTTTTCTTTCCGTTATCCTCCATCGTTGTCAGCCCCACTGTTTCTTGGCCACCTCTACCGTCGTTGATTCATTCTTTTAATCTCAGTTTGGGATTTTTTTCCCCCTTTATTGCTGCATGGCTTTTTTTCCCAAAACATAGATGCCGAAAAGAGCTCAAAGGGCGAGGGCGAGACCAACCAAGAAGGAAAAAAAAAAAAAAAAAAAAAAACCCCAACCGAACTTTAGAGGTCGTAAGGGGCGTGCCGCTGTGCTTGAGGCAGAGAGGGGTGCATGCCGTGTGCGTGCAGAAAACAGAGTGAGGTAGAGAAAGCTTGAGTTGAGTTGAAAGTCTTCTTGAGACTTGAGAGCTTCAGGTGAGTGAGAGAGTGAGGCAAAGTGAGGCAAGGAGTTTGAGAAGAGGCGCGACCGTGAGATGAGAGAGTGAGGACTTTAGGGTTAGTTTTTAGGACTTTAGGTTTAATTCTGAGGACTAAAACGATGTAGTTTTCCCGAAAAAGTCAAAAAACCCCCCAACCGGTCATTAACCGATTTGACCATGCCGTTTTCGGTTCTTAAGTTGAATCGGCAGGTTTTCACTAATTATCGATTTTTAAGATATTTTCAGTTTTTTACCATAACCGGATTGGATTGAAGGCCGGTTCCCGGTTGAACCAGTCAGATCGGCCAGTCCGGTCCGATTTTTAAAACTATGCCTACTACTCTTAATTGGTTATGCTTATCGGTTATTACACCACATCTAAATGTTTCCAACTACCATGAGTCTCTTAGGCAAAAGCCTATTTTCGGAACTATTTTCACATTTTGGTGATTGTGCTACCTGAACCAAAGCAAAACAAAAACCAGCAAATTGAGCAGTTGTATGTAGTGGAAGCCCTTAACAAATGTAGCGATAAAAAGTTGTTCAAGAATGGAGGTTGAAACCTATGTGAGCAATGCCCAATTTTCTTGATGAATTCTTTAGCTTTTTTCTTTTTTTCTTTTTTGGTCTTCAAGGGAGTGCTAATCAAACATAGAAAGTTGTACTGTGTTATTAGTAGTTTAGCACCAGTGTCAATTGGATGTAATTTTAGATGTTGAAATCTTTGGTTAAAATTTCTTCTTTTTGAAACCAAACATTATAAGCTGTTGAAACCATCTTAATCTATAGACCTGACAAATCTATTTTGAAAAACGCTTTCATAAATATTACAATTTTTATTAAAAAATTGTACCATGATTTTATGTAATTTTCATTTATATTTTTTATATGCCCAATTAGTTTTTTGACTTGAATGGCCAAATTTTGTTGAATTTTCACTTGGCAACGAGTTTTTTTTAATCAGAAAACATTAAAAAATTATTATGAAATTACTAATTCGTTGTAGTCATATTAATTTGCAATGTAAGGATCCTTCACCTAAGGCTATACATTTCTTTTTTTTTTTTTTTTCTTTTTTTGTGAAGACTTCTAAGGCTATACATGTTTTGTAGGGATCGAATTACTTATGGGGGGTGTCTACAAAAGAATTTATCATGAATTTGATTTATTTGATTTATTTTCCCTTCAAGAAATTCTATATCTGATTGTGGTTTTTTTTCCCTACTATTATGGTGGTGACTAGTAAGGGAGATTCAAGGGAGATGAAGGTTGTACTACTACACTATACACAAGTTCAGCTAAAAGGATTTGAGGCATGGAATGATATTTTAATTTAGCGAGTGTGTAGTGAGTACTAAATAAGTATGTTGCTCTTGAAGATGCATGTACATGTTTACTAAGGCAAAATTATTCATTGCTTCATGATATAGAAGTTAATTGCAGATGTACATTTTTTTGTTTGATAAAAAGTAAGAAACACGTGAGTTAAGTTTAGAGACAGAAATTTATATAGAAGGTGTTTAATTTAGACAAAAAAATTTTGTATAGAAGATGTTTAAGAAATACATGAGGCTTTTTTTTTTTTTTTTTTTTTTGGTTTAGTGTTATAATTTTTCACTTATTCTAATTTGAGATTTACGTTTTTTTTTTCCCACAAAAATTGTGTATTTAAGACTACTAATATAGCTAAAAGGGTCATAAGGTTAGCTACAAAAAATGAACATAAAAATAACATTGAAATCATATGGTCATGTGTGAATAGGCCAATATGAGGCATATTGAGGGAGGGAGAGGGAGAGAGAGAGAGAGAGAGAGAGAGATGTTTCCTTTTCAATAAACCAAAAGATAGGAGCGTAATGACCCGATTGTCTACAGCCACGAAAGTTGATAACGTGGAATCTAGAGAGTACCGCAGAAAGCTTGAAGTGAAGCCTGACACAAACATGCATGTGAGATAGAAAACAAGCACAGAAAATAAAAAGTTGCTGAACGGAATTTTGTTATGGAAGACGATGTGCATGTGGCCCAGACTCTCCTAGTGAGGTACCTTATGAGGCTCAAACTATTCATGATGGTATTCATCGAGTAGCTCTCCAGTAACCCTTTTTTCTGGCTTCACATTTGTGGTGGGAGTGATCACTAACATCATATATGGCTCGGACAAATTTTAGCAGTGCTGTTTGAATCCTATTGAGGGTGCCAATATTCAAGCATGTGCCATGACTAAATACATGTGTATTTCTCCCATATTATAAGCTCAAAATTGAAACTACGGAGTTAGTAGAACAAGAAAATGATTCTTGTATTGACACGTGATGGTTATTTCTTAATAAATTCCCTCACTAACGAAAGATTGTGATAGGCCACAAATTGAATGACCCCTTGTGATTTAAACTAATTAATTAATTAGCCAAGTTATTAATTAATCAGTTTATCATGCAAAATGCGTGGCAGCACAAACAAATCACCAAAACTAAATATGCAGTGGAAAATAAATAACACGGTGATTTGTTCACGAATGGGGAAAACCCTAACGGCAAAAACCTCAACGGGTGATTTTCAGGTCACCACTCCCGAAACTCCACTATTATCAAATCAAGCGGTTACAAATAAGGAATCCCAAGTACCTTACCAACCTACAGTTGAACCCTTACCCCAATACCCAATTGGACTTGATCTGTAGTGACAGTTCCCCTTTTTATGCACGGCTCCCAAGTACGTGACTAACCAGATGCGCGAATCCCAGTACGCGACTTCAAACACCAACTTTAGGAAGAGAGGTTGGCTGCAAAGTTCTTTAGATCATCCTATGCAATGAAGATCAGGAAGATGCTTGGTCACAAAACCCTACGGTGCAAAATACACAGCAACTTCTTGAAGAAGATGAACTAGGTCAAGAACTTCGTCTTAGATCACAATTTGCTTGAACAAGGATTACTCAATGCTTATGCAACTTGTGTCTATGTTGACGGCTCTTAAAACACTCCTTAAATATGTTTAGGGTTAGAAGAAAAGAAGGCTCAAAAACACATTCACGGATCCCAAGAAAATCAGAACAGAAATCTGACTTTTTAATTTTCGACAGATAGCAGGTGTCGAGGTAGGTGTCGAGCAGGTGTCGAGCTTTAAAAATTCTGTACTTCAGCTTGCTTTTTCTTGGACAGACTTGATGACTTCAATACTTGATCTTGAAACATTATTTCTTAAAGTATTAAAAACACCTAGAACTACCCAATTACAAGTAGAGTGCGTTTTGTCAAAGGATTAGCCAATTTATATAAAATATGACATATGTTCTTAACATGTGAACACATATGTCTTAACAGATTGTAGTAGAATAAACACTTTTTATGCTTTCTCGATCGGGAAGGCCACTTGACTTTTGTCGAGTCTGATATATATTCTTAAACTATATATGTTAGCATGAACAGAACGGATCGAATGCTGCACATGCTGAAGGGTTACCTATAAGTACAAAATGAAGTAAAAACACGAACTCTAATCATTTGTTTCAATTATTCTGTTGAAATGGTTTTTTCCCCTTAGAAAATGCCAAAATGTTTCCTTAATTGTGTGCTACCTTTATATATATAGTATTCCACTTTATTGCTCCCCTAATCACAATTTTCATATATTTATTTGACTTTCTTTATAAAAATAACCGAAGTTTAAAGTGAAAAAAAAAAAAAAAAAAAATTAACATGGCATGAATACTAGCATAATGTATACAAATATTTTTTCCTACCTTTTTGGCTCATTTTATGCTCTATTAATCACAATGTATATATTTGACTTTTCTTACAAAATATTGAAAATTGAAGAAAAAAAATTAGTTACATAGCATACCATAATTGATGGGCATAAAGTGGAATACAAAAAGTGAGACAAATTATTTTTATTCATGTAGAGGCCAATACTAGTGCTTTGAAATAATGTTTTTCATTGTCTTTATGGAGTTTCTAATTAAAATTGATGACAAGTCATTAGTATCTATCTGATTCATAATACTTGATTTCTAAAACAAAAATGATATAAAAATAGCTGAAGTTTATATATATATATATATATATATAACCGAAGTTTATAATGAAAAAAAAAAAAAAATTAACATGGCATGAATACTAGCATAATGTCTACAAATATTTTTTCCTACCTTTTTGGCCTCATTTTATGCTCCATTAATCACAATGTATATATTTGACTTTTCATTAGTATCTATTAAAATTGATGACAAGTCATTAGTATCTATCTTATTCATAATACTTGATTTCTAAAACAAAAATGATATAAAAATAGCCGAAGTTTATATATATATATATATATATATATATATATATATATATAACCGAAGTTTAAAATGAAAAAAAAAAAAAAAAATTAACATGGCATGAATACTAGCATAATGTATACAAATATTTTTTCCTACCATTTTGGCCTCATTTTATGCTCTATTAATCACAATGTATATATTTAACTTTTCTTATATAATATTGAAAATTGAAGAAAAAAATTAGTTACATAGCATACCATGATTGATGGCCATAAAGTGGAATACAAAAAGTGAGACATATTATTTTTATTCACGTAGAGGCTAATACTAGTGCTTTGAAATAATGTTTTTCATTGTCTTTAAGGAGTTTCTAATTAAAATTGATGACAAGTCATTAGTATCTATCTGATTCATAATACTTGATTTCTAAAACAAAATGATATAAAAATAGCCGAAGTTTAAAATGAAAAAAAAAAAAAAAAAAATTAACATGGCATGAATACTAGCATAATGTATACAAATATTTTTTCCTACCTTTTTGGCCTCATTTTATGCTCTATTAATCACAATGTATATATTTGACTTTTCTTATATAATATTGAAAATTGAAGAAAAAAATTAATTACATAGCATATATACCATGATTGATGGGCATAAAGCGGAATACAAAAAGTGAGACAAATTATTTTTATTCATGTAGAGGCCAATACTAGTGCTTTGAAATAATGTTTTTCATTGTCTTTAAGGAGTTTCTAATTAAAATTGATGACAAGTCATTAGTAACTATCTGATTCATAATACTTGATTTGTAAAACAAAAATGATATAAAAATAGCCAAAGTTTAAAATGAAAAATAAATAAATAAATAAATAACATGGCATGAATACTAGCATAATGTATACAAATATTTTTTTCCTATTTTTCTACAACTTATTATTCCTCTGGTGTTTAAATACAAATAATCTAATCATCAACAATTCATTTTCAAATATTTGGTAATCAAATACAATTATATCTAATCATCAACAATTCAAATATGGATATACGTGCAACACCTATCCTTATAAGCAAAGTATTTTGTGCAATCTCCTTGGCTGATCCACTCCACCCTCCACAAAAGTCATTCCCACCTTCAACATAGCAATATGTAACAGTTTCATCACTTGCATCTCTCATTTTGATCACTTGAGTGCTTTGTAGTACTAAAGTTTCATTTCTTGGCCAGGAATAGCATTCAATAGAAGATATAGACAAAAATTTGAGGCATGATGGAACATTTGTGATATTCATAGCTTGCATTTGCCAATTTTAAACACAAATTTACTTTCATTAAAAACAATAATAACAACAAAATAAATAAATAAATAAAAACATCTTTTATGGAATCTTTGTACTCTTGTACATTGCAATAAAGTAGACGGACAGGACAAGTTAATGTCTTCCACCACCAAATGGTCATGAAATGGAGGTATTTTCACCTTTTTATGGTTTTACATTGGTTCTTAAACTATATATGTTAGCATGAACAGAACGGATCGAATCCTGCACATGCTGAAGGGTTACCTATAAGTACAAAATGAAGTAAAAACACGAACTCTAATCATTAGTTTCAATTATTCTGTTGAAATGGTTTTTTCCCCTTAGAAAATGCCAAAATGTTTCCTTAATTGTGTGCTACCTTTATATATATATATATATATATATATATATTTGTATTCCACTTTATTGCTCCCCTAATCACAATTTTCATATATTTCTTTGACTTTCTTTAAAAAAATAACCGAAGTTAATTTAAAGTGAAAAAAAAAAAAAAATTTAACATGGCATGAATACTAGCATAATGTATACAAATATTTTTTCCTACCTTTTTGGCTCATTTTATGCTCTATAAATCACAATGTATATATTTGACTTTTCTTATAAAATATTGAAAATTGAAGAAAAAAATTAGTTACATAGCATACCATGATTGATGGGCATAAAGTGGAATACAAAAAGTAAGACAAATTATTTTTATTCATGTAGAGGCCAATACTAGTGCTTTGAAATAATGTTTTTCATTGTCTTTATGGAGTTTCTAATTAAAATTGATGACAAGTCATTAGTATTTATCTGATTCATAATACTTGATTTCTAAAACAAAAATGATATAAAAATAGCCGAAGTTTATATACATATATATATATATATATATATATAACCGAAGTTTAAAATGAAAAAATAAAGTAAAATTAACATGGCATGAATACTAGCATAATGTATACAAATATTTTTTCCTACCTTTTTGGCCACATTTTATGCTCTATTAATCACAATGTATATTGTGGGGCCGGTTAACTAAAAAGATGACATAGAAATCATAGGAAGTGGGCTTGTGGCCTAACGGCCCAGTCCGAGGACATTCACTCATCCGAGGATGGTTAAAGAAAGGTATTTTGGGAGTAATATAAGACAAGGAGATGTAAGTCGTGTATAGTGGCCCAAACCGCATCCGAGGATAAGATCCACCTCTGATACCAAGGTCCGAGGTGGATGTAACTATTTTAGTATTCAAGGTACTCCACCAAGTTGCATATGAACTAAAAAGTGAATATAGAACAAAGGAGGAACCAGGAAAGGTAGCAAATATCTTCTAAAACTGCTACCTCCACATTAAATGCATCCCAGCTAACTCTCTGGCCGCATTAATGTGGAGGTGATACCTGAACAGTAACCAAGCAGCCTTATGGCCACCGAGCGAAGGTTCCAGGAAGTGCTGGATGGGACAGAAAGAAGTTCTCAGAGTAAAACCTACACGTGTACGGTGAAAATGGGGTGAAGAATGCAGTATATAACAGGAAAGTAGGTGACATTAGAGAGGGGAGGAGGAGGAAAGAAAAGAGAAAAACACGAGAGCATCCATTAAGATACCCCTTGAAACCTAGTCGAGGAGAGTTGATATCGTTTAACTAGCTTGAAGCTTCTTTTGCTGCACAATGATCATGTCTTTTTCTATCAATTGGAATTAGCTCTTACACCCGCTCTCTATAAATTTTATTGTTTGGGCTTAAACCCATCCCTCTTTTGGGTCCAATCCAATTTGAGTCCTTACATATATATTTGACTTTTCATTAGTATCTATTAAAATTGATGACAAGTCATTAGTATCTATCTAATTCATAATACTTGATTTCTAAAACAAAAATGATATAAAAATAGCCGAAGTTTATATATATATATATATATATATATAACCGAAGTTTAAAATCAAAAAAAAAAAAATTAACATGGCATGAATACTAGCATAATGTATACAAATATTTTTTCCTACCTTTTTGGCCTCATTTTATGCTCTATTAATCACAATGTATATATTTGACTTTTCTTATATAATATTGAAAATTGAAGAAAAAAATTAATTACATAGCATATATACCATGATTGATGGGCATAAAGCGGAATACAAAAAGTGAGATAAATTATTTTTATTCATATAGAGGCCAATACTAGTGCTTTGAAATAATGTTTTTCATTGTCTTTAAGGAGTTTCTAATTAAAATTGATGACAAGTCATTAGTATCTATCTGATTCATAATACTTGATTTCTAAAACAAAAATGATATAAAAATAGCTGAAGTTTAAAATGAAAAAAAAAAAAAAAAAATTAACATGGCATGAATACTAGCATAATGTATACAAATATTTTTTCCTACCTTTTTGGCCTCATTTTATGCTCTATTAATCACAATGTATATATTTGACTTTTCTTATATAATATTGAAAATTGAAGAAAAAAATTAATTACATAGCATATATACCATGATTGATGGGCATAAAGCAGAATACAAAAAATGAGACAAATTATTTTTATTCATGTAGAGGCCAATACGCTTTGAAATAATGTTTTTCATTGTCTTTAAGGAGTTTCTAATTAAAATTGATAACAAGTCATTAGTATCTATCTGATTCATAATACTTGATTTCTAAAACAAAATGATATAAAAATAGCCGAAGTTTAAAATGAAAAAAAAAAAAAAATTAACATGGCATGAATACTAGCATAATGTATACAAATATTTTTTCCTACCTTTTTGGCCTCATTTTATGCTCAATTAATCACAATGTATATATTTGACTTTTCTTATATAATATTGAAAATTGAAGAAAAAAATTAATTACATAGCATATATACCATGATTGATGGGCATAAAGCGGAATACAAAAAGTGAGACAAATTATTTTTATTCATGTAGAGGCCAATACTATTGCTTTGAAATAATGTTTTTCATTGTCTTTAAGGAGTTTCTAATTAAAATTGATGACAAGTCATTAGTAACTATCTGATTCATAATACTTGATTTCTAAAACAAAAATGATATAAAAATAGCCGAAGTTTAAAATGAAAAAAAAAATTAACATGGCATGAATACTAGCATAATGTATACAAATATTTTTTCCTACCTTTTTGGCCTAATTTTATGTTCTATTAATCACAATGTATATATTTGACTTTTCTTATATAATATTGAAAATTGAAGAAAAAAATTAATTATATAGCATATATACCATGATTGATGGGCATAAAGCAGAATACAAAAAGTGAGACAAATTATTTTTATTCATGTAGAGGCCAATACTAGTGCTTTGAAATAATGTTTTTCATTGTCTTGAAGGAGTTTATAATTAAAATTGATGACAAGTCGTTAGTATCTATCTGATTCATAATACGTGATTTCTAAAACTTCAATTTATTTTCTACCAATCACAGTTTAACACACATTTTTTGAAATATCAATTTATGCAAGATTTAAAAAGAGAAGAGAAAATCAATATAGATTTTGTGGTCAAGCGGTGTGAACACATCGAAGAGAGAGAACGACTATCAATCCTCACTATTCCGCTTGTTGTATATGTTCCCCTCCATTCACTCCACTACACTCCTAAGGCTCTTTGGCCAGTGACTCAAACAAATATACACTAGCTTTAACATTTTTTTCCCCTAATAAAGTAATCAAAGTTTACATTTAGAAGGAATATATATATATATATATATATTGTAATTAGTAGAGCATAAAGTGGAAATTAGGAATGGGAAATATAAGTTTTATTCAATGTTTAGCAAAATAAAAAAAGTTTTATTCAATGAAACTTAATTTTTATTCAATGAATTTTTGGTTATTTTCTGATTTTCTCACAATACTTGACCTGAGTACAATTGGAAATGTGTCAGGGTTTGAAGATAGGAGTTGGTACCAGCAAACCAACACACACACACACACTCACAAGCCACACCTCCCCACTTACTTTGCCATTTACAACCATAGATCATTTGAAAACCACCAGTCCAAGTCAACTGTTAATTTTGTATACATCTAACCTCAAAACCCCCACTATTTCATTCTGACTCTATAAGCTTTTTGGTGTAGGGTTCTCTCTCTCTCTCTCTAATTTTCTGTAATATCATTCAATGAGAAAGCCTTGCTGTAAGAAGGAAGAGACTAACAAAGGAGCCTGGTCCCATGAAGAAGACCAGAAACTAATTGCTTACATCCAAAAACATGGTGAAGGTTGCTGGCGTTCACTTCCTAAGGCTGCTGGTATTTTCCTGCCCCCTTTCCCTTTTGGATTTTAGTTAATTTTCGAGCTGTGCCATCCATGCCATAATAAACTTGCATGCCTGCTCTTTACACGTCCTTCTTCCCCTTCTCCTTCTTCTTCTTCTAATTATTATTATTATTATTATTGATTTTTACATAATAATCGCCAATATAATTGGACCATTAATTGATGATCATAGGGAACCTCAAAACCCCATTAATTAGCTGTCTTCATAAAAGAGAAAAAAGAAAAGGGAGTTGGTGATAGCATGTTCTCATATTTGTTGTTGATTAGGGTTGCGACGCTGTGGCAAAAGTTGCCGACTGAGATGGATAAATTATTTAAGGCCAGACCTCAAGCGTGGCAACTTTGAAGAAGATGAAGAGGATTTAATCATCAGGCTTCATGCTCTTCTTGGGAACAGGTGCAATATCATCTTTTCATTGCAATCCTGGTTGAGAAATGATTCACTGCCATGAACAAGTGGCTTTGCAGTGATATTAATTAGCATTTTATGCTAAAAATAATATTTATGGTTGATATAGGTGGTCACTGATAGCTGGAAGATTACCGGGACGGACTGACAATGAAGTAAAGAACCACTGGAATTCTCATATAAGAAAGAAGCTAACACAGATGGGAATTGATCCCAATAAACCTCATAAGCTGGGAGGCACTGCATCTTTTACTGGAATCTCATTTTTTTCCAAGAATCAGGCACCCAAGCCAGTGAATGTCCATCGCGACGACAATCAAATCCTGGGTTTCGAGAGTGGTGTTGAAAGCAACAAGACCAGCTGTGTCCCAGACTTGAATCTTGACCTTACTCTTAGCACTCCCACGAGTACTCTTGTGGAAGAGAGGCAGCAGCCAATACCTTAACTAAAGTTCCTGGTCTCCATTGGCCTCTTCTATGAAGATAGCTAATTACATCAGAGTGTAAGTAGTAGTATAATCTCGTGGTGCAAAACAGGAGAATAGAAATAACATCAAAGCTCATCTCATATATTTTTATCATGAGGGATGGAGTTAAAACAAGGTTAGCAATGACAAATATCATTTGAAATTAAAAACATATGGTGAGAGGGTATTTTTATTTGTGTCTCTATGCCATACCTACTTTTTTATATGCTTTGGAAGTGTAATACAAGTATTTGACTGAAGTATTATGTTGCTGTAAACCTAATTGTAAGGGAAGTTTGAGTATTGAGGCTGTAAATTTGCATATTTTAATTTATCAAGTATTTATACAAAGTCTGTTGAACTTTTATGATTGTAGAAGGAAGGTTCAATATATGGCTGCAAACTTGTATTTATAGGGCTACAATTTGTAAAGTTACAACTGAACTGATTTCTACTCTTTAAAATAAGAAGCACTGAGTAAACCCTAGCCAGTTGCTTAATCTCTCAGTTCTCAGCTATGCAATGGCAGAAGTATTAATTCTGGTTCTGCATCCATTCTTTCTTTTACTATAATGATGGCTACTTTATTCGGTCCCTGTTCTTCTTCTTTTTCTTTTTTGACAGTTTGATAATACAATAGGAAAAGGGATTTGAACCACCCTGATTCTCCTAATTAAAAAAAAAAAAAAAAAAAAACTGTTTATACAATTAGTTTACACCATATATGGTGCCTTCCTTTTTGAGGAAATATATAGTGCCTTCCTAATCACCATACTAGTACACTAACAAGAGAAATGAATATTATGCTAAAATTCCTGATTTTCTGAGATTTCTCAGCTGCGTGGATTCTCAAATTTACCCTCAACGATGCAATTTTCTTCTTTTGTTTTGAATCTTTTTTTTTTTCCCCCTGGTAAGTCCAGGCTAGGGCTAAGTATGTAATTTAACTTATTTTTCTTTTTCTTATTTTTAGATAAGTTAAGTATATTTTTTTTTTGTTCTTTCTTTCTTTCTTATAAAAGCTGCAAGGATGTCCGAGGAAAATTTAGCCTCGAAATTTATATATTTTTCAAAACTCTAAACTGACCAGAGATTAGGTATGAAGTATTTATTATTATTATTATTTTTTTTAATCTTTTCCTAGTTTAAGGAAAAAAATTTGTGATTCACAAAATCCAGTCTCCTCGACTTTCACTAGTTAATTGGAATCACAAAATTAAAAGATAAGGTTATTAACGCTTTTTTTGACTAGACGAAAGTTGAGGTGACGACCAAACATTCAAAGGAAATTCATGCCCTCTATGGAAAGAGCTAAAAGTGGTGGTTTCAGTTATTCATTTGAAAAGAGTTAGTTGCACTTGCACATGCTTCGAGCTCATAACTAACCCTTGGACCAGTAACTGTCGAGAATTTTACAGCATTTCAACAAGAGGCTAACCCCACCTAATGTTCAAGGTGACTATTTGAAACATGGTGTAGATATATTATAGTAAATTCCCATTGTTAGTTCAAGATGCCTTGTTTGAATTTTCTATATTGAGAGTTAACTATACATATATATATATATATATATATATATATGGGTTAGGTTTAAATTACACTTAGTGTAGTAATGTTACACCACTCAATATTTTTTAATTGAATGTGAATTTTGAGAAATTTATCGTTGAATTACATTATTTTCATATATTCTCCATGTTTACAAAATTTCAGGGTGATCAAAGATTAATAGTTATGTCATCAGTCAACTGTTTAAATTTAAATTTTTGTAATTTAAAATAATGCATAAAAGATAAGTTTATGGATTAAAAGGTAAATAACATCCAATTGATATGAAAATTGACATGAATATTAAGAATTTATAGAACATGTAATTCAACGGTGAGATTTTCAAAATATGAATTTTATAACAAGTTATTGAGTAGTGTAATATATATATATATATATATATATATATAGTTAACTCCCAATATAGAAAATTCAAACAAGGCATCTTGAACAAATGTTGTGCAATTAACAATAGTGTAGTCAGAAACTCAGAATCATCTGGAAGTAGCAGAAGGTCGTAGTTTCCTCCTCATTTCCTCTTGGGCCAGCATCTATGGAAGCGACTGTCGAATTGTGTAAATTATATTTACCCACGAGGAATTTTTGTGAGGTCAGAGTCAAAGTAATTACATTGTTCAATAATAAAATATTATTTGTGAGGTTGAAAAAGACATTACAAATGGATGTCGTTGCAATTGCTAGGGTCACTAAAAAAAAGTGTTTGTAAGGGCCGTTCACATCAAATTTAAAGGTAAAAGCTCTTGTTTATAGTGTGAAACACTTACACACACTTATGTTTATAAAACTGAAAATGTGAATTAAAGTCACTTTTTTCCAATTAATAAAATAAAAAGTGTGATAGAAATAAAAATGCCTAAAATTTAATAATAAGAGCATAATATTGATGGAGAAGAACTATTACGTGTAAGGTTATTAGCTCGGCCCTAATTGAGATGGTTGGCAAGGTAACTCGGTCGAAGCGTTATAATGCTCACCATAAGTCACCAAAGTCAAATTTCGAATAGGGGAAAAGATTTTGCGTATCTCTTTGTCATCTCCAAATACTTTGCCTTTAATCCCTTAACAAATGAAGGATGATCTCTAGAGTTAAGGGTGGATATTAGGTGAAATCAAATCTCCATATCTCATAATCAATCTCTTGCAGCAATACAAAAAACATCCATCATAAAGCCTAAAAGGTATGGAAACACAAACAATTTTAAGATACTTTTCTTCTTCCTTCTCTTATTGATTACTAACTTATATTGGGTCCCAATTTAGACTTGTGTGAATTATGAAAATCAATTAATGAAAAAATTTTAATTGGTCACCAACAAATATTATCACCACAATTACTCAACCAAAATAACAATCACATACAAAAACATAAAAAATTTACTCAAAAAACCATTTTTCTTTGAAGAGAAAAACTATGGGCAAACTTTGAATAAACTCACAATTATAAAATCAATTATAATATCTTCTCAAGTTTATGTCTAATTTTAGATTCATATCCAAACTCATCTTCTCTTGTGTATGTCTCATGGTTTTTGCTCTCACACACACTCACTACGCTCACGGTAGTTTCTTCTTCCTTTTCTCATGGTGGAACTTACTAGCCTTTTCTCTTTTTCTCACTTAGCAACATTAAACAAATCCTCAAAAATTCTCATTGATTTGTGTGCTTTACAAAAAAGCCTTGTCAACAAAACCCAAACTGATCCTTAATTAGGCTGAAGCTATCAAATTCTTTGCAGCATCATCTATTTATAATACTTCAATTCTTATTCCTTGGTGGAAAAGGAATACAATACTTCTTTGATGGTGAATAGGTTTTTCTTCCACTCCAAGGAATAGCATTTTCTTCCATACCAAAGAAACCCAAAAATATCCACATTAATTTTTCCTTCTTTAACTATGAAACCCAATTAGCTTTCCAAGTCACAATTTGAATTGAAACAATTTCCAAATATTCTTGTTGGAGAGATAACACACCTTAGAGAGCTTCCAATTGAGTAGTTAATATAACATATAAGGACACCACTTGACTATAGGGTCCAAGAACATATAGGATCCCCAAAGGGCCAAAAGACCCCTTAAGTGTGATGAGGTAAGGGATAATAAGTCTTGACTAATTAGTATGAAGCCTTTTAAAAATATGAGTGGCAACTTAAAACGGATAATATCATGCCAATGATAAGTTAGAGTGTGCCAATGAGACTCTTTCCTTAATTACTCTTAATTTAAAGCCTAACCTAGCATTAAATTCTTAATTTGTGACAAGCCATTCATTTTCCAATCATTTGAATGACTTGCACTAATTAAGAAAAGGGACCAGATGGCTTGAGGGGAAAAAAGTTTCCATTCTTGGCTAAGAATTGGGAAGAATGCTCAAATGACTTTTCCTAATGAGTATCCTCCTTCCTATCTATGCTATCCCTCACGAACTGACTCCCAAAGGCTCGATATAATAATAATAATAATAATAATAATAATAATAATTAAAAAAAAAAAAAAAAAACAAAGTAGAAGTTTCCACTAGCTAGAACCTTTTAGTTGATATACCTCCATTTTCCACAAAAGTGTCTTTACCATAAACAGATCCCTTCACCTTCATTAAATTATCACTATATTTCCTAAATACCAAGAAACACTAATACTTCACAATAAGAATCATCATCTAAGCATGTTTTTATGTAAGGAAGCTTGCTTGAACAACTGGACACACTCTCTCTCTCTTCAAGATACAAGCTCTAAAATGCCTACAACACTATAGTTAGATCGAAATCAAATGATATTTTGAGATATTCTCTTTGGAATCTAATAATCACAACTCAAATGAAAAATGATTTTCAAAAAACTTGGGTCGCAAGATTTAATATAGATTTGATAGAAAATATGCTTTAAGAGAGTTTTTGAAAGACTAAAATCATGCTTCGTTCATGCAAAGAGAATTAAAGAAAAATGGTGTTTTGGCAAATGTAGTAGCGATAATGCATCTCTTTCTAGAAGTTCCTTTAAATTGAGGCATAATTAATGTGTGTATTTATATCCCAAAATCATGGTTTTGGGATGTTCCTAAAGTGTTAGTATTCTACGGATTCGTTTAGAAATAACTTATTTAGTTAAAACTGAAAATTTTTTATTGAAAGTATAACAAAATAAGTTGAAAAATAAGCTAAATAGTACAATGGGACCCATGAATGTAGCAAAAATGAGCTAAAATTGCAAATATGCTGAAAATTTCAGCTCATCCCAAACGTACACCTTACAAGACTATTGGGAGCCTCTCAAAGAAAATGAATCTATGTGGCTTTCACGGATGTTGTCTTGTGTGGATCTGTCATACACTACACTCATGGTGAGTATGGAAAATGGAGTAACTACCTAGTTTAAGTCCAAGAACTACTCTTTTGACCCCTACACATAGGTCAAAATTTAACCACTAATTAGATTCAAAGTTAGGAAATGAGCATGAAAAAGTGTTAGACGACACTTAAGCCTACCTGATCAACCTTCACTCATATTTCCTAGTTATTTACTAACAAGGATTCCACTAATTAAGACCCTCTAAAGAAGTAGATTTAGAATCAAGGAAATCAAACATATAACACATAAATACTCAAAAAATCTAGAGTTTAAGGGAGGATGACCTAATTATAAGGTTTTGTAATTTATAACAACATACGCCATATGTCAAAGAAAACAAAGCACATGGTATTTTAAGGAAGGAGAATGAGGCATGCCTAGGATCAACACCACACATTATCATATATAATTAAAGCCACACACACACACAAAGAAGAAGAAGAAGAAGAGACGAAAAGGAAAAACTATGGTCTTTGGATTTCTAGGCAGCCAGATGTGTGCGTAGGAACTAAATTGCGTGCGTACTTCATGATCCGTTCACAGTAGGCACCCTACTTTCTACACTTCTACAAATATTACACAAACTATGATCTGTAAACTAAAACGAATGAACCAAACAAAAGAAGAAATTAAAGCTAAAACTCGAGGGTATAGGACATAGAAGAAAAACGTAGAATCTCAAGTAGAGAAAGGCACACTTACCTTTACTTAGGATCCTTCGAATCAATTTGACCCGTCCCCGTGGTCTTGGAGCAACCAAAGCACAAAAAGAATTAGAAACTTTGAAACTAAGAGAGAATATCAAATTAGATCATTTTCCTTATAATTTGGGATATTATCAAATTAAACCTGAAAATTTAAAAAGTGCTAATTATAGCCATGACTTTGTATAGTTTGTTTCAATTTTGCTCTTAATGACTCACTATTAGGAATGTTTGGTAAATTGTAATAGACACTATAATGTAATAGTTGTTCTTATAATTTAGCTATTTTTTAGTTTGGTTATGTTTTTATTAGAAAGAATAGTCATTCCTTATGAATAGCTATTCTTCAAAATGAGGAATAATTGTTCCTCTTTAAAAGAGTTGTATTAGCTATTCCTTAGTAAGCACAATAATTTCAAAACTGAATATATTTCCAAATAAACAAACTTTCTATATACATCTAACAATTATAAAAATAAAAAATCATAAAAAAATAACATATATCTCTCTTAAATATAAAAAATAACAATTGTGGGGCCAGTTACCCAAAAAGATAACTTAGAATTCATAGGAAGTGGGCTTGTGGCCCAACGGCCCAGTCCGAGAACACTCACATGTCCGAGGATGGTTAAAGAGAGCTATTTTGAGAGTAATATAAGACAAAAAGGGGTAAGTCATGTATAGCGGTCCAAGTCGCATCCGAGGACGAGGTCCACCTCTGATACCAAGGTCCGAGGTGGATGTAATTATTTTAGTATTCAAGGTACTTCCTCAAGTTACGTATGAACTAAAAGATAAATTTAGAACAAAGGAGGAACCGGAAAAGGTAGCTAATATCTCATAAAGCTGCTACCTCAACATTAAATGCTTCCTAGCTAACCCTCTGGCTGCATTAATGAGGAAGTGATACCTGAACAGTAACCAAGCAGCCTTATGGCCACTAAGCAAAGGATCCAGGAAGTGCTGGATGGGACAGAAAGAAGTTTCCAGATTAAAACCTATATGTGTACGGCGAGAATGAAGAGAAAGGAGGCAGTATATAACAGGAATAAAGATGACTTTGAAAAGGAGGATTTTTTGGGCGAGAAAGAGAGAGAAAAACACAAGAGCAATTATAAAGATATCCCCTAAAACCTAGCCGAGGAGGGATATTGCTGAAACTAGTTCAAGCTTCCTTTGTTGCAGAACGATCATGTCTTCTTTCTACCAATTGGACTTAGCTCTTACACCCACTCTCTAGAAATTTTATTGTGTGGGTTTAAACTTGTCCCTCTTTTGGGTCCAATCCAATTTGAGTCCCTACAACAATTTTTAAGGAGATATAATTGTATAAAATATTTCATAAAATAAATATTAAGTTTTATTATAATGTTATAACCCACAAGGCCATAACTAAACTTATGAATAGGTTTAGTTATTATATTACAATACATTTTTTTCCTAGTAATAAAGATTAGAGTTCATGTAGTAATCTTCATTCAGTGTACTAAACGTACATTAACTAAAAGTACCAAATATTCATGTAATTTGTGACAAAAACCTATCCAATCACAAAAATTTATTTGATTTGAAATTATTAAGACTCTAGTACACTTTTGAGAATTGTGAAATTAAATAATAATAAATCATTTTGTTATTGTTAACAAAAAAATCATATTAATATTATTTAAACTCCTTTCATAATAAATCCTAAATTTTGAAAAGTTTGAATTAAAACAATGAATCTTTTAAATCATTTCAATTCATGCCCTTAACAAGTCACTATTGACTAAAGTAACCAAAATTTACATAAGTATAACTTTAACATATATAAACACACACACACACAAAGCCTTTGATATTCAATTATATAATAATCTATTATTTAATTATTGTCACCAAAGCATTCACAATAATGTTAATATTATATGTCCAAATTATCTTATATACGTGATATAAAAAATTTTGAGTCATACATGTTGTTGCACCAAGTTTACATTCTCTACTTTTTCTTATCATGTTTTCCATATTTTATCCTTATGTCATATGGTGCACTAGAAGTACATTAAAATAATTGAATAGTTGAGTTATACTCTAGGGTAAATTCAATTTTACCCCCTTATGGTTTGGCTTAATCCACAATTTAGTTCACATACTTTACTCACTTGTATATGTTTTGGCATTGGCTCTTTTTTACTCAATACAATATCTATCTTTAATCTCAAAAAATAAACAAATTACTCATTGTAGTTTGACCAATAGCAAATAAGTTTCACAAATTTTCTCAATCGTTATATTTTGTTCCTTTGTTTTAATAATCAAAGTTGGATCTTATATCTCATGTTTGAAGTATTTGGTTCAATTAATGTAGGTACAATAAGTCATACAAAATAAATTTCATGATATGATCATTATAAGTACATTACAATTGTAGACATAGTCTACTTTAAGTGAAAAATTATTTTAATCTTAACTATTGAATCAAAACTTTTAACTTTTTTACCATTTTACTTTTATAACTTTTTTCCTCTTACAATTGCATGGTGCAATATCTAATAGGGATCTGTGTTAATTTAGGAATTGCTTCTTCTTTTTTTGTTAACTTATTTGCACAATATTTATCAAAAGATATATTTTTAGGTAAATTTCATATTAAATGTGTTACAAAAAATTTAAAATTAGTTTATTTTAAAAAATAAAAATTAGATTATTTACAATAAAAAAAATTAAGCCAAAAGGCAAAATACAAAACATTTTGAAGCAATTTACATACGCACCTTAATTTACTAGAAAGAATAGAAAGAAGAAAAGAAGAAAGAAGAAACATATAGGTTCATTTGGATATAATTTATTGTTGCTGAAAGTTGTTAAAAGTTGTTAAAAACTGAAAACACTGTAGCAAAATAATTTTTAAATGTATAAATAGTACCGTGAGACTCATTTTTAATATTTTTTAATATATAAACAGTGCATAAACAGTACGTAAATAGTAACCCATATGATGTTACTCTCCACGTGCAAAAAAAAAAAAAAAAAGAAGGCAAAATGCGAAAGCTGAAACACAGCTTTCAATGGCATCCAATAGGACACATAGTAGAAAGTGGTATTGCACCTTACACTTTTACGTTTCCAATCAGCATTGACCAAAGGAGCTTTTCTGTCTTTTTCACCGCCCACCGACCTAGGGGGCTATATCAGTGTTCACTGTTCAGTGATCAGTAGAAAAATGGTAAATTAAGCATTCTGAAGCTAACGAGCCTATGACACGTGTCCCGTGGGGTTACACAGCTTGACTTCATGAAGGGAACCGTAGGGCACATTATCGAGCTAACGGAGAGTATCAATTGACAATTTAATAAATTTTGAGGTTGACAGTATTGGACTTATGGTAGAGAATGACATAACTAAAGAGGAGCATCCTTCCTAGTAATCTAACCGTCAACTCTTTCTCAACTCCATATTTTATTTGGTTTGATTTCTTAACACCTTTTCCCCTACTACCGCACGACTTTTACACTAACACCTAGGCTAGCTTGCATCAAAGCATCTTTGAAAAATGGAGCAAGAGATTATTGGTTGGATTCGGAAGTTAAAGTGATACGAATTTTTCTAGTTTTTATTTGAGTCCATCATTTAAGAGCATTTATAATGAAAAATAATATTTTATTTTATTTTTTCATCTCAAAAAGTTACTTTATTAATTATACCATACCATTTTACAGTACACTCAATATTTTAACTTTTATTTTTCTATTCAACTTATTAAAATAATATATATTACCTAATAAAATAATCTAATCTAATCTAATCTTGCTTACTTCATTCTCCATCATCAATCTGTCTATCTTTTCCTCACTATCTCCCTTTCAACCACCCATCACCACCACCTCTATCACAAGAAACCCACCACTACCAGCGCTAAAAAAACCCATCACCACCACCTCTGCCACAAGAAACCCACAAAAACACAAAAAAATCAAAGAAATCAAATAATCCACTACCACCATAGCAACACAAAAAACATCCATGGCAACACAAATAATCCACCACCACAGAAACACTACAACACAAAAAATCAATGAAAAATCTATCACCACCACAACAACAACACAAAAAATCAAATAAACCACCACAACAACAACACAAAAAAAAAAAAAAAAAAAAAATCAAAGAAAAATCCACCACGGCAAATGCATGGCAACAACACACCTACCGCCAACATGGACAGAAACCCACAAAAAATTAAAGAAAAATTCACATAAAAACCCACTAGAAATCAAACCGATTACCACCGTGAGGCACCGAAAATCAAACCCAAAACCCACCTGGAATTCACACACCACCGTGAGGCACACAACGCCCGTCTCACCACGCCACACGCCACACCGATATCCACGCCCACGCCCTTGCATATCATATATAAATTATCTTACAATTTAGGTCCATTTTCAAAAAGGCCAATAAACTAGACCTATAAACTAGGGTTAAAAATAAAAGGGAACCAAGCTACAATTCTCTTTAGTATTAAATAGAGATTAGTTATGCATAGCAAAGAAAGATCATGCAAGGGTTTAGTCTCATAATAAAGAAAAATGGAATATCCATTAAGTATTGAATAATGATACAAATAATTGCCCTTAATCCTACATAACAAAGTAGGAAGATTAAGGGAGGTGATGAAGGAGAGAGAGTAGACACTACTCGAGCTACCACATACAAACACTATTTCCTTAGGCTACTATATTTACCCCAAATCAGAATGGTGAATATGGTTGTTGAATTTGATTCAAGACTCGAGAGTTTTTTTCGAGTTAAGAGTTCCCTCCCCCCCCCCCCCCCCTTTTCTAGTTCTATGTTTTGGTATTTAATTCATATTAGGAGGTACTTATTATCCATCTTCTCGTAAGAACCAATGTATTTTTTTGTTGTTGTTGTTGGGTTTTAGAAAAAATGGCGACCTTGAGTTTTGTTCATAGTTGGATAATAAGATTATCTACTTTAATTATAAATTCGGGAATATATTTGACCATTCTCACGTTTCTAAGTCTTGCTGAAGGGAAACATCACCCTCCCCCCAAGAAACAACCTAAATTTGTGAGAACTAGTCAAATTGCTTAAAAGCAGCCAGCCCACTCATTTTAGTGGTGCATCTTTCAAGTTTCATGCAATTTTGGATTTTGTGACAAATACAACTGGCCAAATCAGTGTTTATTTTTGTGTTTGTGACCAATACATGAGCTTGCTCATGGACTTTCTGCTTTTACAACTGTTTTTCAGTTTACTTTGTATAGTTCAAGTTTAGGTTAATGAATAACCCCAAATAGGCTCACTCTTTACCTTCTAAACTACACTTCTTCAATTTCTCAAATCAAATACATTGGTTTGGACCATGTATGAAATTAAAATGCCACAAATAGAGATTTTGTATCCACATTGAATTTGGACTTTGCTTTATGTGGGTTTGTAAGGTGTTCACAAAAATGGCCATCAACAATTAGAAACACCAAAAATTAAGTACAAATTTTCCCATTATTTCTTACATAGAATTGCAGTTGCTTCTTTTGGGTCTACCACAAACACAGAAAATAGCAGGGTGGGGGTGTGAAAATTTAAATGAAGTTTTCGGGCCCTTAGACTTATTTATTAGAAAGAGGAGATTGTGAGGCAGCAAAGTCTTTTTATATAAGGAAAGCACAAGAAAAAAAGCAAGCCTTGAGAAAGGGGAAAAAAGAGAAGAAAAAAAAATCAGGAAAAAACTGCAACGTTAGGAAAAAAAAAAGGATATTTTTTCTTCTATTCAAGACACACATAAGAGAAATACATTGAGAATCTTCTTTAGGAGGGGATTTTGAGTCACAAAGAGTTGGGAGTATTAAGATTGAAGATCTTGATATTTTATTGATTTTCATTGGGTTCCGGTTTATTTATGGTGAGATTGTATAAAATCCTAAGGTTTTTCTTATATATTTTCAATTCATTGTGAACATGAGCTTTAGGTATAAACTAATATATTATAATAAATATTCATTATGAACATGAGGTTTTTTTTTTTTTTTTTTTTTAATCTATTGGCTAATATTTTGGACCTAATTAATACGGTTATAGATATAGAAATATTACAATTGGTTAAAATTTGAGGTAAAACGACCGACCTTCGGATGGATTTATTGTGTGATTTTTCTCTTTCTAATGAAGAGTATTTCATGTAAATTTAGTTTATTCCTGCTTGTTGGATTTTGTTTGTATTTGCACAATTGATTTATTTTATTATTGCTTGCGCTTATTTAACTTACTTCACACGTGAACATAAACCAAAATTTAACCTCACCAAATAGTATTAGAATTAATTAAATATTAAATAAAGTAAAGCTATTTTTTTTTATATAGTCAAAGTTGAGGGTGTTTTTTTTTTTTTTTTTTCTCTGCTGGGTGGTCAAAGTGAAGCTAATACTTCAAAAAAAAAAGTTATTTTAATTCAATTAGCTTTACTTCGATCAGGTCAAAGTTTAAATATTTTTTATAATTACTCTATGTCATAGATAAGCACGGTAATCAAAGTTTTTGGCACCTTTCGGATTTATCGAATGTGCCTAAACAGGGCTGAATCTGACTAATCTAGTGCCTATGTTTTGCACTGACAAAATATTTTATTTACCTTTTACTCTTTAAGGTAATTTCAATGATAAAGTAATCTCTATCTTGTATAAATTAAAAAAAAAAAAAAAAAATGATACAGTGATCTCTTCTGCCAGTCTTTCTATATGTTTTTTTACCCCACTCTACGTGGGTGATTATTGGTAATCAAGTAATTAGAGTTACGAAAACCAATGATCAAGGCTGGATTACCTCTGTGATGCACTGATGCTTAATTTTTTTTTCTTATTTTTTTTTTCTTAGTTGAAAGTTCAGTGATCGATGGAGCTTTTTACGTTTGGAACTTTCCTTTAACCCCAAAAAAAAAAAAAAAAAAAAAAAAGAAAAAAAAAAGAAAGAAAGAAAGATTGAGACAAGTTTTAGCCGACAACGAACGAACGAACATGGTATACAATCTAATGGAACTATATTGAGTTTTAGTCATTGATAGGACGCCATGTGATCAGATGAAAAGTTAGTTATAAATAGGACAAACAAATTGCAAAACCCTATCCTGAATCGATCTTATTTATATATATATATATATATATATATGCTTTTATCCTTGGTTTTTCGATTTTTGTTTTGGTTTTTCGGTTTTTTGGCTTTAATGTTCTATCCTTTTCCCATCTTAAATTTTTATGTGGGAACCATCAACCATGTCCATGGCATGGGGAAGTGGAGATTCAAGGCAAAAAAAAAAAAAGGGTGGAATTCATCGTCACTCTTGTTACACGTGTGCTTCTATGGATAACCCTAACGGCTATGGTGGAACTTCCCGTGAATCTAACAGTCAACGATCAAGCATGTGAATGGGCTACCACATTCTATCATATCTTATTTGCAAAATCTTCCATGTATCATCTTAGGGCCATATATTTTTGGGCGGCATTTTTCTACCACAATATGCTTTTGATTGCAACTTCTGAACTTAGAGCCTTGTAGTTGGATTCATCGGTATCTTTTAGTATTTCTAATAAAAATACATATAAGATTTCTAACATCCTATTTATATATTTGAAAATAAATGCATTACTTTTTTTTTTTTTTTACATCACTAACATTTAAAAATTTATTATTATCATTTTCATATCTATTTAAATTATTGATAATAGGTAATATCCATTACACTTATTTCAAAATAGATAAATAATATCTTAAGAGCTTTATGGTGGAGTTATCCTAAGAACTTTAAAGAATTTTAACCCTAACCTAGAGCATCATTACTTTCATATCAATCAATAAAACCGTTTTTTATTACGTACTAATCACAACAAGTCATGTCAACAACAGTAAATAAGCCATGAAATTTTTTGTATCACTATATTTAAATTTTTTTTTTTAATAGAGTATCACTAGATTTATTGAACTTCCATAGATGTGTCTCTTGTTTATGCCCATTGCAAGAGAAGTATGCATTGAATATGTATACAAAAATTATCCACATAAAATAAAATTATATATCAATAAATTATGATTTTGCAAGAAAAAAAGAATGATGTTACACGCTACACCTAATACAAATTTTACTACATGAACGTCACAAGTCAATTTTTTAAACAAAAAAGTAATTTAGAAATTTATTTATTATGCTGTTTACGTGGTATTAAACTATCAATTATATTTATTATTATGTTAGTTTGTAAGTCATTTGTAGTAAAATTGATAGTCATTTTAGCATTTTTTTTAAAGATGTAAAAGAATACTTAAATTTATCAATATAAGTATACTGAAGCTGTAATTGAATTTTTGAGGATCTTGTGAGATTGAAAGCCAATTACGAGTACAAATATAGTTTGGTATGAATTTTAACCAAACATGACGTGCTTTATGAGTTTTAAGAAGATTCTACTCCAACGAAATAGCAAAATTTTACTTCAATCATGTTATAAGAATCTCCCTAAACTCATCATTAATTGACTCAGATAATCATCCGCATATATATGATACACCCAAATAATCATTTGAATTTTTAAGCCAGTTTGGATTTAAATTTTGTGCATGAAAAAAAAAAAAAAAAAAAAAAACTATTGTGTCATAAATTTGAAATATCATATTTCATTAATCATTTCAAAATTATATATTAATAAGACTTAATTAAACTAATTATGAATTTTTCTAATAGGAAAAAAAAAAAAAAAAAACTGTGCTTTTCATATTTTATGGGACCATTTAAACAAAAATTTAAAACCTAAATGATTCTTTACGAATACTTTCTTGGAAATGAATCATTTTAAATATTCAATTTATACCGTGAATTGTAAGGCATCAAAATCTAGTTGTTTAAATAATGTTCCTGAGAAGTGTAATTCTACTGGAATTTGAAGTAAATTTGGAAGGAAGCCACTGTATTTGTGACTGAACCTGTAAGCAATGAGAGTGCATGCTAGGCAAAGTCATACCAACCCACAACATATGATGTTGTTTACGGCTAACTAAAAGTCAAACCCCAGAGTCTGTTATATTGCTACATCAGTCTCATTGCTTTGAGTGGACTCTCTCTCTCTCCCTCTTTCTTTAGTGTTTGTTTGCCTACTCTCTCTTCATCCCTCTTACTGTTGCTACAGATTACAATGAGGAAACCTTGTTGTGAGAAGAAAGAGACTAACAAAGGAGCATGGACAAAGCAAGAAGACCAAAAGCTCATTGATTATATCCAAAAGCATGGTGAAGGTTGCTGGCGTTCTCTTCCTGAGGCTGCAGGTATGTCCTCTAAAAAAGATGTTCACACAAACACAGACACACACTAGTACTTTTTTCCTTTTCTTACGAAAACCAAATTCTTCTTGTACATCCTGTTGCTTTTTCGCAAAAGGGGAGAAAAAAAAATTATTCTTATATAAAAATCTAAACAATGTTACTTACTGAACAATAAGGCTCTGGGTACACAAATACTTATTTGTAAATGGGTCTTAGAAATTTTTAATACTATTTTCAATGGAATTATAAAAATTTGTCAAAAAGTTTTAGCTTTTTCCTTTCTTCAAAAAAGTTTCCAAAAATATTTTCTAAACTAATGCATTTAGAACATCTATTAACTTTTTTTCCATATTCAAGACTTAATGGTGCTTTCTTATCTTCTTTGTGACTAATTAGGATTGCTTCGTTGCGGCAAAAGTTGTCGATTAAGATGGGTAAACTATCTAAGACCAGACCTTAAACGTGGTAACTTTGGTGAAGACGAAGAGGAACTTATCATCAAGCTCCATGCACTTCTTGGAAACAGGTAAACAACCATCCTGTCTCATATATGATCTCAATGGTAATTCTAAGACTTCCAAACATAATTACAAAATGAAGTTTTCTTCTCTCTCCCATAAATGCATATCCTTCGGCTGAAATTATACAAATATCAAACATGTACATAGGACTACATTGAATGATTTCTAAGAACTGGTGCATCTATTTTGTATATAAACCTGCCTGCTATCTCATATCTATGATTTGCAAATTATAGTTTTTTTTTTTTTTATTGATGTTTATGTTTGAAATTGGTTTAGGTGGTCATTAATTGCTGGAAGATTGCCAGGCCGGACAGACAATGAAGTGAAGAATTACTGGAACACTCATCTGAAAAGAAAACTAGTTCGGAAGGGAATTGACCCCAACAATCATCGCTTGGGACTCATACGGCCTACCAAATCTTTTGTCTCAAATAACCATTCATGTAAAGAAGTGAACTCTCAAGCAGATAACTTTCCAGTCTTGAATTCTAGTACAGGTGGCCCAGTGAGCAACATTAGCAGCTTCCCTGACCTGAATCTTGATCTCACTATAGGCCTTCCAATTATGTAGCTATTCGTGTCAAGTGGGGTACTGAACACTTTGCATTTCCCAAAGCTAATAGAGGAGCACATTGCTCAGTAAAACTAGTGAAAGTAAGCATTTGTCTTAATGTGAAAGAGTTAGTTTCTTTGCGCAATTTAGAACAAGTTAGGAATGTGGAATACAAACAAATTTTGTACGTCCAAAAAAAGAAAAAGAACCTCAGAACCACTCAAACCTAGGATAACATAGTCACTCTTAGATGATATTTATTCCTAAATGTTGCAAATTTTTTTTTAATAGTAAAAAATTGTGGCGGTTCGTCTGTGCCTGATTAACTAATGTAACTTCTTTCATGGTGTTAGATATCCTTGTATATTCTCTCAACCAAAATGATATAAAATTGCTTCCAGAATGGCAATTCATCTATGACAAACTATACTGGCAGTAGTTATGCCAATTCATTCCATGTGCAATCTTTCTATATCAATAAACAAACAGAATTATGCCAATTCATTCCATGTGCAGATGTTTTCTTTAGGAGATAACGAATACGCATGTGTACGTACTGTGTAGAGACACAACTTAGGGACCACGCCTCATGAAACATAGGTTACTTGTTTGAACTTCTCTGATTTGGGTTAAAACTTAAAATTCACTAATTATGGTGTAGCTACTCATTTGCACACGTTATAGAGTTAGATCAGAATTCAATGCACTTACCATACACGATGCTGCCTACTTCTCAACCCAAATTAATGTTGAGCAATTAAAGGAATGTTACACCCACATTTTAACACATTAAAGGGACAAGATTTATTTCATAGTGAAGATTTTTAATATTTTATGAATTAAAATATGCATAATGAATCACCACATTACCTTGGCGCGATGGTCATTCCACAAATATAAGTGCTTATGGGATGGAGGAGGGGACAAGAACCGGGTTTAAGTCTTCAGGAAGGAGTTTTACAGACACATACACTTAGATTATGCTAGAATTTATTTTATATGACGTGCCTCCATAGTCATTTTTAGGTTTTATGTAGGGATGACAAAATTGAACACAACCCACAAACCGGACTCGACATAATACGAAATTAGCAGGTTTTGGTTTGAGGCTTAATAGGTTCATATCATATTCGAGTTGATACGACTAACCCATTTAATAAACAGGTTGGGTTAGTGTTCAACTTATGGAACCTGTTTGACTCGTCTGACTCATTTAATTAAATAACATTTTACTAATATACCATTTAAACCCTAGGTATATAAACGCATTGGTTGTTGTGGTTTACTTTCTTCGACATATTGTGATTGATTATTTGTGATATTAAGACATACTTTAGTTTTGAATGATTATTTATGATACAGTTACTCGTTAATTCTGAATTTTATATTAAAAATATTTATTTGTTTGTTTTTTTATAATTTTTTTTTTCATTTTGATAAAATCTGATAAATAAGTTGACATGACTGTTTAATAAATTGGTCGTGTTAGGGTTGAAGAATCTTGACCCGTTTAATAAACATGTCAGATTAGTGTTGACCTATATAGTCAGATGCTCATGAATTGACACGACACTTGAACACAAATTGTCATCTCTAGTTTTATGGAATATTAAATCTTCTTCTTTAAAAAGACTTTTAATTTATTTAAAATGCAAATGGAGGAGTTTCTCTTCTAATTAACACGGTGTATGGTGATTAGCAAGTGTTTTTCACTAGAAAAGAGCTAATTCAAATATAAGAATTTATAAGCAATGAGGATCAATCTTGCGACACCAAAAAAAAAAAAAAAAAAAAGCACAGAAACTGCACAAAGCATATCAAACATCAATGACCCGTGGAATTCAAAATTCATATTTTCTTAGTTCAAGTTAGAACATGTAGAATTCAAAAATCATATTTTCTTGGTGATTGGGTAATGTAAGCTAGAAATACAATTTTGGGATTGACAGAGCAGAACACCATCAACAACCCCCCCCCCCCCCCCCCCCCCCCAAATAAAGTTCCCATACAAAAATTGATTTTTTTTTCTTATTATATTTTCCGTTTTTTAATGAATTCACCTTATGTATTTATTTTTCCTTTGACATAATAACTAATGGACTATTATTCTTTTGTACGTCAAATTTTATTTATAAAAGATAAAGAAAAGCTTTCATATTTTATCAATGTCTTTTAAAATTTCATAACCTATAAATGAAAAAAAAAAAAAAAAGGTTGAAAAAATAATAAATAAATGAAGAAGCAAGAATTTTATTCAAAAAGAAAAACAAAACATTATCCTTACCTTTAAAGTGATACAAAATGATTTTTAAAAAGTTCAAATTCTTAAAGTTTATCCTTCTCCGGAAAATTTATGCATAAATAATAGGGGTAATTATACTCCCCTCTCTTAAAATACTCCACTTCTTGAGATTTGAAGAAATTAACACTCTCCTCCTACCTTTTGTTTAAATTAGTAATGAAATATATATATATATATATATATATATATATATTTATAAAAATATCTTTACAAAAGTTTAACCATGGTTAGTAAAAAATAACTGACTTGCAACGAAAAACCTCTCCATAATTTTTTGAAAAAATAAAAAAAAATAATAATAAAATTCACATTTTTAATATTTTAAAATAAATTTTAATTAAAAATTTAAAACAGTTAGTTTTAATTATGAAATAAGATAATTTCAGAAACCTATCCTTAAGCAAATGGTAGGTTAGTACACAACATTTTTAATATTAATTTAACAAAATTTGGTTAACCAAATGTCAAGGAGGGAAAAATATTTTTTCCCTTCAAGTTTGGAATGGAGTACCTGTCATTTCTATCAATAGAAGGAAGTGTAATTACCTCTAAATAATAAAATACAATGATAATTATGTAATAACTTTCGAGTTTATTATCATTTCTCTAAGTTAAACTCTAAAATTTCAAGGGCATATGCTCTTGCTAAGTTTTAAAAGTGATAAGAGTTTTATCATTTGTGAGTTTATATATATTAACTAAAATATGAAAATTTACATGAGTTATACTTGACGTATGTCTAACTACTATAAATCTTTTCATATGAATAATAAGTAAATTTTGAATTTAATTATATAAAAAAAATCTCAAAATGACTTATTAATTTGTAAGCAAACCACTAACACATAAATACAAAATAACAATTATTATTATTTTTCTGTAGATTTTCTTGCGTTAAAACTTGAAATATCACTTCTTATTTGCATGAATGGATTTTATTATTCAAGTTTGTTACAAATATTTGCGTGCATCTTGGCTCTGCCGCTAGGTAGCTGTCATAAAAACAGCTCCTGAAAAGGGTTTATTGTTGTGGCAATAACAAGCAAAGGAGAAGATCATTGGTAGTCATGGCTTAAAATACAAGTCAAAATTCTATATGAACTACATTGTTTAGTAAACCCAATTACTTGACTGTAAAATCTTTAGAAGAGACATAAATTGTTATGCTATGAAAATGGATTAGGTTCAGATGATGGACGCAAGAAAGCTTTGGTAATCACCAAACATTCAAAGGATCAGTCCTGCAATAACATTCTAGATGTGTATTTTATTTTTGTGTGTCATTTCATTCATATGGTGGGAGTAGTTACAAAGTGAAACTTTTTTACAACCAATTCAAGCTCTCAACAGATTGAAAGTTGAAACCATATTACTCAAAACTCGAGGTGTTTCAGGAAATCACTGCAGCTTGAAAAATTATGTTGAGCCATCTACCATTCAAGATGAATCGGTGGACCATATTAATCTAGATAGGTTTCACTTTCTATCCATATTTCTGATGTCTAGCTTCTTCCGTACGAGGAATCCCCCCATCTAATCAAATTGACGAAGCATTCAAGAGTGGTATCTTGTATTCATTCTGGCAAGTAGTAATCAACTTAAATATAATGTTGCGGATACAAGTGAAAGTTATGGAAAACAGAGAAGTGTAGAAGCATTGGCAAACTCATGAAATGTCTAAAATCTACGTAATAGGTAATACCAAAAAAGAGTGAAAATAGTTATTAAGCCATATAGTTAATGATCAATGTAGTGTGTCAGTGTCACACTATGTGCAAAATAAGAGAAAAGTGCAATTTAGAAATATTTAGACAGCATATATTACATGAAAATGGGAAGAGTTAATTGTCTCTGTAGATATCTTAAAAAGTAAAAGGTTGTGTGGTGCCCGTTAACCACAATATTCTTTACTTTTTTTTGACAAATTTTTTTTTTTTTTTCTTTTTGCAGTTTATGTTATTTTTTCAGTTTTGTAGGTACTAATTGGTTTCTTTTTTGACTTTTTCTAACAATTTTTTTATGTCTTTTTCTTTGTACTTAACAAGCACCAAGCGGTGCTTGTTAACATATCCCATAAGTAAAAGCAAAAAGGAGTGGAAGATTAGTTAGATGTTTGAAATGTCTATATGCTGGTGTGATTCAAGGCCAACTGTTTTATTTTCTAAATTTGGAAGTGCATTGTTTTAGAAGCAATCTGATCAGTTTCAACACTCTTATAAAACTAATCATTTACAAATTAGAGAGTGTTGTACAGCTTGAACTTCGGTTTAATGAGGTATAGAGTCCTTAGGTTTCATTGACTTTACACCGGCAAAAAACCAGGAAAATCACAAAGTCCAAGTCAACTCTGAGCTCTTCCTCGAGAGTACTGCACTACTATTTTGTTCTGTTGATAAACATATATCGCTATCCAGCTGCACCAGATTTCTCATACACACGCAGTGATGAATATTTTCGGAAAAATGCATTGAGGAAAACAAATTCTTTTTTGAAAGCTGCCAAAAGGTCTATGACGATTAGAAAAACCTTCATGGTTGTGTTTTGTGAGAGAGGGTGCATGTGAGAGAGAGATAGAGGTTTATTTGAATTTTGAACCTACTCCTTCATTTTCTTTATTTAATTTATGAATCAAAAGTAAATTATCTTGCCATACTTTTCAATCCAATGACGAACATTAAGTGCCAGTTTCGGCCGGGATACACTTATAAATTAGTTCATTGCTTTTTCTTTTTTCTTATTTTTACTATATGCGAGTCTCATATAAGTTACCTACTTATTTTATTTAACTTTTTATCATTTGTTTCTCAAACAAAAAAAAAAAAACTTTTACCATTTATCTATGATACTTTTAATAAAAAGTTAGATGAATTGTTCCCAAATGAATATAAGCATTCGTTTGTATCCAGTTCATTTGGCTAACTTTTAACTATTAATTTTTTCTAATCTTATCTAAAAAAAATTAATGTACAACATTTTAAAAATTTCATTCTTCAAAGTACAAATATATTGTAACACAATTCTAGCAAAAAACAATTAGTAAAAAACTAAATAAATTAGGCTCCGTTTGGTTTGGGTGAAAATGATTTCAGGAAATCATTTTCACCCAGACCCCAGTGTTTGGAAGGCAACTGAAAAACGCATTTCCGGAAAATAGCATTTTACGTTGACTGAATTTACGCCTTTGACCCGGAAATCATTTTACACTCTCATTTTACCTTCAAATGATTTCCGGAAAAGAGAGAGCCAGAACCTCAACGAACCAAACCGAGCGAGAGCGAGAGAGAGAACGAGCCTTCAACTTCGACTTCACCGGCGTTCACGAGCCTTCGACTTCTCCGGCGCCATGAACCGACGAACCCACGAACCGCGCCATCGCACCGGTCTCGCGCCGATCGCAGCACCTCGCCATCGCACCGCGCCGATCGCGCCATCGCACCATCGCCATCGCACCTCGATCGCGCCATCGCACCTCGTCGTCGACCCAGACCCATCGCCTCCTCGATCGCGCCATCGCTCCAACGCCGCTCGACCCAGACCCAGACCCTCGATCGCGCCATCGCACCTCGAGCTCTCTCTTCCTCGATCTCTCAGTTTTTTTTTTTTTTTTAATTTGATTGTTGTTGCTGTTTTTTTTGTAATTTGATTGTTGTTGTTGTTTTTATTTTTTGGTGAACTGATTGTTGTTGTTGTTGTTGGTGGAATTTGTTGTTGTTGTTGTTGTTGTTGTTGTGTTGTTGCCGGGTTGTTGTGTTGTTGCCGGAATTTACCGCCGGAAAATAGCATTTTCCTAATAGAACCAAACACATAAAAATATTTTCCACCACAATTTTCATTATTCAACCAAACACTTAAAAATATTTTCCTTTTTCGGAAAATAGCATTTCCGGAAAATATGTATTTTCCGGAAAACATTTTACGCGAAACAAACACAGCCTTAATGTCAAACACACTACTCTGACCTTAATCATGCTTTGAAAAAAGCCAACTTAATTTTATTTTCAATGCCAAACTAATAAGCCAACTTATTTGTTTAATAATAATTTTAATTATTATTAATGTTTCTTTTAATGGTGTAGAACCTCTTCAAGATAAAGTCCTTCAAACTCACTCGTGAAAGGATACTTTGAACCTACCCCTGACCTAAGTATCAATTCATTGGTGGGTGTATGAACCTACCCCTGACCTAAGTATCAATTCATTGGTGGGTGTATGTATGGACATCCCAATTGGAATGTTTAAAGATTTCTTTTTTATCTTACTTTTAAAAAATTAAGCTTTCCAAATATATATATATATATATATAGAAAATCTTATTATATTTATAATTTATCTAATGATTTAAATACAGAAATTGAAAAGATTAAATTGGAGGGAAAAGTTACGAATGATAAGTAGTTTGATCTACCCTTACTTCATTGACTAGGTTTTCATTAACTAGTCATAGTCATACAAGAAATGGCCATTTCATTACATTAATTATTTTCAGAAAAATTTGATGTGTTGTTGGTGAAGTAATTGCTGATAACTACAGAACTAAAATTATGATGTTATGAAATATGAATAATGTGTTTACGTCTCCTACTGCAGGAACATTGCCAGGATAATGAGACAATGACGTGAAAAATAATTTGAATCCTCTCATATGAGGAAGAGCCAATAGTGAGCTGCAGGCGTGATTCCAGAGAATTATTTCCTCGGACAGTGAGACAGAGACAGTCCATTGCTTGGCCGGGACCTCTGAAATGGTCAATGAAGAGTACTCTGGAACTTCCCTAGCTAGAAGGCAAAATCGAGTAAATTATATAGCTGATTAGATCCTTATACTAGGGATTTGGATCGCAATTACACCACCCTCTTTCACATTAATTTTTACTACTTTTATTTTTTAACTTTAATTTTTTAACTTTTTTTTATTAAATGGTTGAAATTGAAAGTTTCTTTTTTCAACTTTCAATCTCAATCATGTATTACTATTGCATTAGGTGCAATACCACCTGATCTCAATCCTTAAATTTGATATGTCCAATATCATGGAAAAGAGGATACAAGTGCAACACGTAGTTTTTCAGATTGCATTGGAATATTTATGTGTGAGTAATATAGTTTTTTAGATCGATAGTTACAATAGGAGATATGTAATTTGAACCTTAAACATCACTGTTGAAAATACCTCAAAATGAAATCCTTACAAATAGACTAAAGAAGAATATCATATTAGCTCCCCTCACTCTCACTATGAGAGATAGCCATTGCTAAGAGAGAGAGAGATGGGATCCTTCTTTTCTTAGCTTTCTTTTTATTTTATTAATATACTATTTCCTTGGATTAATTAATGAATAAACATGTATCAAAAATTTAGTATGAAAGTTGAATGAGATAGATTATTTCAAATTCGCATTACTAATTTCAATTAGTAATTGAGGTTAGACAAAATTGTAGCTAGAAATAAAAAGGGATACACCTTTAATCTTAAAAGGATTATATCAAGGGTGAGTAAACGCTTTACTAGTGGCTTAGGAGGTATCCCATACATGTTATACAAATCTCTCACAAAGACATTTCTCAAAGTGCTAATGTCACTGTTGGAAGTTGGTCAGCTCAACACTCCCTCAAACTCACACACGAACACAAAAAATACATAGATAATTAACAATATGCAACTTATAATTTCAGTTACATTTATTATATAAACTCCGTGTATTTATAAACTATCAATGTAACTTCTTTAACTTCTCACATTCATTCACCCAATTGTTATTTAATAAATAAAATTATCCTATAGAAAAGTTTAATTAAAATAAATGTAACTTCTAACATCCTCCTTTAAACTTGTTTTTTCGGTGAAAATGGGCAAATGTCCCTTTAAAAAAAAAATCCAGCATTTTGCCCTTTTCTCAAACTAATTAGGGAAATGCCCCTCTTTTGAAAATCAATTTTCTCAAAATCAATTTAGGCCCTATAGTAGCGTTTTTAAGGAGCCTATAGTGACGTTTTAAGGACCTATAGTGACGTTTTGTAACTCGATCTCCATGAAGTCGAGTTACATGCAATTTTTTTTTCTTTTTTTTACCTATAACTCGATTTCATGTATATCGAGTTACAAAACGCCACTATAAGTCCTTAAAACGTCACTATAGGCTCTTTAAAAATGCCACTATAGGGCCTAAATCGATTTTGAGAAAACCGATTTTCAAAAAATGGACATTTCCCTAATTAGTTTGAGAAAAATTGCAAAATGCTGGATTGTTTTTTTAAAAAGGGCAAAAGCCAATTTTTTCCTTGTTTTTTCTTATCAGTCTTAGCAAAGTGTATAGCTTATAAAAGGTGTTTGAGTGATTTGGTGAGTATATCAGCAACTTGATCATGTGCTTCACAATCTCTAGTTGAACTTCTCTCATATATGTGGATGCACTCTTGAATAAAATGAACCCTCGTTTGCTTCAGTCATGAGAATCTAAATTCTATGCAAGAACTAGTATTGACTTATTATCCTCAAATATCTTTACAGCTCTATTTCCAAGGTGTGCAACTCCTTCAATAAGCTTCTAAGTTAAATCTTAGTATACAGTGATTAATTGTTGAGAGATTTAAAATTTTTAGTGAGTTTTAATTATATAGGAAATCTTGTTTAATTATTAATTTAGAACAAATTTTAGCTATAAAATTTGTTGTAGCCTTAGACTACAATAATCTTACTCAATATCTTTTTATTGGAGGTGAATTTTGAAAAATCCACCACTACAACAAAATTTATTTTCAGTGACGAAAAAATTCGTCACTAAAAGTCCAGTTTTTCGTCACTAAGGACCTTTAGTGACGAAATCGGACTTTTAGTGACGAAACTCGTTTCGTCACTGTAGCCTCGTCGCTAAAAATCCTAGCAACGAAAATTTTTGTCACTAAAAGTCCAATTTGATTTTTAATATAAAAAAACTTTTAGCGACGAAAACGTTTCGTCACTAAATATTTTCCTCGCTAAAAACAGTATTCAGCGACGAAAATATTTCGTCCCTAAAACCATTTCAATTTATTAAATCATATTTAGTGACGAACAATTTCGTCACTAAAACTATTTTTGGGTACATATAGTGACGAAAAAATTCGTCACTAAAACTATTTTTAAGAAAATCCAGGCACAGATAGCGACGAAAATTTTCGTCACTAAAGCCATCCTTTACAAAATTCTGCTACATTTAGCGACAAAATATTTCGTCATTAAAACAATTTTTTATTGCTATATTTGTGACAAAACAATTCGTCGCTAAAACTTATTTTCTATTTTTATTATTTTCATGGCTTTGATATTAACCTGTAACTTGTCATTACATTATTAAAATCTCACATTTGATTAACACATTTATTTCAACAACACATTTATAAAAAAATCGATCCATACATTCCACAAGTAAAAAATAAAACAAGTATCTGATTCAAACTCCTTCTATATAATAATTGTTTGCAACATATATAATAACTTAAGATATTTTATAACAATACAAAAAGTGTAGCATAATATAATTAGAACCAACAGAAGATGTCCTCATATGTCTTTAAGTAATGCCAAAGGTAAATCCCCTAAAGCCACCAATAAGAAATCTGCACAAATAGAAAAACACTACTACATTAAAATCGTAAAGTAAAAACATTAACTATTTTATAAGAAATATTTCTAACAATGCATTAAGAGTAGCCACACCAATGAATTAAAATCACAACTCCTAAAGTATAAGTTGTAGAAAGCAAATATAAATTTTCAAGTATAATATAATACAATTAGTTTCAAATAATACATAAAAAATGTAGTGTTTTAACTTGAAGATAAAATACTAATCAATAAGTGTTTTAACTTGAAGATGAACAACACCCATAGGTAAGAGTGTCATCATAAACCTTACTCCCCAAAAAATTAAGAATATTCTTTTGGACCTCTTCTTGCTTAGCTTGCGCCTCTTGCTCCCTTGCTCGCACCTCTTCGTCCTAGCTCTTGCTTCTTTGAACTTAATTATCTCATTTTCTAATCAATGGATATACTCCACCGAGGAACTAGATGAGGCAGTGGTTACTAGAGAAGAGGAATGTCTCATACCAAGTCCTTTTACAATACCAGACTTCTTCTTAAAAACCAAGTTTGAAATCTCCTCTTGTGTAAGGGGAATTGCATTAGGATCTTGACAATTGTAAAGTTGTGATTTACAACTATGTTTTATGTTAACTTTATTCCATGACAAAAAGTGTTGTAATTGCTTTAATTTTGTTCCTTATATTTTATGGGATTTTATTGTATTAGGTTTAGTATTAAGTTGGTGAAGACTCAAGCTAAAATGAAGAATCAATGGATTTCGCGAGAAGCTTACGAGAAGCTAACCCACGAAAGAGCCATGTGAGAAGCACGTACTGGAAACTAAAGAGTCATGTCAGGCTGTCGTTTTCACTAGTGTCTCGTGGGTAAGGCCTTCCCGCGAGGTAGTCGCAAAACATTCTACCTGGAGGATTTTTGAGTGTGACTTTCTTACCCTTCACCCATACTATATACCCTCATTACTCACAAATGTAAAAGAGGCTATTCATAGAGAAAAACCCTAGATATGTTTTCTACGACACACACACCCATCTTTTTTAGAGAGAACTACTCATCCTTAGTGAGAAATCATTGTAGCCTCTTCTCCATCCCTCTCCCATTGTCATATCTTGAGAGGAGATTTGTACTCAAACGCAACCCACACCTTTTCAGAGTGTAGAGAGTGTTTTGGAGCTTAGGAAGTTTTGGGGATTTGCCAAAAAAAGCCGGTGAGGCTTGGTGGATGCAATCGGGCGTATTGCAAGATCCGGAAAGCTAAACAAGACACGGTTTCGAGAAGCCTTGCTGGAGTAGGAGCTTGGAGGGCTTATGTACATCGGGTAAATTAGACTTGGAGGGTCTCTTGTTAACCCATGTATCCCAACTGATTGTCTAGTGGATTGATTACCCCTTGAAGGACGGCGGAAAGGTTTTTCGCCAAGTTCTTCGGTTTCCTCTTCGATAACACATTGGCGTGTTATCTAGTGTTTGCATCTCTCTTCCCTATTCTTTTACCTTTCATTTACTGCTGTGTTATAATGTTTATGGGTTAGAGTAGCTTGTTTGTTTATCCGCTCGCATTTACTCTATTCCGCACTTAATATTAAGTTAAAGAAAAATTAATCGAGCCGTAATTTTAATTTGAGAGTCTAAATAGCTCTTGTATTTTCAACACATTTTTTAGCTTTCAACAATGATCATCTTGCACTTTGAGAATAGTTTCCTACCATTTGAAAGAGAAAAAAAACAAACAATCACAACATTAATACTACATATGTTATAGTTTTATAAACATGATAGGGATAGATTGATACACATACATATGTTGCTTCATTCTCATGGTGTATCCTCCTATTTGTATTTGGATTGAAATGAACATTTTTGTAGATTTTTGCCAATTCAAGAACTTGACCGCCATTATTATTTGTCTAATTAACTAACATTCGAGTGTTAGATAGATATAGTTAATTAATCACAACATGTAATATACTAAGGTTTAAGAAAATGAAAAAACACGCACCTCCTCATCAACCCTAACAACAAGTGCCTTTGTCCCGCATCTATATTTGCCTGAAGTTTTGTTCCTATTTTTAGAGTTCTTTCTTGATTTTTCCTAATAAAAAAAATTCAAGATATTTATTAAATCATGAATAAAATATACATTTACTTCATCTAAGTATTAATCTAATCATTTGACAACACAATATAGTAAATATTGGATAATAATAATATACGCATAAATAATTTATCAACCAGTCTTTATTGGTCAATTTCCCATCAACGAGTCTAGTCCACTACTCAAGTGTGGCATTCTTTGGCGGGTGGCTTTTTACATAGTCAGTACCATGAGATTGTACGAGCTTTTTATAAGTTTGATACGACTTGTTAAAGCTGCAACTCAATAAGCTTCCACATTTTGTATTTAATGTTTTCGTTACCAAGTTGGAATCTCCTTCTAGCTTAAACTGATCCTGTAAAATGAAGTGTATATGTATTATAAAAATATTATTATATGAATTTAATATGCTTAGTGACAACAAAGACGAGTTAGACACTATCAATGTAAATTTACCACGATATTTTGAAGCACCACATCTCTAGTAGCAGCATCAACACTTTTCCAATTTTTCACATTGTAACTGGACAAATTACTTCGTACTTGTATGCCAATTTGATTGACAAACTTGCACGCATTCTTCCCAACAGGAGCATCATACTCTGCAGCTATACGTACTGGCAATTTACCACTTTTTTCAACAAGTGCCCATACTACTATACCACTTGTTGTTCCATAGGTATTTCTGCTAGTAGATCATATTTAAACATTATCAATGTTAAAAAATTATACATTCCATGTACATTAAGTATAATGTCAATAGTAAAGACAGGATGCAGTTGTAATTAAGTATGTTCTATGTAATTACCAGTCGTGCTAGTTAATGCATCGGTAGCCTCCGCACTAGAAGAACTTTGGGCGAGAGGATTTACTTCAAGAGGTGTTTCCGTAGATTGAACCGTAGATTGCATCACCAGGATAGATGCCTCACCTTGCGAGCGTATAAGTCGTCCTGGTGTCATCTGTAACTAACAAACATACTTTTTTTTTTCTCTGTCTCGTAGGAAGCTTTCCTGGGGTCCCAGGAAAACTCCTTTTTGACTGTAGAACCGTTTGTTCCTGTTAGGAGGAGTCTCTGTATCTCAAGTTAAGTTTTTCTTTGCTTGGAGGTGGTCGAACGTTGGCACTCTGTTGCTAGTTTTTTTACTTTTATACCTTAGTTTTCCTGGGTTGGGTGATACGAGAGTTTCTTTGAGGGTCTCAGAACATGGAAAACCTTACAAAACATTGGCAAAGTCTGTCACTGAATGCCAGGGAAGAAGAAGAACTGGGGTTGGACGATGAGCTCTCAACCAAAAACTTCACAATGGCAGCTAAATTTCTGACTAAAAGGGCACTAAATGTGGAGGCAGTGACCAAAACTTTCAGTCTGCTGTGGCGATCGGCTAAGGGGTTTGAGGTTCGAAAAATAAGTTATCATGTTCTGCTATTCACGTTTGAGAAGAAGGAAGAAGTGGAGAGGATAATGAGCAATGCCCCGTGGAGTTTCGACAAGCATATTGTTGTGCTTCAGTGGTATGATAAGGAAGTTCCACTCCGGCTCCTAGAGTTCAACAAGGTTCCGATATGGGTCCAGATACACGACGTCCCGATTAGATTCATGAACAAAACAGTGGCGGAGAAGCTCTGTGAAGTTGTAGGGGAGGTGTGTAAGGAAACTGAGGAGGGTGAGTCAGATGGAGGGAGTTTTTTAAGAGTGAAGGTCATTATAGATATTGGCAAACCCCTGTGCAGGGGCAGAAAGATATCTCTGTCACAAGGCGAGCAAAGTTGGGTGTCGTTCAAATACGAAAGACTTCCCAACGTCTGTTACTGGTGTGGGTGTCTGAACCACGTTGATAGAGACTGTGACTTGTGGATAGAAAGTGAGGGGAAGCTTACTAAAGAGAATCAAGCCTACGGTGCATGGATTCGTGCAACATTGTTAGGGAAGGGAAGAAATTCAGTCCTAAAAGTGCCGGGCTTCTATGCTGCAATGAAAGCTCAGAAGAAACAGGTTGCAAGTGATGACAGTGTGGTGGTGCCGATGGTTGTTTAGGTCGATGATCAACCTCATGTGGCGGTGCTGGTGCAAACAGAGGAATGAGGTACTTTTAAGGGAGCATTAAATGCGAAAACCTTTGTGTCAGGAGGGGAAGACTTGATCTTTGATGTTGGAGGGATGAAAAGCCGTGATTCAGGGAAAAGCTTTGAGGACAAGCTAGGTGAAATTGACAAGGAGCTGGCGCGTTATGACAAGGGCAGTAGCGTGGCTGAAGGAGTTTCTTTAGAAGGAAAGTTTGAGGGAAATAAGGAAGGTAGTACAGAGAGGAGGGCTGAATTTTTACTAAGGGCAGTGGAAAGTGCAGAAGCTAAAGTTGTGGATGAGATGGGGACCTCACAAGCACGTGAAGAGGAGGGCAATTTGGTAAGTGTACCTATCACCCAATCAGCTTTATGTGATATCTCTAATGTTATTGGCTCTAGGAAAACTAGTGCTAGGGTGGCAAAAGTCAAAAGAATAAGGAAAAAAGATAGTGCATGGCTAGTTGAGAATGTCATGCCTGGGATAGTTAAAAAAAATGCTAAAAGGTTAGCATCCGAAGGGGACCACAGTGAGTTACCTAATAAAAAGAGGATGGTTTCACATTATGGTCGAGAACATGATTATTTAATGGTGGAGGCTGTGGTGCAGCCCCGCCAACAGCAATGAATATCTTAAGTTGGAACTGTCGAGGACTTGGGAACCCTCAGACAGAGCAGGAGCTTGGTGATTTTATTCGAGCTCATTCTCCCTCAATCGTGTTTGTGGCTGAAACATGGTTGAAAAAAGCTAGGCCAATTTACTTATGTGACAAGTGGAAGTTTGATGGGATGATTGAATTTTCTAGAGAGGGGAGGGGTGGAGGTGTAGTGGTTTTTTGGAAAAAAGAAGTGGATTTCTCGGTGGATACTTACTCGCCAAATCACATTGATGGGATTATTAACAAAGGGAAGGAGGGTGAGTGGAGATTCACAGGCTTCTATGGTGAACCCGAAACAAACAACCATGTTATCTCTTGGGCTACTTTGAGAAGACTTAAATCTAAATTCTCATTACCTTGGATTTGTGCGGGTGATTTCAATGAAATTACTCGAGCCCATGAGAAATTGGGGGGGCGGCATAGACCAATTAGGCAAATGGAGGAATTTAGAGAAGTGTTGGATGAATGTGGGTTTCAAGACTTGGGTTATTGTGGTAATAAATTCACTTGGTGCAATGGGCATAGGGAAGGGCATACGGTGTGGGAAAGACTCGATAGAGCGGTTGGTACGGCGGAGTGGCTCTTTATGTTCCTGGCCACAAAAGTGGTTCATTTAGAGTGTGGTACTTCGGATCACAAGCCGATTTTGATTCACTTATTGGGGATACCAAAGCGAATAAATAAACCTTGGAGGTTCGAACAAATGTGGATGAAGGATGAAGGTTGTAGAGAGGCAATTGAAGATGCATGGTCCCATGTTTATCAAGGTAATCCTATGAGTAGAGTGGAAGGAAAAGTGGAAAGGTGTCGCAAAAATTTGAAGTGGTGGAGCAAAGTGGCTTTTGGTAATGTGTCCTGAAATCTTAGGGAGAGAAAGGAGTTACTAAGACTAGCCGAGGATGAGGCAATAAGGGGTGGAAGTTTTGCTCGTGTACAAAGGTTGAAGAAAGAGATTTCAAAGCTCTTGGTGAAGGAAGAGCAAATGTGGAAGCAAAGATCTCGAGCCCTTTGGCTTCAAGAGGGGGACAACAACACAAAGTACTTCCATAGTAGAGCCTCTCATCGGTATAGAAGAAACCGAATTGATGCTATTAAGGATTCGAATGGGGAGTTATGCACGGATGAGGAGGGGATTTCTCATTTATTGGTAACTTCTTACCAATACCTCTTTACCACCTCTAATCTGAGTAGGATGGAGGAAGTTGTGGCGGGGGTACCTTGTTTTGTAACGGAGGAGATGAATAATGGGCTCTTGGGTGAGTACTCCAAGGAAGAGGTGGTCACGACCCTGAATCAGATGGATCCTTTAAAGGCTCCGGGCCCGGATGGACTCCCTCCCCTTTTTTTCCAGCACTACTGGTCGTCAGTGGGTGAAGATGTGACTAAAGCGGTGTTGAGTTGCCTCACTTCGGGTGTCATCCCTCCATCCATAAACAGGACATACATCACCCTTATCCCAAAGGTAAAATGTCCTACAAAAGTCTCTGAATATCGTCCTATTTCCTTATGTAATATAATTTATAAGCTTGTATCAAAGGTGATAGCAAACAGGCTTAAAGGGGCGCTTCCATCGATTATTTTGGAGTCTCAAAGTGCCTTCCAATCGGACAAGGCAATATCCGATAACATACTTGTTGCTTTTGAGACTTTACATCACATGAAGAATCAAACTTCAAAAAAAGGGGGTTTTATGGCCTTGAAGCTCGACATGAGCAAGGCTTATGATAGGGTGGAGTGGAGTTTCTTGGAGGCAACAATGTTGAAGATGGGCTTTAATGCGAGTTGGGTGGCTTTGATAATGAGTTGCATAAACTCGGCTTCCTACTCAATCCTAGTGAATGGCGTTCCTAAGGGTGATATCCGGCCGACCAGGGGCATTAGGCAAGGAGACCCTCTCTCTCCTTACTTATTCTTAATTTGCTCTGAAGCTCTTAATTGCCAATTGCAACAGGCAGCTAGGTCTGAAGCCATTAGGGGATTCTCACTGTGCAAAAATGGTCCGAAGATTTCTCATTTATTCTTTGCCGACGATACTCTCCTATTTTGCCGGGCAAAGAAAGGCGATTTGGATGTTATTCAAGGAATTTTGGGGTCGTATGAGAAAGCCTCCGGTCAAAAGCTAAATAGAGAAAAAACCACTGTGTTCTTTAGCAAGGCTACATCGGAGGAGAGGAAGCTTGGGATAATGGTAGCTTTGGGGGTAAGCGAAGTGAAGGAATATGAGAAGTATCTTGGTCTTCCGGCGGTTGTTGGGAGAAATAAAAAAGCGAGTCTCAATTTCATCAAAGAGAGAGTCTGGAATAAGCTCCAAGGTTGGAAGGAGAAACTCCTTTCACAAGCGGGTAGGGAGGTACTTCTAAAAGCGGTAGTTCAAGCTATACCCACCTTTGCGATGGGTTGCTTCAAACTCCCATCCGGGCTACTAAACGATATTGAGATGATGATAAGGAAATTTTGGTGGGGTCAAAGGGGAAATCAACGTAAAATTCATTGGAAGAATTGGGAAACTTTGTGCAAACCTAAGGCGTTAGGAGGTATGGGTTTTAAGGATTTGGAAAAATTTAATGAGGCTATGCTCGCTAAGCAAGTGTGGAGACTATTAGTTGATCACTCTTCTCTCTTTTACCGGGTCTTTAGTGCCAAGTATTTCCCAAGTGGATCTATTTTCGATGCAAAAGTAGCCTCGGGGTCCTATGCGTGGAAAAGCATTGTAAAGGCTAGTAAGCTTATCCAATCGGGCTTGCTATGGCGAGTTGGAAATGGCACAAAGATCAATATCTACAATGATAGGTGGCTACCTGGGGAGGCCTTTGCCTGTGTTGTTTCACCAAAAATTGAGGAGGCGTCAAATTGGGTCGTTGCAAGGTTGCTAGAACCGGGTGGAGGAGGTTGGAATGAGCAGCTTGTGGATGCCCTCTTCCTGCCTTTTGAAGCCCAAAGAATAAAGAACATCCCTTTGTGTGTTACGGATCAAGATGACTGCTTATCATGGCCTAGGTGCAGGTCGGGTTCTTATTCAGTCAAAACAGGATACCAGTTGCTGTGCGAAAATGAATCGAACTCGCTGCCTTCTTGTTCCGACCCTGCTGGGGTAAAAAGTTTCTGGAAGTTCATTTGGCGCTTGAAGGTTCCCAACAAGGTGAAGGTATTCACTTGGCATGCTTGCTCAAGAGCACTTCCAACAAAGGTAAATTTGAAAAAAAGAAAAGTTGTTGATACCTCTGTGTGTGACCAGTGTGGCTGCTTGAATGAAGATGAAGTCCACGCCATATGGGACTGTGTGCAGGTTCGTGAAGTGTGGGAGCAATTTGGTGCTGATGTGAGAAACAAGTTCTGGAACGTAGCAAATATGTGGGACCTCGTGAACATCATGAGGGATGAAGGCAAAAACATGGAAATGTTTGTGATGATGGCGTGGCTTGTCTGGATGCGGAGAAACAAGCTGCGAACTAAGGAAGCAACTCAGCCATGCTCGAAGATTGCTCAGTCAGCCTCATCCCTGTTGGCTGAGTTTCAGCAAGGAAAACAGGGGCGGGTTACGGAGAACAGAGGTGGCCTGGTGCGGTGGCAGCCTCCGGCTGAGAACTTCGTTAAAGCCAATTTTGATGGTGCGGTTTTCGGGGAAGAACAGGGAGCCGGTATTGGTGTGGTGCTCCGCGACTATGAAGGGCGGGTTCTGGCGGCTTTGTCAGAGAAGGTTAGGATGCCAGTAACAGTGGAGGTCCTCGAAATGTTGGCTGCACGAAGGGCGGCGTCATTTGCAAGGGAACTTGGTTTTAGCCGGGTCTGTTTTGAAGGAGATGCGGAATTAGTGGTGAAAAGCTTGCAGTCGGGGTCAACTTCAAATGCGTTGACAGGTCACTTAGTAAAAGACTTTATGTCTATAAGGGGGTTCTTTCAATCCTCCTCTATCATCCATGTAAGGCGGCAGGGCAATAATGTTGCTCATGCTCTAGCTAGGGATGCTAGGTTTTCATTTCCGTTAAGAGTTTGGATGGAGGAAGTGCCTCCAAACATTTTCAATTTTGTTGTAAAAGATTTGTAGTTGTTTGTTTTCTCCTCCTGAGTAGGGAGGCTTCTCAAAAAAAAAAAAAAAAAAAAAAAAAAAAAAAAAAAAAAAAAAAAAAAAAACTAACAAACATACATATAATGGAACAACAAGATTATTATCTATTGTACCCTATGAAACACCTATTGTACCTTATGGATTAAAAAGTTAGATGACTCATCATCATTGTCGTCGTCACCAATAGGTAGTACATAGTCATCATCTACCACAACACTAACTCTACTTTTTTTCCCTTTTACACAATTGGACTGAGCAGAATCCTTTAGAGAAGTTGAGATGTGCTTCAATCCCAAAGCATCAATTTTCTCTTGGTTTTGCCTCATTCTATCCAATCTTGCCATCTCATAACTAGGTATATTATGAGTGAATTTGGCCTTTTTGGGCTTTTTTTGAAACTATGTATTGACATGAAAGATAAGTACAATTGCTACTAACTTAACATCAAAGTCCACACCATTATCCATATCAAGCAATTCACAAGTGAAAAATTTGAACACAATTGCTGCTAACTCAATACAACAAATAACCACATCAATATCCATATCAAGTTCAAGATAAGTACAAAACATCTCAATAACAATTACTACTAACTTTACATGTCATAGTCCACACCATTATCCATATCAAGCTAATTCACAAGTGCTAAATTTGAACACAATTGCTACTAACTCAACACAACAAATGACCACATTAATATCCATATCAAGTTCAAGATAAGCATAAAACATCTCAATAACAATTATTACTTAGACAAGCATAAAAATTTAAGACAAGCACACAACATTTAAGACAATTGTTATGAACTCTACATATCATAATCCATATCAAGATCAACATCAGGTATGTCATGCTCTTCATTTTGATTAGCATCTCTTGAAGTTCCACCTTCAGGAACAACCTCAATTTCAACATCACACATACAATACTTAATAACATTGTCTTCAACATTGATAGTGGCAGCATCAACAATTGCTTCTTGTTAGAATGCGTCACTATCTTCTGTATTATCATTGGTTCTCCGCCCCCGACTTCTAGGACATCAAACACTCCCCCTATGTTGGATGCATTGCACAATTTTCCAAGGGTCACGCAATTTGGTATCTTGAAGGTAGAAAACTTGTTTCGCTTGACTAGGAAGTATAAAAGGGTTATTTTGATACCACCGACTTGTAACATCAATACTCGTGCAGTGTGCATCGGTTCTTATCGTTCTCCTTCAACTATTGGTACCTGTATTGTACCATTCACACTAGAACAAAACAACTTTAATGAGAAACATATACTTTAATTCCCAAATTTTGCACACATGACGATAGAAGTCGTGCATTTCTCCCTCATGGTCCCCTTCAATACATACACCACTATTTTAGGTTACACGACAATTGTCTAGGTCCTTGTATGGAACTTTACACCATTGACCATACAAACTGTGTACTCCTTCACATGTGGCTTAGGACCATTTGCTAATGACCATAACTGTTTAGTAGCTTCGATGACTCGTTAACTTTCAATCTATTCATCTATAATGTCACACAAGTGATATTAATTAGTAATAAGCAGTGATGAATAAATTTAAATGTTTAAATTTATTAGTGTGTGATTAAATTTCAAATGTCTTACACGTTCTCTAAATCACTTGGGAAACTCTTGTCGTTGGATTTGAGTTATGGCTTCTCTAGTAGGATTATGCAATGTGCTTTTGTGTTCGCTGTTAAAAATAAGATGATTTATTTTCAGCTAAGCATTTCAGATAATATTCAAAACTTGATCAAACAATATATGCATATGAAATCACATACTTTAAATAAGGCTCTAGCTCAGGACTATTGTACAACAAGTACCAATGAGCAATGTCAAGCAATGCACGAGACAAGTCGCCATCACTTTACCTACCACCTATAGGTCGGGCAGTTTGTGAAAAAACTATCAATCCTTTGCTAGATTCACCAACATTTTCATTTCTTTCTCTTCGATTATGCATAGTTTCAATCCCATCAATATACAAAAGCCAGTTGTTAATACATTCTTTAAGAATGTAAGCCTCTACAATCGAACATTCTGGTCAAGCTCGATTGGAAACGTATCTTTTCAATTTTCCAAGGTACCTACAAGGAAAAAATACGCACAATATTTGATTTTATATCACATGGGAAAGATGCAATTGATAAATGCATCAAAGGATCTAATTACCTTTCAATTGGATACATCCACCGATATTGTACCGAGCCTCCTAGAATTGCTTCTCGAGGCAAGTGAACAGTAAGGTGGACCATAACATCAAAGAATGCTAGAGGAAAGAACCTCTCAAGCTTGCATAGTATAAGAACTATACGTTCTTCTAGTTTCTCCAATTCACCCGCTTTAGGGTCCTTAAGCATAAGTCTTGGAAGAAGTTGCTCAATTCAAACAATACAATACTAATGTCTTTATCTGCAAACCCTCGCAACCCAATTGGAAGAATTCGTTGTAGTAGCACATGACAGTCATGGCTTTTCAAACCAGATAATTTACCATTTTTTGCATTAACTGACCTTCATATGTTGGCTGCATAGCCATCCGGATACTTGACTAATTTCAAAAAGTCATAAAAACCATCTCTTTCAATAGGGCTTAATGAAAAGAAAGCCCGAGGCTTATCATATGATCCATCAGGACGTTGTTTCAAATGCAATGTGTGCATAAAGTTTATATTTTGCAAGTCTATCCGTGCCTTGTCAGTGTCCTTGTTTTTCCCCTCAATGCCCAACAAAGTACCATAAGTACTCTCACTAATGTTCTTCTCCACATGCACGACATCAATGTTGTGCTTAAACTTCTTATTTGTCCAGTATGGAAGCTTGTACAAAATACTTACCATTGACCAATTTGGCTCCCTAATGAGTTGTCTCTTTTTGTTACTTGGATACTTTCTTAAAATTATATTTGGCGTTCTATTTAGCTACTCTTGTATCTTTCCTAATTGTAACTCCAAAGATCTCTTTCGTTTCTCCGGTAAACCATTATGCAACCGACTATGTCTCCAACGATGTTCCATAGACAAATAAGCTTGATGGTTAATGAATCCAATTTTACTTTCCAAAGCTTTTGAATATGGTTCATAGTTGCAAGTGTAACAAGAATGATAACCCTTTGTCCTCCACCCGGACACATTACCAAATCTAGGATAATCATGTATTGTCCACAACAAAGTTGCACGCTTCTGGAAATGCTCTTTACTATAAGCATCATAAGTTTCTACACCTTCTTCTCACAACTCGTTCAACTCATCAACCAATGGTTTCAAGTAAATATCAATCTCATTTTCCAGTTGATGGGAACCAGAAATAAGTAAGGACAACATAAAATATGGCTTCTTCATAACTAGCCAAGGCAATAGGTTATAGGAGATAAGTATAACAAGTCACATACTATAATTGTTGTTTATATTCCCAAAAGGGTTAAATCCATCTATAGTCAACCCCAACCTTACATTGCGAGGTTTGAGGGCAAAATCAGGATATTGCAAATCAAACTCCTTCCACTCCTCACTATCAGCCGGATGCCTCATTATCCCATCATCCACACGTTTGTCTATATACCATCTCATGTCCTTAGCTCTTTGGCCTGATATGTACAATCTCCTCAGTCTCGATGTCAACGGGAAGTAACACAATACCTAATAAGGAATCTTCTTACCTTGGGCACGTGTATCCTTGTACCTAGGCACCTCACACACCGGACATTTATCAAGGTTTTTATTTTCCTTCCAAAATAATGCACAATCATTTTTGCAAGCATCTATATGCTCGTATAACATGCCCAAGTCACGTAATATCTTTTTTGCTTCATAAGTTGACCTTAGAACAAGTTACCTTTTGGTAAAACCTTTGTCAGCAATTCTAGCATCATATCAAGTCTCTTATTACTCAAGTTGGTCATTACCTTTATATTTAACATCTCAATAACAAACTTCAAGATACTATAATAAGTGACATCCAAATACAACTCACGCTTTGCATCTTCCTCAAGTTTGTCAAAATGACGCACCTCCTCATCTTTAGTTGCATTTCTTGGTTCCCCTCTAATTTGGTCACCTACCAAGGCATCGATACCATCCATATGATCACCATCCGACATTTCATTATCATGAATATTCTCGTTCAATACACGAGATTATCCATGATTATACTAATTAATGTAAGATTGCATAATCCCACGATGAAGCAAATGGATACGCACAGTATGAAGAGATTGTCGATAGCAATTCACACAGTGAATACGTGGGCACGGAATATTACCACTCAAGTCCACAACTGCCTTTGCAAAATTAATAAATGCATTGACCCCTTTCAATATATAGATGACTTAATTTGCCATCAGGTGTCTTACCCATTGTCCATCAACTTTTATCAATGTTTGACTACAATTGCAAGGTGAATGCTATTTTAGCAAAATAAGGATAACTCATGCATAATGTATTCAAACATCTAAGTCTATAAGCTACTTAGGTAAAATAAGGACAACTCATGCACAATATCCCATTCATGACTGCACAAGTCAATATTAATACTTAAACAAATGTACATTGCATACTCAAACACTCCCAATATTAGTTTAAACTACCTTATAACATCATGCAAGCCACTCGCTTGCTTCAACACAATAACCCACCACAAAACCAATCACAAACATCACAAGTATAAAGTTTTATAAGTATTGAAATCAAATAAAATATTATTCATCACATCTATTCAACAATACTCATTCACATTTGTAAGAAATGAAAAACACTTCAAATATGTATTTAAATCACCTTATAACACCATGCAACCCACCCGCTTGCTCCAACACAACAACCCACTATAAAACAAATTTCCAACATCACAAGTATAGAGTTTTACAAGTATTTAAATCAAATAAAATATTATTCATCACATCTAATCAACAATACTCATTCAAATTTGCAAGAAATGAAAAACACTCTCAATATAAATTTAAACCACCTTATAACACCATGCAAGCAACCCGCTTACTCCAACGCAACAACCCACAAGAAAACCAATCACAAACATCACAATTATAATCCTTACAAGTATTAAAATCTACTATTCATCACATCTAATCAACAATACCCAATCACAATTTAAAATAATGAAAAACACTTCCAATATGAATTTAAACCACCTTATAACACCATGCAAGCCACCCGCTTGCTCCAACACAACAACTCACCACAAAACCAATTTCCAACATCACAAGTATAGAGTTTTACAAGTATTTAAATCAAATAAAACACTATTTATCACATATAATTAACAATACTCATTCAAATTTGCAAGAAATGAAAAACACTCCCAATATAAAATTAAACCACCTTATAACACCATGCAAGCCACCTGCTTACTTCAACACAACAACCCATTACAAAACCAATTTCCAACATCACGAGTATAAAGTATTACAAGTATTTAAATAAAATAAAATACGATTCATTACATCTAACCAAAAATACTCATTCACATTTGCAAGGAATGAAAAACACTTCTAATATTAGTTTAAGCCACCTTATAACACCATGCAAGCCACCCGCTTGCTTCAACACAACAACCCACCATAAAACCAATTTCCAACATCACAAATATAGAGTTTTACATATATTTAAATTAAATAAAATACTATTCATCATATCTAATCAATAATACTCATTCAAATTTGCAAGAAATGAAAAACACTCCCAATATGAATTTAAACTACCTTATAACACCATGCAAGCCACCCGCTTGTTCCAACACAACAACCCACAAGAAAACTAATCACAAATATCATAACTATAATGCTTACAAGTATTGAAATTTATCATTCATCACATCTAATCAACAATACCCCAATCACAATTCAAAAGAATGAAAAACACTTCCAATATGAATTTAAACCACCTTATAACACCATGCAAGCCACCCGCTTGCTCCAACACAACAACCCACCACAAAACTAATTTCCAACATCACAAGTATAGAGTTTTACAAGTATTTAAATCAAATAAAATACTATTTGTTAGGTTCTAAGTACTTAGGAACTTATTTATTAGAATTCTAATTTGTATTGTTGGCAAACCATGATCAAAATAGTTGTTTAGTCTTGTTTTAGATTAGCTCAAAGTATGTCTTTTATATAAAGTTGGAATCGAGTTAACTGCAGAATTAAGTGTGCAATTCTGATTGGCTCGATTGATCGAAAGTTAGGCTCAATCGATCGAAAGTTGGGCAGAATTTTTTTCTGCAAAATTTTTCAACTCAGCCCTAAGCCTATATGACTTGTAGGGTTTTATGTTTTGCCCTAGGTATAAAAGGCAAACACTAGCCACGTTTTTGAGATTGCTCTATTTCGCTGTGTATGTGAATCTCTTGTGAGATCTGAGAGGTGGTTGCCTTCACACATGCTTAGAATTATCAAGAAGGAGATTTCATTGAGAGCTTGATGATCATTAAGTTGCTGCACAAAAGAGCTTAAAGACATACAAGCGGGTGTGCTTGTACTTGCTGAAGAATCCAAGAAAAAAGGAGTCCATGGTCTCGGAGTTTGCACGTGGTCGTGTTAATAAATTTTCTACTAGTGGGTAGCAATAGGATGTAAGTGGTCTAAGTTACTATTGTAAAATTTCGATTCTTTCATAGTAAATTCAGGTTTACCTTGAGGATAGTTAGGTTAAATCCTCCCCAGGTTTTTTATCAATTTGATTTTCGTGAGTCATCATATCTTTGTGTTCTTTATATTCCGCACTTTACATTAACATGATTGTATGTGTTAGGTTCTAAAGACTTAGGAACTAATGTATTTAGAACTCTAATTTGTATTGTTGGCAAACCGTGATCAAAACGTTTTAGTCTTGTTTAGACTTGCTCAAAGTATATTTATATGTAAAGTTAGAATCGAGTGTTCTGCAGGATTTACTGTGTAAATCTGCCTGACTCAATCGATCGAAAATTAGGCTCGATCGATCGAAAGTCGTGCAGATTGTTTTTCTGCAACATTTTCCAACTCAGCCCAAGCCCATTAAGGATTAGGGTTTCAGATCTACTTCTCCCACTATATAAAGGAAACCCTAGCCACGTTTTCAGAGTAGCTTATGTTGCTCATATTTTCTGTTTTGTGTAAATCTCTTGTGAGATCTAGAGGAGCGTTCCTTTGCACAAAGTTTAGGGTTTTCAAGGTAGAGATTACTTCAACATCTTGATGATCAACTTAGTTGCTGCCATTGGAGCTTAAAGAAAAACAAGCGGGGAGCTTGTAACTGATTGGAGAATCCAAGAAAGAAGGAGCTTGCACGTGGTCGTGTCAATAAGTTCTACTGGTGGGTAGCATTAGGAAGTCAAGCGGGGAGCTTGTAAGTCCTTTTGTATGAACTTCGATTCTTTCATAATGGATTCAGGTTTACCTTAAGGATAGTTAGGTCAAATCTTCCCCAGGTTTTTATCGTGTGGTTTCCTAGGTCATCATATCTTGTGTTCTTTATTTTTCCACTGCTTTATATATTCTTGATATGATTGTGTGATTGTGTTAACCTAAAATTGCATAATTTGACTAAGTTAATCACTTGGCAAATAACTAGGTTAATCCAATTGTTATTTTAAGGGGTCTAAAAACCTAACAAATGGTATCAGAGCAGGTAGCTCTTTTGTTTTAGATCTTTTTATCTAAGGGCTGATCCTTGACCCCTGTTGTCATAGATAATTTGAAGTGTTTTTCTGATCATGTTTCTTCTCATGCTTCTGTTGATTTTATTGATGCTCTTGAAACTCTTCGTAAAGAATTATCTAAATCTTTGAAAATTTCTAAGAAATTTAAAGAAGAGTTAAAATTGGCTAATCTTGAAAAAGATGAAATGATTGTTAGATTAGATGAATCTAATAAAAAGAATGAATTTTTGAGAAATCAAGTTTCCTCTCAAGATGAGAAGATGAAAAGCTTGGAACAAGAGTTAGTTGAATCTAAAAGTAAAATTGAAAATTTGACTAGTACCAAGCCTGCTGTTGATAACAGATGTGTTTCTGTTTCTCTTAAGCCTAAAACTGAAAAAGTTTATATCCCTCCTTTCAAGAGGAATAATAAAGAAAAAACTTATTTTGCTAGGTTAGACAACGGTAAAAGTTCTGAAATAGGCGCTAAAATTTCTAAACCTAAGTCTAAACTTACTGTTAGAGAGTATAATAAATCTGTTTTTGTGCCTACTTGTCACCTTTGTGATGTTGTTGGTCATATTAGACCAAATTGTTCTTTGTTAAGGCAAAAACCAAAATCTGAGACTAGATTTGTTATTAGGAATACTGATGTTCCTAAATTTGTTCATATTTGTCACTTTTGTGGTGTCCGTGGTCACATTCGTCCTAATTGATATAAATTGAAATTTAAAAATTATGTTTGTCAATCTAGGATATGTGATAATATTGCTCCTGCCATAAGTCCATATAAATTGTTTCATATACTTTTAAAAAATTTAAGCTTGTTGGTTTGTGAAAGGAATTTGCAGGATTTTAGTCTGTTTCAGAAGATTGGTGTAATTCCTCAAATACACTCTGCTTCTCATGGATTTTCACCTACAAAGCCGAAGACTCGTGCTATATGGGTGAGAAAAGATCCTTTAAGGTGAGTGATGCTGACTTGTCCCTGTTTTAATTTTTTCTATTGTTTGTGGACATGTCTTAATTCTGTTTTTAGTTGTTTTGTTTTTTCTAGGTTTTTTTTTTATTTAAAAAAAATAAAAATAAAAACATTGAAAAATTTTCAAAAAGACAAAAATATTTTATTTTGAGTCTTGTTTTATTTTTTTCTCTTGAGGATTACATGAGTTATGATATCTCTCTTGATTTAGAACATGCTTGACATTGTGGAGAAACTTGAATAGTATGTGTTATATGATTGCTAAGCTATTTATGATTTTATGTGAGTATGTACTAGTTTGTACTTGTACTCATAAGTTAATTAAGAAATTGATATTTCTTGTTTGTGTACCTTCTATAGCTTAGTTAAGCATTGTCATGCATTGCATTTACATTGTTCATTTAGCATAATATGTGCTTTTTTGTTTTTGGTCATATAGTTTTTAAAACCAAAAAGATTTTTGTGTTTTATATTTCACATCTTGGATTTATAATCAAGGATTGGTCATATTATCTTTACATAACATGTTTATGTACCTTGTTTAGCTTGGATGAGTTTATTTCTTACACTTTACTAGTTTGAGCTGTGTAGTGCATGTTGTGTGGGAAGATGTTTATAGTTTTTGATCACTTTGTCTTGATCTTGAAGTCACATGTCTTTGACTGTCAGACTTGAATCTTTTGAGAAAGGCATAAATAACCATCTCATCACTGTTTACTAGCCAATCATGAACACCTTAGTGCATATCGTAAAATTTTATGCTCAAGAAAGTGTAGCACATGCACAAAAAGAACATAAGGTGTAATCTCGGATTAATTGCTTAATGCTTAAAATTGGTGTGTACTATTAGGCTTGATGCCAAATCACATAGTTAAAATTGGTGTGTACATTATCTTGGCTTTTAATAAGTTTCTGAACAATTAAAATTGGTGTGTATATTATGAGGCAAAAATCAAAAAACTTACATGATTGCAAGCTTTTGTTCTAGGAGATGTGGGAGTTATATGATGTAACTCTTTAGGTGATAGTCTCTTTTAAATTCTATGTGATGAATTTTGTAGACTTTGTATTTGATTACTATTCACATATCACCTCACATGTATCTCAAGCTTTTGCTAGTTGCACACACTACACAAGTTACTATTTGCTAAACTTGGTACATTGTATTGTGTGATCTTGTTGTGGCCATCCAAGATTAAAAGTTCCTTGATTTTAATGCAAAATGTGTTTAAAGTTTGAGAAATTGGACATCCAAGAGTTTGAATGTACCCGAATTGGGGATTTTGTTCAAATTGGGTTTAATTGATGAAATTGGTTTGTTGATTTGATATAATTAATCATTATTATTTGTCCTCTAACTTGTGTGATGATCAATTGGTCAATTTTTCCTAAAAACTTAACAAGTGGTTTTAAATTTTTGGGGTTTTTGTTAGGAACTCTATGCTCAAGCTAATTTTGTGAAATTGAATTTAAATTGAATTTAGTTTTACTGCATTAGAGCATGCATCATGACATATTTTTTATGCATTATTTGTGTTTAGGATTCACATGCATTACATTGATTTCTGTATCCATCTTGCAATTTTGCAGTCATATCTCTCATTGTTTTCACACATAGCATGCATACACTTTGCTACATTGGGTACTCAACTTGATCAAAAAATTAATTGATTAATTTTTGAGCTATGTACTTTCTAGTATATGCCTTTTTATGTATGAACTACAGAAAATATTTTTCTTAAGAGATATGATGGATAATCAATGTGCAAATATTTTCTCTACTCATGCAATTATTTATGGGTCACATAGTGCCATGTTTGCATTTTATTGAAAGAGAGAATATTTTTTCTTCATGTGTATCCTCAACTTACTTTTTTTTTTTTTAAACTTGGTTTGTGTCTTTTTATTTATCCCCACCCCTTTATTTTTCCCCAAAACAGTTTTTCCCAAAACATATTTTGTTTTTCCTATTTTTATAAGAAGAGATTTTTTTAACATTTGTTGTTCATAGGGGAAGTTGTCTTTATTTTCTATAGAGTTGAATTATTTTGTGTCCCCTTAATTCTCTATTTTCTCTTGCTTTTTTTGCGTATGTTGACTGTTTACTTTTTGTATGAGTTGTCTTTGTCAATATATGACAAAAAGGGGGGAGGAATAGTTGAAATGTGAGAATCATGTTTGTTTTGTTTAGGGGGAGTTGAATTTATTTTTGATAGGGGGAGAAAATAATTTTTTATGTATCTAACTTAGAGAGAGAGTTAGTTTGCATTTTTGTTGATTTACTATTTTTCTGTCACACATGCGTTTATGCGTTTTGTTTAGTGTTTCAGGAAATATACAAGTTGATTCAATTGAGCTGCTGTCTACACTTGAAACTGATGGGTAGTAGTTAGGTTCGATTATTTTGTAATGGGCATTATTTGTGTAAAGAGCTTTTACTTGTAATTTTGAGTTTTGTGTTTGTGTTTTGTCACGAATTGCCAAAAGGAGAGTTTGTTAGGTTCTAAAGACTTAGGAACTAATGTATTTAGAACTCTAATTTGTATTGTTGGCAAACCGTGATCAAAACGTTTTAGTCTTGTTTAGACTTGCTCAAAGTACATTTATAAATAAAGTTGGAATCGAGTGTTCTGCAGGATTTACTGTGTAAATCTACCTGACTCGATCGATCGAAAATTAGGCTCAATCGATCGAAAGCCGTGCAGATTATTTTTTTGTAGAATTTTCTAACTCAGCCCAAGCCCATTAAGGATTAGAGTTTCAGATCTACTTCTCCTACTATATAAAGGAAACCCTAACCACGTTTTTAGAGTAGCTTATTTTGCTCATATTTTCTGTTTTGTGTAAATCTCTTGTGAGATCTAGAGGAGCTTTCCTTTACACAAAGTTTAGTTCAAGGTAGAGATTACTTTAACATCTTGATGATCAACTCAGTTACTGCCATTGGAGCTTAAAGAAAAACAAGCGGGGAGCTTGTAGCTGATTGGAGAATCCAAGAAAAAAGGAGTCCGTAGATTCGGAGTTTGCACGTGGTCGTGTTAGTAAGTTCTACTGGTGGGTAGCATTAGGAAGTCAAGCGGGGAGCTTGTAAGTCCTTTTGTATGAACTTCGATTCTTTCATAGTGGATTCAGGTTTACCTTGAGGATAGTTAGGTCAAATCCTCCCCAGGTTTTTACCGTGTGGTTTCCTAGGTCATCATATCTTGTGTTCTTTATTTTTTCGCTACTTTATATATTCTTGATATTATTGTGTGATTGTATTAACCTAGAATTGCATAATTTGACTAAGTTAATCACTTGGCTAATAACTAGGTTAATCAAATTGTTGTTTTAAGAGGTCTAAAAACCTAACAGTATGATTGTGTTAACCTAGATTTGGAATTTGGACTAAGGAATAACTTGGCTAATAAACTAGGTTAATCCAATTGTGTTTAAGGAGTCTAAAAACAAACAAATAGTATCAGAGCAGGTTGCTCTCTTATTGTAGATCTTTTAATGTCTGAGCTGATCCTTGACCCTTGTTGTCATGGAACACAGACACTCTCTAGTTATTCCTCCTCACTTTGATGGGAATAATTATGCTTATTGGAAAGTAAGGATGAAAACATTCCTGAAATCTATTGATGAGAGAGTCTAGAACTCTGTTGAATACGGATGGGAGAAGCCCACTACTCCTGTGAGTGAGTGGCAAACTTCTCAAAAAGAAGTAGCAGCTTTTAATAGCAAAGTTATGAATGCTATTTTCAATGGTGTTTCTATGGAGGAATTTAAGAGAATCTCTAATGTTAAGGTTGCTCACACTGCTTGGAATATCCTCCAAACTGTACACGAAGGCACAAAGGCTGTCAAAATTAATAAGTTGCAGCAATTAACTACTAGATTTGAAAGCATTAGGATGTCTGATGATGAATCCTTTGATGAATTTTATGCTAAACTAAATGACATTGTTAATTCTGCATACAACTTGGGTGAAATCTATGATTAACCTAAAATTGTTAGGAAGATTCTTAGATCTTTAATTGAAAATTTTAGACCTAAAGTGACTACTATCACTAAGAGCAAGGATGTGGACTCCATTCCTGTTGATGAACTTGTAAGATCTCTTCAATCCTACGTGTTTGACCTACCTAAAACTAGCAAATTCAAATCAATGGCTCTTAAGTCAGTTGATGATGCTGATGTTGGTGGACTTGATGATGAGCTCTCTGCTACAAAGATTGTTTACCTTGCCAAGAACTTTAGGAATTTCTTGAAAAATAGCAACAGAAGGGCAAGAGGTAAAAACACTGTTAAACCTAGAAATTTTAGGAAGAATGATCCCACTAAAGTTAACAACACTGAAAAACCTAGAGAAAAAGTAGGTCAATCTCCTAATAATTCTATGGGTCCTCAATGTTTTGGATGTCAAGGGTATGTTCACATGAAATCTGAATGTCCTACATACTTGAGGTCTAAGGGTAAGGCTATGGCTGTAACCCTTAGTAATAATGAAGTTTCTGATGATGAGTCTGGTCCTGACGAGGATGGAAACTTTATTACTTTCACTGCTACTGCTGTAATCAATGAAAATGTGTCTATTGAAGAGAACCCTTCTGATGGGGAACTCTTTAAGGATGCGGATCTTCAAGAAGCCTACAATAAACTTTGCAAAGTTGCTGCAAAGGACACCATGAATGTTGACCTTGGCTTGAAGAAAATTGCATCTCTTGAGCTTGATAAGAAAATTTTGCTTGTGAAACTGTTTAATGCTAATGAACTTTTGAACAATGTGAAAACTGAGAATATACTTTTGCTTGATAAAGTTAAGAATTTGAAACTTGATTTATCTGTTCCTAGATTTGCTAGTTCTAGACTTGATCATATGCTGAGTGTTCAAAAGTCTCCTTCTAACAAATCTGGATTAGGTTTTGTTGAAAGCATCTCTGTGTCTGCACCCCATTCCACAAACTTTGTTCCTTCTTCTTTCTCTGAACCCCCTGTGAGTGAGGTTGTGAGTGAGACTGTTAAACCTGTAGAGGTCACACCTCCTAGGAAAATTAGGGTTGAACTGAAAGAATCTAAACCTAAGGAGTCTACTCTTTCTAAGGACAAGTTATATGGTAAGCCTGCTTGGGTTTGTCATTTTTGTAGAAAATCTGGACACATTCGTTTAAACTGTTACAAGCTGCAAGCTGCTAAGAGAGCAAACAAACCAAAAGTACTTGTGCCTCAAGCACAAGATCATATGGTACTCATTGGTTAATTAGTAAAGGCTCTTAACCTTTATTCCAATCCTGGAGTTGGAAATCATTCTAATGTGAATAAGAACTCCAATGCTCGTAGTGCATCTAAAAATTTTTGGATGCAAAAGGCTCAATCTAATTGAGTTTTTCCGACATGGTCCTTGTGCTTCATTGCTCTACTCATTGTGACCATTATTCTTTGGTTTTTGTTTCTTTGTTTCTAGGACTTGCATTGCATAACATTCATGCATTTCATTCTAGGACTGTTTTTGTTTCTTCTTTTCAAAAAAAAAAAAAAAAAAAAAGGAAAAAGAGAAGCAAATTGTGTTTTGTATTTATTTTCTTGGTTTTGAAAACAAGGTTGGTCAATTTATTTTCACATAACATGTCTTTGTACCTTATTTAGCTTGGATGAGCTTATTTATTACACTTTACTAGTTGAAACTTTGTAGTGCATTTGCGTGGGAAAGATGTTTATGGCTTTTGATCACTTTGTCTTGATCTTGAAGTCACACGTCTCAGACTGTCGAACTTTAACCTTTTAAGAAATGCATAAATAACCATCTCACCACTGTTCACTAACCAATCATGAACACCTTAGTGCATATCGTAAGATTATGTGCTCAAGAAAGTATAGCATATGCACAAAAACAACATAAGGTGTAGCCTCAGTTTAAATGCTTAAAACTGGTGTTTACATTATTGGGCTATAATAACTTCAAATCAAATAAAATTGGTGCGTATATTATCCCGGCTATTATTAATAAGTTTCTGATCAAATAAAATTGGTGTGTATATTACGAGGCAAAATTAAGAAACTTACATGATTGCAACTTATGATCTAGGAGATGTGGGAGTTATATGATGTAACTCTTTAGGTGATAGTGTGAGAGACCGCGCCCCCGGCCCCCTTTTTTAGGATGTGTTGGGCCAAACCCACGTAAATGGGTAGAGTCGTGTTATTGCCTCTCAAAATGGTGGTTCGACTAGTTATATTTTCCCCTTTAAATTAAAGGTTTTATAATGGAGTCACCACTTATTTAATTATTGGAAAAATAAGAAAACCATAATTAAAAAAAAAATTCCTCATTTTATTAATTTGAAATTTACATTGATCATAGGAAATTTACATGGCTTTGGTCCTAGATACAATCTAAGATAAAGTACATGGCTTTATTTCTTAGTTACAATCTAAAAATCGAAAATTACATGGATAAGCACTTGATTTACTAACCCTTGATCTAAGTTCGGAGGCTATGTTACAAAGTGGGAAGGTGTTAGGCACCCACTTTGCCCGGTGAAACCGGTCTTCTAGACTATGGTGGCCAACATTCATATCATATCATCCAATATGTCAATCAATTTGCATGTTGAATTTAATGTGTGTGCATGTGATGAACCCTAATCCAATTTATTAAGCATTGCATTTAAATTGAAAATTAAATTCTAGTGAATGTGTGTGTATGGTGATATCCTAGATTCAAGAATTTGAAAGAATTATGAAACAAACATGTTTTTCATATTTTTTATGTGGATTTAAGATCAAAGCTAGTGATATGCATGAACATGTGATGAACAACCAAGAACATGTGAAGAACACATAAGAAAATTTAAGAACATTCAAACATATTCAAGAGAATTTAAATAATTATTATCATGCTTTAATCCTAAACTTTCATCATGGAAATACAAAAAACAATTAGGGAAAGAGATTATACCTTCATGCAAGATCCATATGGTAGAGGAGGAGACTTTTGAGGGAGATCCTATGGGTGGAGGAAAAAAAGAAGAACTAGGAGAGGGAAAGTGAGTCTCACTCAATACCTTGAGTCTCAGAATGACCAAGATATGACAAGACTACTCTACTTCACTAGAAATCAAGAGAGGAGAAGAGAGAGGGGTTTTTTGTGTGTCTTGGAATGAAAGAGAGGGGGGTTTATATAGTAGTGGTGGAGGAAATATGAATGGAAAGCCATTTAATGAGGGTTGACAAAGAATCATGAACCTAGACCTCATTTTAGCCTTGGGGAAAATCTGATGCATTAAATGGAAAGATTGGTAGGAGTGAGGAACAAGCCAAAATTCGGTTTTCCCGTAGCTGCTGTAACAGCTTGTAGAACTAACTTCAAAAAATCATATCTGACTCAATTCTGATCAGAATTGCCTCGTTCTTATGCTCAAATTGAAGCCCCAGATGTCTAGTTTCTAGAAAAATTAACCTCATTCACAGATTCAAAATATTCTAAGAGATATTGATGAAATGGTGAGCAGAGGTCATTTGTTAGAAAATGGTTTCAGCACAATTAACATTAATAGGTCCCAAATTAGCTCTCAATTAACATTAAATGGCTCCAATCACTCCCATTTCAGACTTAATTGATTCCAAATTTACTCTAATTAAAAAGATAATTGCACAAATTACTCATTGAATAATTAATATTTAAATATCTAATTAATTAGGTATATGCATCCTCACCATAAAATGTAGTCCTAACCAATCAAATTATGACACATCATTAATGTCAAATTGATTAGAATTATAACCAATTGAAATCAATTGTTCATAATCACATATAGTCAGACTCAATTTGTGATAGTGCATCTCGGTAATTAAATCTTGATTTGATGATAACTTTCAATCTGATGGTCTGATTAGGGCTTATGACCAGTCGATTTGATCGTTACAACATTAAAATCATTTTGATGAAATGAGATTAAGAATCTAATGGCCAGAATCAAGATGCATATTTCCAAGTCAAAATTACCCTTTTACCCTCCCGGTGAGGTTAAATGCGGGTTGCAAAATGGGGTGTCAACAGAATGCCGCTCATTGACAGAGCTTGAAAAGCGAATGTCAATGTATAAAAGAGACACCTAACTTTGCAATCAGTATTTAACCGTGGTGAATGTATGATGCATGCAGATAAGAATGTAGACCGTCATGTAGTGGATCAAAATGTGGACCGAATCTTAGGGGAGATTGCCTACGTACCTCTTGGTGAGAGGATCAGGTCCAAACGTAGTTCATACATGCAGCTTTTTTTTGTTTTGTTTTTTTTTTCTTTTTGAGAAAAGAAATGAGTACAAGACATGCTTACCAGTGGTCACAACAAAATGAGGATTTCAGTCATGATCTTGAATTTTGGACATGCTTCCCAGAGGGACGATGGATTTGAGGTTTTGGATGTGCTTCCTAGAGGTCCGATGGATTGAAGTTTGGACGTGCTTCCCAGAGGTCCAATGGATTGAAGTTTGGACGTGCTTCCCAGAGGTCCGATGGATTGAATTTTGGACGTGCTTCCCAGAGGTCCGATGGATTGAATTTTGGACGTGCTTCCCAGAGGTCCGATGGATTGAAGTTTGGACGTGCTTCCCAGAGGTCCAAGGATTTGAATTTTGGACGTGCTTCCCAGAGGTCCATTGAAATTGAATTTTGGACGTGCTTCCCAGAGGTCCGATGGTTTGAAGTTTGGACGTGCTTCCCAGAGGTCCGATGGATTGAAGTTTGGACGTGCTTCCCAGAGGTCCGATGGATTTGAATTTTGGACGTGCTTCTCAGAGGTCCGATGGAATTGAATTTGGACGTGCTTCCTAGAGGTCCGATGGATTTGAATTTGGACGTGCTTCTTAGAGGTCCGATGGATTGAAGTTTGAACATGCTTCCCAGAGGTCTGATGGATTTGAATTTTGAACGTGCTTTCCAGAGGTCCGATGGTTTGAAGTTTGGACGTGCTTCCCAGAGGTCCGATGGATTTGAATTTGGACATGCTTCCGAGAGGTCCAATGGATTGAAGTTTGGACGTGTTTCCCAGAGGTCCGAGTATTTGAATTTTGGACATACTTCTCAGAGGTCCAATGGAATTGAGAGGCATTATTCATGCCAATGTGTGTGGGCCTTTTTACCCTAGTACCTACAAAATAAATACTTTCAATTAGTAATAAAGTTATTTATTGAAAAGACTTTGGCATACCTGGCAAATGCCCCTAGTTTGGGACATATTCCATGCTTCGATGAATGCTGAGGGTGGCAATTGACTTGATGTTGCACCATTGGAGAATATGGAAGAAGATCATAGCTTTCTGTTCTGGAAGAAGAATTTAATGAAGATTTTTTTTTTTTTTTAATTTGAAATCCTGAATTTTTTGAAGGAATTGAAATTTTTGACTGATGAAATTTTTTTTTTTTTGAAAAATTTGGAAATCTTGAATTTTTTTCAAAGAATTGAAAATTTTGATTGATGAATTTTTTTTTTTTTTAAAGAATTTGGAAATCTTGAATTTTTTGAAGGAATTGAAAATTTTAATTGATGATTTTTTTTTTTTTTTTGAAAAAATTGGAAATCTTGAATTTTGACTGATGATTTTTTTTTTTTTTGAAAAAAATTTGGAAATCTTGAAAATTTTTTTTTTTTTGAAAATTTTGATTAATGAATTTTTATTTTTTATTTTTGGAAAGCAATCTAAGAAGTACAAGCCTAATGCCCCTAGTCCCAAGGCCTTTTTTTTTTTAAAATTTTGTCTTTTGTCTTTTTTTTTTTTTTTTTTTTTTGAAAAACCTATCCTTTGAATGAGAACAACTTTGGCTGGAAGTTGATGCGGATTGCTAGACAAGTCCTTTTTTAATTCCTGCAAAAAGATAATTTCAATTAGCAATGGATTTATTCATTGAAATGAATTGGAAGTACTTACCCAATGCCCCTAGTTTGGGGCATATTTCATGCTTAGATTGAAACTGAATTCATTTGATGTTGTGACCATTGGGGAACATGAAAGAAGATCATAGCTTTCTGTTCTGGAAGAAGAATTTAATGAAGATTTTTTTTTTTTTAATTTGAAATCCTGAATTTTTTGAAGAAATTGAAATTTTTGACTAATGAATTTTTTTTTTTTTTTTGAAAAATTTGGAAATCTTGAATTTTTTTCAAAGAATTGAAAGTTTTGATTGATGATTTTTTTTTTTTTTGAAAAATTTGGAAACCTTGAATTTTTTTTTTTCAAAGAATTGAAAATTTTGATTGATGAAATTTTTTTTTTTTTTAAGAATTTGGAAATCTTGAATTTTTTGAAGGAATTGAAAATTTTAATTGATGATCTTTTTTTTTTGAAAAAATTGGAAATCTTGAATTTTGACTAATGATTTTTTTTTTTTTAATTTGGAAATCTTAAAAAAAAAAAATTTTGAAAATTTTGATTAATGAATTTTGATTTTTTATTTTTGGAAAGCAACCTAAGAAGTACAAGCCTAATGCCCCTAGTCCCAAGGCCCTTTTTTTTTTGAAAATTTTGTCTTTTGTCTTTTTTTTTTTTTTTTTTTTTGAAAAACCTATCCTTTGAATGAGAACAACTTTTGAAAAACCTATCATTTGATGTTGTGACCATTGGGGAATATGAAAGAAGATCATGGTTCGCCATCCTTGGTTCCTACAACAAGACTTTCTTTCTCTAGCTTGTTAGAAACCAATTATCACGAAAACTTGCACTCAATATAAATAGGCCAATGCTCCAAGTTTAAACATGCTTAATGCAAACAAATGGGCTTAACCTAACATGCACCCAAACAATTTTGTCACATTGTTTTGACTTTGTTCTCCAAGGTTGTTTGGGTGAATGGGACCGGGCCTCTGCAAGGCTGCCTACGTACCTCTCTCATAGAGGATCAGGTCAAGACGTAGTTCAAGAGAACTGGATTTTGAAAAAGAATGATTTTTTTTTTCCTTTTAATGAACAAGAGGTGATCCTTTAAACAACCATTTTGGCAAATCAAAATGTTTAAGAATCAAACAAATCTCTTTGGTTAGGAATAATCTAGATCATTAAACTCCGGTAATCAAATTTGCTTCATCCTTTTGAACATCATCAGATTAAGTCTCCAAAGGCAATCAAGAAATGAAATGAATCACATTGTTGGGTGCAAACAAGGAGAATGCTTTAGGTTTGGAAGTTCTTTTGAGTCATTTTGAGGATTTGAGAATTTGAGAAATTTTGTCCTCGGACATATCATTTTGTGGGGTTTGACAATTTTAAGCACTTTTCCTTTTTAATTCAAGAGAAAAATATTGTTAGAACTTAAGATGCGCCTACAATTAGCAAGACTTCAAGGAGGTCTTATTCATGGGTTGTAATGTAGGCCGGGTTTAGGTTATGAAATGAATGATATAAAAAGGCTCAAAATTCCCGATGATGTTCCCCCAAGTATGCATTACTCAAAAATCAAGTATTAGAGGAGTTTTCTCATTTCTTCTTTGCCATCTTCTCACTAGTCTTCGTTGATCACTTGTATCAACATTTGTTTTTATGCTCATTCCCTTGAATCATGCCTCTAAACTTTCATCTTGTTACATCTTCAAGTTTTCAATTTGCTAGGATTTTTTTTTTTTTTTTTTGCCCTAACTTTTGCCTAGACCAGCCTTTTGGGTTTTTAGCCTAGCGGGCTTTTTTTTTTTTTTTTTTTTTTTTTTGGCCCTAGCTTTTGCCTAGACTGCCCTTTAGGCTTGTTTTGTTTTGTTTTTTTATTTTTTTTTTCTTTCATCTCTTGATTGAATGAACTTTTTTGGGACCTTGCGCCTTCCTTGTTTTTCTCAAGTTATTTTGATGTGCTCTCTAGACTTCTTTCTTGCTTCAATGCACTTGCACCTTTTGTGCTTGATGAATCTTTTCCTTTTTTGATGAACTCTCTTTTAGATGAATCTTGTATTCCTTTTGGCATGATGAATTTTAGGCTCTTCAAACTTGATGCATATTTTGTTTTCTCTCACATTGATGGAATTTCATTTCTCTTTCCTTGATTGAGTGAAAACACCTTTTTCTTTGATGATCTCTTATCTTTAGCTTAATGAATTCTCTTCATGTCTTCTAGGAGAGCTTTATCAATTAGTTTCAAAGCTACAAGGTCGACTCCTCTTCAACATGAGATTTAAGCATGCATACTTTGAATTTTCCCACCCTAGGTTTAGATTTTAGTGGGTTCATGCGAAAAAGAGGCTAAGTGTTTAAAGGCTCAAATGGGCTTGCAATGGATGATGATTATTCTAGGTATAAAGGAATAATCTTGTTTTACCAAAGACGGCCTCCTATCCCTAGTAATGCATGCTTATAGGCACAGTGATTTGAGCTCTTTTAATAAATTCCTCTTAAAAGAAAAGTATGAATGCTCTAATGTTGTGAAACAAAAGATCTTTGAAAATTGGTTTGAGTGCATGGTTTCTTGGGATTTTTTGATGGATGGATTCTTTTTGATTGCCTTTTAAGACCATTTCTTCTTATATTCTAAGTCAAGTAGCAAAAGTCTTTACATGGATTAAATGAAATTAATCATTCCTTGGTACAATTTGATTGCTCAAGCCTTTAAACATCAAGATTTAGAAAATGTTTTGTCCAAGGGATCCTCATGTAATATTTTGAAAAGGAGACATTTTTAAAAAAAAAAAATTTTTTTTAATCTTGAAAGAAAAAAATTGGGTCTTTTTGAAAAAGTCATTAGGAAGTTCAATGGTCCTAGTTCAAAAAAAAAAATTTTTAAATGACTTAAGGGCTCAATGCCCCTAGTCCAAAGACTTTTTTTTTTTTTTTTTGAAAATTTTCTCTATTTTGGAAAAGATTTTGAAATCTTGAAAAAAAAAATTTTGAATTTTTTTTTTTTAAATATATACATGAACAAAGTACATCAAATGCTACATGGATTTTTAGAATTCAAAGAAACATAGAAACATGCAATAAACTAACAAACTTTAAGCTTAACGATGATGTTGCAAACCAAATGTGGAGTGAGGCAAAGTTGGGCCACTTGCTTCTTCTTGGTCCATTTAGGATGCTTGAACCTTGATTGTGATGAAATGGCTTGGGCTTCCACTTGGAAGGCTTGAACCTTGATTTTGATCTTTTGGTATTTGCTTGAAATGGTTTGGGCTTACACTTGGAAGGCATGCATCTTGTAAGCTTTTGGCCTTCAATGTTAATCATGTCTATACACCTTCGATGGGCTCAAGTGTTGGGCTTAGACTCATTCAAGAAACAATTTTGGGCTTCACTACCAAGTAGAGTTCAATCATAGGCTTTTGGGCTTGAGTTAATTCACAACATACAAGGTTCAAACAATCATGATGAGCTCAAGCGTTGGACTTAAGTCATCATGATTCAAACAACGGCCAAACAAATGTGTAATGAAATGCAATTTACATGGACCGACCTAAAGGTAGGTTCTATGGGTCATTACAACATGGGTAGAAGGTAGGTTAAAGGTTCCCACAAGCTAGGACGTCGTACCTCCCAACTTGTGATGCTAGGAGCGCCGCGTTGGTCCGAACGGTACAGTTTGTCCCTATGAACCACCATGGCATAACCATGATGATCCTTGTCGCGGTGGGTGGTAGGTTCACCGCTGGGTATGTGAGTCTCAGGAAGGCCACAATCCACGGTTAATACTACCGGGCTTCCGGGCTAGCACACAAATAAAATAAATTTCATTCAAGCAAATGATACATGACATGCAAACATAATGACATATTAGACATATTATATATAAAAAAACAATAAACAAACAATAACATGGTTGGCCACCATAATCTAATTGAAACTTAGCCCTCAATATCCCCAGTGGAGTCGCCACTATGAGAGACCGCGCCCCCGGCCCCCTTTTTTAGGATGTGTTGGGCCAAACCCACGTAAATGGGTGGAGTCGTGTTATTGCCTCTCAAAATGGTGGTTCGACTAGTTATATTTTCCCCTTTAGATTAAAGGTTATATAATGAAGTCGCCACTTATTTAATTATTGGAAAAATAACAAAACCATAATTAAAAAAAAAATTCCTCATTTTATTAATTTAAAATTTACATTGATCATAGGAAAATTACATGGCTTTGGTCCTAGATACAATCTAAGATAAAGTACATGGCTTTATTTCCTAGTTACAATCTAAAAATCAAAAATTACATGGATAAGCACTTGATCTACTAACCCTTGATCTAAGTTCGGAGGCTATGTTACAAAGTGGGAAGGTGTTAGGCACCCACTTTGCCCGGTGAAACCGGTCTTCTAGACTATGGTGGCCAACATTCATATCATATCATCCAATATGTCAATCAATTTGCATGTTGAATTTAATGTGTGTGCATGTGATGAACCCTAATCCAATTTATTAAGCATTGCATTTAAATTGAAAATTAAATTCTAGTGAATGTGTGTGTATGGTGATATCCTAGATTCAAGAATTTGAAAGAATTATGAAACAAACATGTTTTTCATATTTTTTATGTGGATTTAAGATCAAAGCTAGTGATATGCATGAACATGTGATGAACAACCAAGAACATGTGAAGAACACATAAGAAAATTTAAGAACATTCAAACATATTCAAGAGAATTTAAATAATTATTATCATGCTTTAATCCTAAACTTTCATCATGGAAATACAAAAAACAATTAGGGAAAGAGATTATACCTTCATGCAAGATCCATATGGTAGAGGAGGAGACTTTTGAGGGAGATCCTATGGGTGGAGGAAAAAAAGAAGAACTAGGAGAGGGAAAGTGAGTCTCACTCAATACCTTGAGTCTCAGAATGACCAAGATATGACAAGACTACTCTACTTCACTAGAAATCAAGAGAGGAGAAGAGAGAGGGGTTTTTTGTGTGTCTTGGAATGAAAGAGAGGGGGGTTTATATAGTAGTGGTGGAGGAAATATGAATGGAAGGCCATTTAATGAGGGTTGACAAAGAATCATGAACCTAGACCTCATTTTAGCCTTGGGGAAAATCTGATGCATTAAATGGAAAGATTGGTAGGAGTGAGGAACAAGCCAAAATTCGGTTTTCCTGTAGCTGCTGTAACAGCTTGTAGAACCAACTTCAAAAAATCATATCTGACTCAATTCTGATCAGAATTGCCTCGTTCTTATGCTCAAATTGAAGCCCCGGATGTCTAGTTTCTGGAAAAATTAACCTCATTCATAGATTCAAAATATTCTAAGAGATATTGATGAAATGGTGAGCAGAGGTCATTTGTTAGAAAATGGTTTCAGCACAATTAATATTAATAGGTCCCAAATTAGCTCTCAATTAACATTAAATGGCTCCAATCACTCTCATTTAAGACTTAATTGATTCCAAATTTACTCTAATTAAAAGATAATTGCACAAATTACTCATTGAATAACTATCTAATTAATGTTTAACTATCTAATTAATTAGGTGTATGCATCCTCACCATAAATGTAGTCCTAACCAATCAAATTATGATACATCATTAATCTCAAATTGATTAGAATTATAACCAATTGAAATCAATTGTTCATATTCACATATAGTCAGACTCAATTTGTGATAGTATATCTCGGCCATTAAAACTTGATTTGATGATAACTTTCAATCTGATGGTCTGATTAGGGCTTATGACCAGTCGATTTGATCATTACAACATTAAGATCATTTTGATGAAATGAGATTAAGAATCTAATGGACAGAATCAAGATGCATATTTGCAAGTCAAAATTACCCTTTTACCCTCCTGGTGAGGTTAAATGCGGGTTGCAAAATGGGGTGTCAACAGATAGTCTCTTTCAAATTTCATGTGATGAATTTTGTAAACTTTGTGTTTGATTTCTATTCACATATCACCTTACATGTATCTCAAGTTTTTACTAGTTGCACACACTACACAAGTTACTTTGCTAAACTTTGTACATGTTATTGTGTGTGTTTTTGGTTTGACCAACCAAGTTTGAAAATTCCTTGGGTTTTATGCAAAACATATTTGATGCTTAAATATTTGAGAGATTGGATTGAAAATTTTATTTTTGGGAAAACTCGGTTCAAAACTTGTGTTTTTGAAAGACGTTTCATCTCATACTCATGCATTTTATTTTGAAAATGCAATGCTTTGAGGAGTTTCTACATAAAATTTCTTTGTTTTTCAAAAATTTGTTTTTTCCAGAATTTCGATTGATCGAATCTGTTCTTCGATTAATCGAAATTGCGATTAAAACATTTAGTTAGCCTCTGACTATTTCGATCGATGCTGGATTGATATTGGATCAATCGAAGCATTTTCAATCGATTGAACCTAAATTTCAATCAACTGAAAATCGTATTGGGAGTTTTTTTGAAAAAACCAGATTTTCACGTTCAAAATCACTTTTTCAAAAAAAATTCAACTTTCTCTCTCGATACGACCAGGTCAAGGCTCAAATCAAGTTTTTTGTCGTTTTCCTCTGTTCCTTTTGCAAGGTTTTTCTCTCCAAAGGCCAGTAAGACCATATTACCCTTCCTTTTGCATTTATTTTCAAGTTTCATGCATTTTCCATGCATTTTTTTTTTTAATTTCAAACCTAAGAATTTTTTGGGTTTTTGATGATTCAAGTTTGTTTACTTGAAATTGATCAATGGGTTTTTGTTGGGGGATGTTATAAACATGATCTATGATGTTTAATTTGATCAATTTGGTGAATTGTGCGAAATTGAAATTTCTAGGGCTTGAAAAATATCTAAATTGGGGATTTTATTCAAATTGAGTTTAATTGATGAAATTGGCTTGTTGGATTGATTAATTTGGTCATTGTAAGCTGTTTTCTATCCTGTGTGATGATCAATTGGTCAATATAGTACAAATTGAACAAGTGGTTTTTCAAAATTTTGGGGTTTTTGTTATAAACTCTATGCTCTAGCCAATTTTGTGTTTCTAAACTTAAATTGAACTTGTTATTACTGCATTAGAGCATGCATCATGATATTTATCTGTCCATGCATCATATAGATTGTTATTTATATATTGTTTTTGTGCTAACTTGCAGTCTGCCCTTGGTTTTTCTGTTTGATTTTTTTTTTTTTTTTTTGTTCTTTCTCTTGTGTCTTTTGTCCTTACCTTAGCACTATGCCTAGGAAGACTAAAGCTCATAGGTCCGCTCCCTTACCCCCTCCTCCTACCTTTGATAGTGAGAGATTTTCGAGTGCGAGGAATGAGGAAACCTATAAGACACTGAACCTTAAGAGAAAGATTTGGGTTGAGTGTAAGGTGTTGTTAGATGAGATTGATCTAGCCATTAGGGCTAATTTTGGGCGTAGGGGTTGGCTCCCTTTGATGGATATTAGTCATCCACCTCTAGCTACCCTGATTAGAGAGTTCTTCTCGAACCTCTCTATCCACATCTATGATTCCAACACTTTAGTAAAGAGTTGGATACGAGGTGTAGAATTTACCATTACTCCTGATGTAGTGGCTGATGCTCTTGGGGTACCGTTGGTCCAGCACCCTGTCTATCCTTATAATGAGTCTCCTCTCTTGGATGACATCATGTCTTACATCACTGGGACTCCTATCCAGTGGGGATCTGATCCTCGGATCACCACTGCTGAGCTTACTGAGGTTCACTACCTTTTCTTCAGGATAACCTGTCATTCTTTGTGACCTATCTCTCATTTACACACCATTCCTTTGAAGCGATGTGCCTTTTTGTACACTCTTGTTACAGATGCTCCTATTAGTTTTCCTCATTTGTTTCTTATTCTTTGAACGAAGTTCATAGGAGTTCATCTACGTCTAATGCTCTTGTTTTCATTCATAGGATTTTGTTGTATCTTGGTTAAGAGGATTTCCCTGCTTCTGAGCCCGTACACATAGTTGCTCCAATAAGTGTCTCCTTCCTTAGGCAGAGGGTTGCTCATTTGAGAGAGATCTAAACGCCCTCGTGTTGAGCCTTCTAGTACCGCACCCCTTCCTTCTTCTACAAGTTCTACTGCTGGCGAGGCATCTGCTGATCCTGTTGCTGCTGCTGCTGTTCCTCCACCATTTACTTTGGATGACTTTAATATTTGTCGTACTTTGGAGACTGTCATGACCATTCAGGCGGCTCATGGTCAAATTTTGGTGGACATGCTTGATGAGCTTCGTGCTTTGCGAGCAGTTTTGGCGCATCGTAGACGTTCGCCTGCACCACCTCCTTTTGATGATGGATTCTGATTGCCCTTTAGCATTCCGTCACAAAAAGGGGGAGTACATTTTGGATACTTGTAGATGTTTTTTGTAGTTAGGGGGAGATTTTTGTTTGATGGAGCTTGTGGAGTTTAAATTGTATCTAGGTGCTTCACTGTGTATGTATTATTTTTTGGCTCTTGATGTATTATTTTTGGGCTATTCATGTTAGGGGGAGATACATTGTTATATATATTTCTTGTTTCACTGCTCATTGATTTATATTTAGGAGTTATTCATGATATATGTCTTTGTTTTGTGTTTTGTGAAGTCAAGAATTTATTTTTGTTTTACTTGTATTTTCCGCACATGCGTTTATGCATTTTGTTTAAGTGTTTCAAGAAATATACAGGTTGATTTAGTCATGCTGTTGTCTACACTTGCAACTGATGGATAGTAATTAGGATTGAATTTTTTGTAATGGGCATTATTTTTGTAAAGGGCTTTTACTTGTAACTTTGAGCATTGTGTTTGTGTTTTGTCACGGATTGTCAAAGGATGAGTTTTTTAGGTTCTAAGTACTTAGGAACTAATGTATTAGAATTCTAATTTGTATTGTTGGTAAACCATGATCAAAACAGGTGTTTAATCTTGTTTTAGACTTGCTCAAAGTATGTCTTTTATGTAAAGTTGGAATCGAGTTAACTGCAGAATTAAGTGTGCAATTCTGACTGGCTCGATCAATCGAAAGTTAGGCTCAATCGATCGAAAGTCGGGCAGAATGTTTTTCTGCAGATTTTTTCAACTCAGCCCTAAGCCCATATGACTTGTAGGGTTTTATGTTTTGCCCTAGGTATAAAAGGCAAACCCTAGCCACGTTTTTGAGGTTGCTTTATTTCGCTGTGTGTGTGAATCTCTTGTGAGATCTAAGAGGTGGTTGCCTTCACACATGTTTAGAATTATCAAGAAGGAGATTTCATTGAGAGCTTGATGATCATTCAGTTGCTGCACAAAAGAGCTTAAAGACACACAAGCGGGTGTGCTTGTACTTGCTGAAGAATCCAAGAAAGAAGGAGTCTGTGGTCTCGGAGTTTGCACGTGGTCGTGTTAGTAAGTTTTCTACTGGTGGGTAGCAATAGGATATTAGTGGTCTAAGTCGCTATTGTAAAACTTCGATTCTTCCATAGTAGATTTAGGTTTACCTTGAGGATAGCTAGGTTAAATCCTCCCTAAGTTTTTTACCAGTTTGGTCATCATATCTTTATGTTCTTTATATTCCGCACTTTATATTGATATGATTGTATGATTGTATTAACCTAGATTTGGAATTTGGACTAATTAATAACTTGGCTAATAAACTAGGTTAATCCAATTGTGTTTAAGGGGTCTAAAAACAAACACTATTCATCACATCTAATCAACAATACTCATTCAAATTTGCAAGAAATGAAAAACACTCACAATATGAATTTAAACCACCTTATAACACCATGCAAGCCACCTGCTTGCTCCAACACAACAACCCACCACAAAACCAATTTCCAACATCACTAGTATAAAGTTTTACAAGTATTTAAATCAAATAAAATACTATTCATTACATCTAATCAAAAATACTCATTCACATTTGCAAGGAATGAAAAACACTCATAATATTAGTTTAAGCCACCTTATAACACCATGCAAGCCACCCGCTTGCTTCAACATAATAACCCACCACAAAACCAATTTCTAACATCACAAGTATAGAGTTTTACAAGTATTTAAATCAAATAAAATACTATCCATTACATCTAATCAAAAATACTTATTCACATTTGCGAGAAATAAAAAACACTCCTAATATGTATTTAAGCCACCTTATAACACCATGCAAGCCACTCGTTTGCTCCAACACAACAACCCACCACAAATTCAATTTCCAACATCACAAGTATAAAGTTTTATAAGTTTTTTACTAGAATTTACTTACTTTGGTCAAGCTAAGTTTACAACTTTCTAAAAAAGTCCAAAGTTAACTTGTGTTCTTCACCTTGTTCTTCACAATTTCTTCAACCACAAAAGAGAAAGAGAGTTGGGGATAAAAGAAAGATAACTTTTAGTTAGCTTTAGCCTACATACAAAAGAAAAAAAGAAGAAAAAAAGAGACCCAGGAATAATCTTACCTTTATGATTATATATGACCAGTGTCCAGTTCTTGTTCACAACAACATTTAAGATCACTTCACTTATGTCTGTTTCAAAACAAAGTGTTGGGTTTGGCTCTCTCTAAAGACTAAACTCAAAAGTAGTTAACAAGAATGCACTGATAATCCTTGATATCCCTTAGTAGACTTAAAGTGTTTCACAATTATTCATCAAGCCAAAGCTGTGAACAGGAAACCATGATATCTAATGTACTGTAGGCCAAACAGGGTAAATTTATCAAGGTACCTCGGCCCTTGAAATCCTGAATTTAGATTGGCCTTTCCCTAAATAACAAGTTGTGACTTCTTGTCACTAAAGCAAACATAAGTAGAAAGTAATACAAAACCAAAACAACAGTAAAGAGGACATGTATAAGGTATCAACTGTTGAAAACAAGAACAACATGCAACAAAGGTTAAGAACTTTCTTAAAAAATAAAGAATTTTTGACAAACTCTCAAAAATTACAAATACATATAACAACCCACAAGTTATACAATCAAAAAGTATAGTCAACACCAAGTAAGTCATCAATTGCAGACTCGCAATAAAATTCACCATAAACCCATGTTACATAATATTAAAAAACATTTTTTTGTTTTTGTTTTTGTTTAGAAAAACAATAATATAGAAAGAACAAAAAAAAATACACACCGAGATTGCACTACTGGTAAAACCTGTCAATGTCTGCAACATTGAAACCCAAAAAAAAAAAAAAATCAAAAATTCATAAACAAAACAGAAATTAAAGAAAGACCCACAAAGAATAGTGTACCAAGAGTCAGGCTGGGTACACCGATGCGAAGAGAGGCAAAAGGACGCTATCACGAAGGGAGGTTAAGGGTCGCCAGCGCGAAGGAAGGCGAAGGGTTGTCAAAGCTCGGGGAAGGCTGTTAGGACATATGTGGTTCACATGTTAAGAACGTATGTCATACTTTTATGTAATTGGCTAATCCTTTGACAAAACGCACTTTACTTGTATTTGGGTAGATTTAGGATGTGTTGAAATACTTCAAGAAACCATGTTTCAAGATCAAGTATTGAAGCCTTCAAGTCTGTTCAAGAAAATAAGCTGACAGTGCAGATTCATTAAAGCTCGACAGCTGGCTCGACAACTGTATCTATCGAGCTTCAGTAGGCTGTTTAAGTCCGTAAGCTTGACACCTGCTTGACAGCTCCTCGATAGCTTCTATCTGTCGAGGTTTATAAAATCAGAATTTCTTATCTGATTTCTTAGGATCCGTGAATGTGTCTTTGGGCCTTCTTTTCTCCTAACCCTAGACATATAAAATAATTGTTTTAAGAGCCATCTAAGAGTTCACAAGTTGCACAAGCATTGAACAAAATCTGTTCAAGCAAATTGTGACCGAAGACGAAGTTTTTAATCTAGTTCATCTCTTCTGAAGAAGTTGTTGTGTATGTGCACCTTTTGGTTTTGTGACCAAGCATCTTCTTGATCTTCATCATGTGTATGAACTGAAAAACTTTGCAGCCAACCTTTCTTTCTAGTTGGTGATTGAGTTGTATACTGGGATCCGCGCAAACTGGTTAGTCACGTACTTGGGAGCCGTGCATCAAAAGGGGGAACTGTCACTACAGAACAAGTCCAATTAGGTATTGGGGTAAGGGTTCAACTGTAGGTTGGTAAGGTACTTGGGATTCCTTTACTTGTAACCGCTTGTTGTGATAATAGTGGTGAAGTTTCGGGAGTGGTGACCTGAAAATCACCTGGTGGGGTTTTTGCCGTTAGGGTTTTCCCCATTCGTAAACAAATCACCGTGTTATTTATTTTCCGCTGCATTTTTAGTTTATTGATAATTTGTTTGTGCTGCCATGCAATTGCATGTTAATTAACTTAATTAATAAACTTGGTTAAATTAATTGGTTAATTAATCACAAGGAGTCAATTTGTTTGTGGCCTATCAAAGGCAAAGGGTCAAAGCTCAGGGAAGGCGAACGGTCGGAGCTCAAAAGGTGAAGGGATGGTAGGCAACGGTCTTCAAATCAGCAACGGTTGGTTTCTTCAAAACGGCAACGATCTTCACATCGGCGACGGTTGGTTTTTTCAAATCGGTGACAATTGGTTTCTTCATATCGACGACGGTTGGTTTCTTCAAATCGGCGACGGTCTTTACATTGACGACAGTGTTCAAATCGGCAACGATGGGTATTTTTTTTGTTTGGGAAAACTCTAGAAGAGTGGCTCGGTATTTTTTCTTTTGACTGAAATGATACAAGTAGCTAGGTAATGAAATGGGGCTATTTATATTCACACCTTTAGCAATGAAGTACTTCTGTCGCTAATGCCCATTTCTTCGTCGCAAACGATATGGTTTGAACATTTTTAGCAACGAAATAGGAATTTCGTCACTAAAGAACCCAGACTTTGTTAAGACTTTTAGTGACGAAATTCCTACTTCGTCGCTAAAACATACTTTTGGTGACGAATTTTAATTTCGTTGCTACAACAATGAAATGAAAACTTGTAATCTATTTTTAGCAACGATTTTATTCCGTCGCTAATTCCACCTTTTAGTGACGAAATAATTTTTGTCTCTAATATTATCCACAACAGTACCTACAGTGACAAAATATTTCGTCACTAAAAATTTCAACTTTTAGCGACGAAATAATTCGTCGCTATAGATTAAGTTCGTGCCAATGGTTTTTCCGCTGGCGCCCATTTTTCAAATCACAATAGCGACGAAAATTATTTTTTCATCACTAAATGTTATAATTTTTTTCCATTATTAGCGACGAAGTTCATATTTCGTCGCTAAATCTGTATTTTTAGCGATGAAAAGTATTTCCTCACTAATTTTCATCGCTAAAAATACATTTTGTTGTAGTGATTAGATTACATCTTCTTTTTATATTCTCTATGCTTGCAAAATTTCTAGAAAATTATAGATCAATAACTATGTCATCAATAAATTGTTTAAATTATAAGTTTTTTTAATTTAAAATTATATAATTATAGGCGGTGGCACGTTGAAGATGGATGTGTGAGCTAGCAAGAGAGAGAGAGAGTGAGAGATGGGTTAGAGAGAGTGATATGATCAAACGGCTTAGAGAGAGATCTGATTTGGGTTTAAAATTTTAACCCTAATATATATATATATATATATATATATTAATTTAAGAGCCCTATTGTGGCACTTTCAAGCTTTTCAATTCAGGAATGACCTATTGTGGTGTTTTCTATGCGTCGTAATAGGTGAGGTCTATAGTCGCGTTTGTTAAAAACGTGGCTTACGGTTGGCTATGGCCACGATTTTTAAACGCGGGTATAGGTCATCTTTTTTAAAAAATAAAAAAGCATTCGGTTGGACCTATAGCTATGCATATTGAACGCGGCAATAGGCCCTATCCAAAAAAACACAGCTAAAAACACTTAGAAACGCAGCTATAGACTTAACCTATAGTCGCGTTTTAAAAACGCAACTATAGGTCAGTAGTTTAAGCTGCGTTTCTTAAAAACATGGCTATAGGTTACTTGTAGCCACATTTTCCAAAAAAAAAAAAAGGTGCCTATGGCTCGCGTTTTTAGTAGTGTACACATAAAATATAAGCTTATAGATCATACAGTAAATTATATCCTATTAACACAAAATTTGATATTTGTTTAAGAGTGTGAAGAACATACAATTCAACAGTTAGATTTTTTAAATATGTGGTAATGTTTATTTTATTAATTAAGGTCATAGCCTAAGACTACAACTAATTTTGTAGTTAAACTTTGTCGATTAATTTATTGGAGATTAGTTAGTGTTGAACTATAACTTTTGTTTATGAGAGAATAGTCAAGAAAATTTCTATTTGTTATGGAATTATTTTAGAAACCAATTATTGACCTTATGTGACACCTTATTCACTTTTAAGGTGAAGCTTATAGGTGTATGGTCGTTGTCATGTGCCTAACTAATGCATTAGGTTCAAAGCGTATTAAATCCTCTTCTTAACCATATCCACATCCTCAACTACTTTGGCTTTTCTCATGCTCTCATTTCTTATTCAAGATAAGCTAACTATATGACTCACTCTAAAATTTATTGCTTCTTCTTGTACAGTCTTTCTTCTTGGACTTGTAATGTGAGCTAGCCAATAGTCATTAACTCCAAGTTTTTTACTCCTCAATTGCACAACAATTTATACTAATGATTAATGATTTTCCTACCCCACATTACAAAAAACTCTGCTTATAGTGGCGTTCATAAAAAGCGCCACTATAGGTACCTCATAGTGGCGTTTTCTAAAAACACTGCTATAGACTTATCTATAGTCTCATTCTGAGAGCTCTATAGTGGTGTTTTAAAACACTAGGTCTATAGCAACGTTTGTAAGGGCCTTTAGTAGTGTTTTAAAAATGTCACTATAGGTTCCAGGTTTTACAAGGGCCTATAGTAGCATTTTATAAACGTCACTATAGGTCCAGAAAAAAAAATCACAACCCGAAAAACATATAAAAATTTTTTTAAAGGACCTATAGTGGCGTTTTATAAACACCGCTATAAGTCCTAGGTCATTGAAGGGCCTATAATAGCATTCATGAATGCCATTATAGATTTTTTATAAAAAAAAAAAAAATAAAAATTAAAAAAAAAAAAAGCCAAACCAAAAAAATAAATAAATAAATAAATAAAAAGGGACCTATAGTGGCGTTCATGTATGCCACTATAGATCCTTTAAAAAAAAATTAATTAAAAAAGGACCTATAGTGGCGTTCATGAATGCCACTATAGGTCCTGGGTCTTCATGGGTCTATAGTGGCATTCATAAACACCACTATAGATCCTTTAAAGGGGGGTGGGGGGGGGGGGGGGGGAAGGGGGAAGCCCAATCGAAAAACAAAAAAAAAATTTGAAATTAAAAAAGGACCTATAATGGCATTCATGAACGCCACTATACGTCGTAGGTCTTCATGGGCTTATAGTGGCATTTGGAATGCCACTATAGGTCCATACCCTATACTAACGTTTATAAAACACTGTTATAGCCTATTTAAAAATAAATAAAAATTGACCTATAGCAGCATTTTATGAACACTACTATAAGGTATGACCTATAGTGGCATTTTTGTAAAACGCCACCATAGATCTATAGTCACAGTACAATAGTGATGTTCATAAATACCACTATAGAAAATGCCACTACAGCCCAAAGGGATCTATAGTGGCGTTTGACAAACCCCACTATAGACCCAGTTTTTTGTAGTGGCCACAATTATTATCCAAATTGTCACCATATCTTTTTCATTGATTTCCAACATCAACACTCTTAAAATATAATCTAAAACTGGTTCAAATTCGTTCATGTGCAAGTTTTAAATCTCACTTCTTAATGTTTTAAAGAATCTTTCATGCTTGCTTGTATGAAGTTTCAACTTTCTCTAGCATGGGTTCATCCAATCCCTGATATATCAACATAAAAGCTTATCGATCCTTCTTTTAAACATTTTGCAAGGATTTCTTTTCAATTGGCGTCAAAGATTATTCATCTTATGACTTCACATAACTTTTTAACTCTTTCTCATGGATCTTGGGAACTAAGTAATGCTTTTATTTGGTAAGTCGTGGTAACTAAAATGACACTATCCCATTGGTAATTTTCATTCTCACCATAGATTTGTTGCCTCTAGTACCACTTTATTGGATGTTGGTGGGCTCAACACTTCAAAATTACACACAAACTCAAAAGTCTCTTCTTGTAGTCTTGGTTACAAATGCAAGGATGCATGAGATATACATACTTACACCATGCAAATGATAATTTCTACTACCTTTAGGGCATGTGCTGGTATGGTTGTAATAGATCTTGTAATGAATTGAAAATTCATGTAATTGGTTGCATTTAATTACAAGAAATAGTTATTCTTGAAATTGAAAAATAATTATTCCTATTCAAAATTATTGTAATAAATGTTTTGTAGTATAAGTAGGGATGGCAAAATGTACCCGACCCACGGGTACCCAGTCCGACCCAACCCTAATGGGTCGGGTTTTACCCAACCCGTTTAACATTAAGGTCGGGTCTGGATTTTAATTAAAAAACCCGAAGCGGGTTCGGGTCTGGTTCGGGTATTAGGTATACCCGGCCCGAACCCGACCCGTATATATAATATTAAAAAAAAAAAACTCTAAGTATAAATACTTACTTTTCTCATTCTCTCGAGTCTCACCCTCTCATTCTCTCCCAAGCCGCCTCCCATTCTCACCTTCACCCTAACTCTCACTTCGCCGGTGCCGCTGCTCCTTGCATACCTCACCTCGCCAGCACCACTCCGTTCTTCACCTCGCCGGCGCCACTCCATTCTTCACCTCACTGGTCTTTCCTCCCTGCCTCCTTCACCTTGCCGCAACCTGCAGACGCCGTTGCTCCTCCCTCACCTCGCCAAGCCCTCCTCCACCTCACAAGGCCGCAACTCTCTCATCTCCCTCACCTCGTTGTAAGCTCAAGCTTTTGCAATGAAAATCGTTCTTTTTTTTTGTTTTTTTGAAAGGATGAAAATCGTTCTTTTTGTTCAAAGAATCAAATTTGTAGTTTCTAGTTTTAGTGCTATTTTGGTTGAATAGGATCGGCTTGTTTGATTTGATTTTGTGGGGTCTTATTATACAGACCTAGGGTTTGTATGTTAATTCTTGTTTTTACTTTTGATGTGGGAAAATATTGTAATGAAAAAAAAAAGGGTTTCTGATCTGTTGGTTGCTGAGAAAATAATGGGTTTTGTTGGTTTCCGATTGTTCACTATTCAGATCTGTTGGTTGCTGAGAAAATAATGGGTTTTCTTGAGTGTTCTTTTTCTCCTCCTGTTTGGTTGCTGAGAAAATCAATATCAAGCAAACATTTTTTTTTTTTTTGATTGGGCCACAGAATGGGCCCTGAAGTACCACGGCCCAACGGGGCCCGTGGAGCTCGCGGGGCCCTGCTAGGACGGGTCTGAGCCCAAAAAAAAAATCCGTTTAGTAAACAGACCGGGTCTGGGTATGGGAAAACCCAGCCCGAACTCGACCCGTTGCCATTCCTAAGTATAAATAACAACTTTTAAAATTAATATATTTTCTAAAATACAAACTTGTTATATGCATTTAACAATTATAAAAATAAAAAATCATTAAAAATAATCTCTCTCTCTCTCTCTCTCTCTCTCTCTCTCTCTCATAATACACACACTTTGTTATACAACAGGGATGTGAAGATGCTTTCTATGTCATTTTTATTTTATATAAAAAAATTGATTTAAAAATGAACAAGGATGTCAAATTTTAAAAAATATAATTGTATAAGTAAGATACTTAATAAATATAAATTTGAATTTTATTCTAATTTTACAACCAAACATATAAATATGAATAATTATTCTATTACAACATCTTTTATTTCTAATAATAAAAATTATCATTCCTAGCTATCATAATACTAATTACTCAATTATTATCTAATATATAACTACCAATGAAATTTAATTAAAAACAAATATAACTTCTAACATCGTCATATATAAAACACCTGCAAAATATAAAGGAAATAGGATGACTGTTTTATATAACTTTAATTTGTAGATATATGACCACGTACTTACGCCCCATATGCCTAAAGTCTAACAAATAGAATAGCACTTCTAGCTAGTAAAAAGAATAGTACGGTGATAGACCCATCACCTTTCAGGCTTTCACCAACTTTATTAGGTCACAATAAAATTTTCACAATTGTGTTAAGGTGATAGTGTGTACTTGGTATGCAGTAAAAATAATATAAGTGTAGGTTTGCATGAAAGTGATATATTACAAATCATAATCTGCTATTTAAAAAAGTTGTGAAAAAAAAATTGTGAAATATATTTTATTTATAACGTGGTTGCTCACAAAGCAAATACATTCTGACATAAAAATAGAAAAGAAAATTTTACTATATGTAAATTACTAAAATGTAAGATAAAAAAAAAAAAATTAGAAGAATAAACAAGAATAAAAAGCTTAATTCTTTTAGTTATCATGAAAATGCTCCCTATTAAAAATTGCTTGAATTTCATAATTCATGGTCAAGATAATTATAAATAAATAAATAAATAAAGAGAGAAAACAACTTACGAAGGATAAATCTAACCTGGAAAGCCCTTAACCATGTAGAAGTTGCAAATATACTGAATATCTTGAGAAAATTATTTTTAAAATAATAAAAAATAAAAATTGGAGAATGTCATTTAGCAGATGGTGCTCCCTTAATCTAAAAAAAATGGTCTCTCATTATATGATAGTTGAAATTTAAGATTTTATTTGGTTAGGAGGATGAAATAGAGTCCAAATCTTCTGTTCCACTCTTCCTGCTCCACTATATATTCCACAAATAAAAACATGCCACATGTCCATCTATTTAATTAAATGCTAAATTTAAGCCTTCTATTATTTCAATTACCTAAATATGATGGGTTATTTATTTATTTATTTTAGAAAATTGAAATAATAGAAGGCATAAATTTAGCATTTAATTAAATAAATGGACATGTGTCATGTTTTTACTTGTGGAGTATATAGTGGAGCAGGAAGAGTGAGACAGAAGATTTGGACTCGATGAGATATGTTGGAAAGATAGAAAAAAAAAATTATTTTTTCACCCTTTGTATTTGATAGGAGGGATGGAAAAGGAAAATTAAAGAAACTAAATTACTACTATACCCTTAATATAGTTTGAGATAATAGGAAAATAGGGACAATTCACATACTCTTTTAAACTCTATTTTCTCTCCATTTTGGGGAGATTATATTTTGTGGGCTTTGTGGAAAATCACCCACTCATTTTCCTTCTCCTCCATTTTCTCTCAATCAAACAATAGAAAATATATATTTTCTCCTCCTCTTTGTCTATCCTTCTCGTTTTCACACTAACCAAACGTAACATAAGAGAGTAAAAAACAAAAAAGCTGTGAATTTTCTCTTTTTTTGAATTCTATCTTGAAAATTGATACCCAGACAATGAATTTTCTACAAAATCATCAATATATTCAGATGATTCTTTGACCGCATCAAATTTTTTGGCCAAAAGTTTTCAACTATATATCTTTAAAGGTGATCAATCTAGCCATTAATTGAACTTGGGAATTTCTGCATGAAAGAACTTGGAAATTTCAAAACATAATATAGTGTTGAACTTAGGAATTTTAAAATATAACAAAGTGGCAAATTTGGTTGCACTATGTACAGAAGAATTTTTGTTGATTACCCAACAGTCAACCAATTTTACTTCAAACATTTTGAATATTATTTTTGCTTTAAAGTGTGAATTGCAACTAGTTGCATGCGTAACTCAGCACCTGTGCATCATTCTTCCAAGTAATGCGAGTTTTCTAAAAAGAACCTTGACCAATCATCAGCACCTGTGTAATAACTATATATATATATATATATATATATTCGAGGCTTTCGAGCTGACAGAGAGTGAAAGAAGAAGAACCTATAGATCTACCATTCAGTATAAACTATAAATCACAATATCTTTTTATTGTTTTTTCTTTCTTATGAATTATGATATATCTTAATTAGTAAAATTCAGGTAGACTTAATTTTGCATGTTGATTATTGGTAAATTCTTCAAAGGCCTTTGTTTTCATATAATATATATATTTCCATTTTCTCAACTAAGGTTGATATAAATTAGTACCACGGTAGAATTATGCACGTAGGATACACAACTTAATCAAGAATTATATTTAAACCAAAGAAAATAGTTTAATAATACAATTAAAATGGAATAATAAATTAGATAGTTAAATAAAACAATAAAGTTATTTTAAGTTAAAAGGGAACTATGTTAACAATTTTAATGTACTTATAATAAGAAACATGAAGAAATTATTTTGTACGATTTATAATATTTACATTAAACTAAATAATATAAGCACTACATGTATAACCTAACATTTATTATTACAAAAAATTATAGTGGATATATAATTAAAAAAATATATATGTAACATTGATGGTGAAACTTCCTATATAAATTACTAAATCTATTAGTAGCAGAATTTTAATTGAATCAATACGTTTTTGGAATTGTGACAGTAGAGTTTCACTTGGACCAAATATTTTAACTATTTCAATATATTTGTAGTGCATGACATAACATAAGGAGACAAGAATGATTTTTTTTTTTTTTTTTTTTTTAAGGACATTCATCTGGTAAAGTTAGATGGTAGAACACAAATTTTATTATAATAGTATTTGATGTTTTAAGATTTGAACATAAACTCATATAATATGTAATATTATTTTGAAAGTATTGGTCATAATAATAACTAACTTTTTATTTTTATATAATTTCACAATTCTCATTTTCTTTACTAGAGATATTATTGATGATGATGACGAGTACCTCCAAATATTCGTCCATGTGGTTCGTCCTTGAGGAAGGTGGACGACTTGAAGCCTTGTCACCGTCATAGCCTCGTCCGTCGTTAGCAAGGACGGACGAAGCCTCATCCGTCCCCAATGACGGACGAGGCAGATATGAACTTGGCCAAACTGGAAACTATGACAAAATTGGCTTTACCCATGAACCAATACCTCCTTTGTCCAAAACGAAGCTTCAGTCTAGATAAAATAACTTCCATGGAAGTTATGGAAGTTATTTTATACTCTGATAAATTCCTCAACAATAGGAACGGTTTATTGAACAAATAACCGTTCCATATGCACTATATAAGTATTTTTCTACAAAGAGGTAATTCATTCAGACTTTTTCTCTAGAAAACAGAACGGCCTTAAAGTGATTTTTCTCCATCCCAAGTCACTAACTTTATCATCGGAGGATCATAGGCCGGCCTCCACCGGTCTTCTCTCTGATTGAGTTTGGTTTTTCAGGATTCCACCGTGAAGATTGCCAAAGTCCGGAGACTTTCAATCCACTGATTTTCAAGTAACATCAGTTGGCGCCGTCTGTGGGAAGCGTAAGTTGTTTTACGATTTGACTTTCTGCAACAAAAGGTTGAATGGTTCGGACTAGGTCAAGGGCCACAAGCCCAGGCCATCAGGGAAGCAGAGACACTTCAAGCAACCCCCATCGCGATCGCCAATCAGCGCCTGTCATGCAGTCGCCTTCCATCCAACACATACAATCCATGGCGGCCGCGATGGCGGAGTTAACTCGCCAAAATCAAGAATTGACTAGGGAGATGGAGAGGCAACGCCGTGAAGGACATGCTGAGGGACAATCCCAAAGTCAGGAAAACAGAAGAAATACTGAGCCCGAGGCTCAGTCAAGAGGTACCACTTCGCGAAGGGTGCCACATTTGGAGAAGGAAATGGATCAGATGAGGAGGGTTATGGACGAGATGAAGGAGAACATGAGAAGGGCAAATCCCGTCGAGGATTTGGTTCACCGAATAGATTCCCCATTCACGGCTTCCATCAATGGGCATCCCTTACCTCCAAAGTTTAAAATGCCTTCCCTGGATTCATATGATGGAGCACGTGATCCTTTTGATCATATTGCTACTTTCAAGACAACCATGCATCTCCAAGGGGTTCCAGACAAGATTATGTGCAGAGCCTTCCCTACCACCCTCAAAGGACCAGCACGAGTATGGTTCAGCAAAATACCTCCAAATTTCGTAAGTTCTTTCGAGGAATTAAGCAAATTATTTGTCAATAATTTCATTGGAGGACAGAGACACAAACGTTCTTCGTCCAGTTTGCTGACCATAGAGCAAGGGGAGAATGAAAGCCTGCGTTCCTTCATCACACGCTTCAACAGGGAAGCCCTGACAGTAGACGAAATGGACGACAAACTATTATTGGCAGCCTTCCACAATGGAGTTAACTCGGACTTATTCATTCACAAGTTGTATGAGAAAGAGCCCCAGTCCATGGCTGAACTCGTCCACTTAGCCCAAAATTTTATGAACGTAGAAGACGCCATCATAGCTAAGAAGAGGAAGAGAGCTGAAAGAATGGAAGTCAACCCCTCGCGTCACTCTGATCAAGGGCCTCGTCCAAAGAAGGGACGAACGGAAGATAAGAAGGACCGAGATAGGAATAACAGGAAGGCAGGCCCATCAGCAAGGAATCAGAATTACACACCATTGAATGCCCCACTTGACCAAGTACTCATGCAGATCAAGGATGATCCTTCCTTGAAGTGGCCAGAGAAGATGAAGGGAGATCCTAACAAGCGCAATAAGAACAAATATTGTCGCTTCCATAGAGATCATGGCCATGACACGGACGAGTGCTATGACTTGAAGCAGCAGATTGAGAATCTCATTAGACAAGGAAAGTTGAGACACTTCGTTGGAAGGGATTATAAAGATGAAAAATTGAAAGCAAAAATGGAAGAGTCATCAAGACCCCCACTTGGAGAAATAAGGGTTATTATCGGTGGGACATCAACAGGACAATCCTCCAAGGCAAAGAAGACGTATCTCAAGGCAGTGCAAAATGTCCAACTTTCTGGACGGTCCTCAGGGACGAAGGCGACGGACGAGTCAACCATTTCTTTCACAGATGAGGAAGCTGAAAGAATTCATCATCCACATGACGATGCCATAGTCATTACCCTACTTATAGCAGATTACACAACCAGGAGGGTGTTAGTGGATAATGGGAGTTCAGCAGATATATTGTATTATCCTGCCTTCCAACAGATGAGGCTTGGACGAGATCAGCTACGTCCAGCATGCTCACCACTGATAGGATTTGGTGGAATGAAGGTGCAACCCGTAGGTACCATTACCTTGCCTGTAGTGGTAGGGTCATACCCGCAGCAGATAACTAAAGAAGTAAATTTCCTTGTGGTGGATTGTTCGTCCTCATATAATGCCATCATCGGAAGACCAACCTTGAACAGTTGGAAGGCGGTAACATCTACCTATCATCTATCAGTCAAATTCCCTACGGAGTGTGGAATTGGACAAGCACAAGGAGATCAGTTAGCGGCCAGGGAGTGTTATCTAGCCATGTTGGCTATGGACGAGCAAATGCAAACCATGAGTATAGAAGAAAGAAAAATTGTTGCAGAACCGACTGAAGTATTGGAAGATGTTTTATTACAAGAAAATGATCCAGAGAAATTCACTAGAATTGGGACAAGTATGAAGGAGAAGGTGAAAGAAGACCTCGTCCAGTTTCTAAGAAAGAATGCCGATGTTTTTGCGTGGAGTCATGATGATATGCCTGGCATTGATCCAAGTGTAATCACTCATCGACTGAATGTATCCCCCATTTCTAAGCCTATTCGCCAAAAGAAAAGGGTGTTCGCCCCTGAACAAGAGAAGGCTATCAAGGAAGAGGTTCAGAAGCTAACCACAGCACAGTTTATCCGGGAAGTCTATTACCCGGATTGGTTAGCGAATGTAGTGATGGTGAAGAAGGCAAATGGCAAGTGGAGGATGTGCGTTGGTTTCACTGATCTGAATAAAGCTTGCCCTAAGGATAGTTATCCTTTGCCACGTATTGATCAACTGGTTGATTCTACAGCTGGCCATCAACTGTTAAGCTTCATGGACGCCTTCTCAGGATATAATTAGATAAAGATGGACGAGGCAGATCAGGAAAAGACATCTTTCATTACCAGTCAAGGTTTGTTTTGTTACAAGGTGATGCCCTTCGGTTTGAAGAACGCAGGGGCAACTTACCAAAGGCTGGTAAATCATATGTTTCGTCTGCAGATAGGACGGAATGTAGAGGTGTATGTGGATGATATGCTTGTGAAGAGCTTAGATGAGGGAAGCCATTTAGATGATCTCCAAGAAACTTTCGAAACACTCCGACGATACAAGATGAAGCTGAACCCGAGTAAATGTGCATTCGGAGTATCGTCAGGAAAGTTCCTAGGATTCATGGTTTCAGAGAGAGGAATTGAGGCAAATCCGGACAAGATTCAAGCCATACTGGACATGGAACCACCGAAGAACATCAAGGAAGTCCAATCCTTAACTGGACGAGTGGCAGCTTTAAACAGGTTTGTCTCAAAAGCCACTGATAAGTGTTTACCCTTTTTTAAGATTCTCAGAAAGGCATTTGAGTGGACGAACGAGTGTCAAAAAGCCTTCCAGGACCTAAAGCACTATCTTACTACAGCTCCGTTGCTAAGCCCGTCTGTGCCAGGAGAAGAATTATATCTGTATTTAGCAGTGTCCCCACATGCTGTCAGCTCAGCGTTAATCAGGGAGGAAGAAAAGGTGCAAAAGCCGGTGTATTACACTAGCCGGGCGTTGAGAGGGGCGGAAGGAAGGTACCCATTGATGGAGAAGTTAGCCTTCGCGCTAATAACGGCCTCTAGGAAGTTAAGACACTACTTCCAAGGTCATGTCATTATAGTCATGACTGATCGTCCACTCAAGAAGGCAATGAAAAAACTTGAAGCTGCAGGACGATTGATCCAATGGGCAGTTGAGCTTAGTGAGTTTGATATTCGGTACCAACCGAGGAATGCAATAAAAGCACAAGCCCTGGCAGATTTCATTGCAGAATTCACCCCAAGTTGTGAGGAACTGGATGAAAAGGAAGACGGTAGAAAATGGGTCGTCCATGTAGATGGATCATCTACACTATATACAGGAGGTATAGGAGTTGTTTTGCAGTCACCAGAAGGAGATAAACTGAAATATAAAGCTCGCTTGCAGTATCAGACAACTAACAATGAAGTAGAGTACGAAGCCCTTCTTAAAGGGTTGGAGTTGGCTAGATCTGTAGAGGCAAGCTCGATACTCGTTCTGGGAGATTCACAGTTAGTCATGGGCCAAGTAAATGGAACATGTGAAGCTAAAGAAGAAAGAATGAAGAGATACTTGAAGAAGGTGTTACATCTTGTGAAGAAATTCAAAAAAGCTAATTTCGTCCAAATCCCAAGGGAAGAGAACACGGAAGCAGACACTCTAGCGAAGGAAGCCTCCGCTAATGAAGCCATGGACGAGTTTGATGAAGTACGGTACATACCAAGCATAGACCTTCCAGAAATGTTGCAAATAGAAGGAGAGGGGAATTGAATGACTCCAATAGTCTCATACCTGAGGGATGGAAGGCTTCCAGAAGGGAAGGACGAAGCCAGGAAGCTCAAAGTTAAATCAGCAAGGTACATCCTCATGGACGAGGTGTTATACAAAAGAGGTTTTTCACAGCCATACCTGAGATGTTTAGCTCTAGACGAAGCGAACTACATTTTAAGAGAGATTCATGAAGGAGCATGTGGCAATCACTCAGGAGCCAGGTCACTCGTCCACAAAGCCGTCTGTGTTGGATACTATTGGCCAAACATGCAAGCTGATGCTAAGGCATATGTCAAAGTCTGCGATCAATGCCAAAGGTTTAGCAATATCCCTAGGCAACCATCAGAGTATTCGACTCCAATGATGGCCCCGTGGCCTTTTGCACAATGGGGGCTAGACATTCTGGGTCCATTTCCGCTGGGGGTAAGGCAAATGAAATTCCTCGTAGTTGGTATCGATTATTTTACCAAATGGGTAGAAGCGGAACCATTGGCCAACATCACACAACAAAATGTCAAGAACTTCGTGTGGAAAAACATTGTTTGCAGATTCGGAATACCCAGGGTGCTAGTATCAGATAACGGACGACAATTTGACAACGCACTCTTCCAGGATTTTTGCGCACATTTTGGAATTCAAAATCACTACTCATCACCAGCCCACCCACAAGCTAATGGACAAGCGGAAGTAGCAAACCGATCCTTGCTGAAAATTATCAAGACTCGGCTTGAGGGGGCAAAGGGTGTGTGGCCAGATGAATTACCAGGTGTCTTGTGGGCTTACAGAACAACAGTGAGGACTCCTACAGGAGAGACTCCTTTCAAACTAGCATACGGAGCTGAGGCAGTTATACCCGCAGAAGTGCACATGGCTAATCATAGGGTGACAACGTACCAGGGTGAAGCTAATGAAGAACAACTCCGTTTGAACCTCGATTTAATAGACGAGGTAAGGACGGATGCCGAGCAAAGGATGGCAAGGTATAAAAACCTTATGGCAAGGCGGTATGATGCAATGGTCAAACCAAGACGATTCAATATAGGGGACCTCGTCTTAAAAAGGGTTTCCTTAGCAACAAAGAACCCAGCCCATGGGAAGCTGGGACCAAATTGGGAAGGCCCCTACAGAGTTGTCAACTGCAAAAGGCAAGGATCCTACTACTTGGAAGCCCTTGATGGGAGGAAGCTGGAGCATCCTTGGAATGTGGAGCATTTGAGGAAGTACTATCAGTAAAGTACCAGTCTAAAAGAGCATGACTCTGGACGAGATCAGGGGTTGATGTCTGTGTGGCTTTATTATTGTGTGGCTTTATTATGTGTGGCTTTATTACTATTATTATGTTAAAAGTGTGGACGACATTATAATTTGTGTTGTTTAAATAAAGGCATTAGATATATGCCTCGTCTATGAACAATACTTATGAATAATATTTATGGAATGTACATAATGTTGTGTAATTCACGTTTTCCCATGCTACGTTTTTTCAAATTTATACCTGAAAAGGTTGAAAAGCTCAAGACGAGAAAATTCTCTGGATTCGGAGATGTGACCTCAAGCTTTCCTATAAAGGCATGCTCGTCCGTCCAAGAAAAGGACGAGGAAAATCTCATGCCTAAAACCAAAGTACTAAGCATCCTCATCCGTCCAAAGGAAAGGACGAGGTAAATTCCATGCTCAAGAAAAATTAGTCCAAGGCATCCTCGTCCGTAATATGGGCCAAGTAAAATATAATACTCAGCCATTATATGGACGAGGAAAAACATATGTTTTCAACTTGAGCCTTCCGCTAAAAAGCTTTCCATGGATGAGTAAAATGCAAGGACAAGTCTAAGGACGAGAAAAAGCATAGACAAGTCTACGGACGAGTTATGGTTACACTTAACCATTTCAAGAGAGGTTTTTACTGACCATTTCTCAAGAACGAAACACAAGTAAAACTTCCATGAAAAATGGTTTTATGTATATGAAATATAGACGAGCAAAACAAGATACCATACATAAAATTAAAACATACTCGTCCGTACATATGCCAAATGAAAATGGTGTTAAGTCAAGGGTGGATATCCTACATCCAAAAACCCCTTGATAAATTTAAATGATTGTTTAATACCTCGTCCTAAAACTTCGGACGAGATAAGTGTATTGGAATTACATCAAAAAAAAAAAAAAAAAGAGAAAACAAGTAAAATTACATCAATAACTTTTTTCTTTAGGGAAACAAGTTTTTCCTAAGACGAAGGAGCATCAGCTTGGGAGGCGTCCTGAGGGGGAAAGGTTGTAGCATCGTCTTCTACATTAGCATCCTCGGAGCCAGTATGAAGGAGAGAGCTAGTGGCAGCAGCATTAAGATTCAGTACTATGGAGCTGAAGTCCACACTTGGAAACTTCTCCATAGCCTCCATCCTGAAGTCTTCAAACCCAGCTGCATAATTGGTGTCCAAAACATCAGTATATTGTTTGGACACCTTGAATTCAGCCACTGCATCTTCCTTCGCTTTGGAGAGAAGAATGTTGTTCTCTTCGTCCTTCTTCTTCAGGACCTCAAGACGAGCGTCCTTCTCCGCAACACTGGTTTTCAGCTCCTCAACTAAAGACTTTAATTCTTTCACCTCTTCTGTAGTCCTAGAAGCCACCTCTGCCCATTGCTTAGCCTCGTTCCTCAACTCCTGTACCCTCGTCTCCAGCAAAATCCTCGTCCTGTCCAATCCTGTGGCCTGCCTGGACGCCGCTATAAACTTTGACATGCCCTACAAAAAAAAAAACAAATAAAAGTTAGAAAAAGGAAGAGAGAAAGAAGGAAAATAAAATCCTTAGTCAAGACGAGAAATGAGTTTTTTACCTTAAAAAGGTCGTGAACACCAGAGTGTTCAAAGTCTTTAAGGGACATGTCATAACAGACGTTTATATCTTCGTCAGTTACAGCCGTCTTGAAACGTTCCCACGCTAAGTCCTCATTTTCAATAATGTTGGAAGGGACCACTCGAGAAGGCTGAGGAGTTGACACAGTCTTGGACGGAGGGGACTTGGACGGAGTACTCTCAGTTGGGATGGACGAGTCAACATCCACTATTTGCACAGGCTGCTGGAACGAGGGAAGAGTAGGCTTGATTACCTGGGACGAGGTGCTCTTAGCTTTTTTACCTCTGCGACTGGGGAGATTTGCTAGATCCAAGTTTTTAGGCAAAGTTTTTCTTTTCTCCCCAATCACAGGACGAGCCTGAGGTTCAACTTCAGGACGCTCCCCCTCAACAGCCACGTCCTTCCCTTTGTTTCCTTTCATCGTTGCCATTCCTAAAAAAAAAAAAAAAAAAAAACTTCTAAATTAAAAAAAAAAAAGAAGAAAAAGTAAACAATATGCAAGGGTGTTTGGAACTTAAAACTTACTTTTCCTCACTGTGACCTCGTGGGCAATTGCTTCGTCAGAAGGATTAGGACCCAATCCCCACTTAGCAAGTCGCCTAAGTGAAACCAAGGAATGGAAATCTCTATCCGCGTGTAGAAGAGCCCTGTGGACGCGGTCACGAAAAAATTTGCTCAAGGACGGACGTTTAATAGCTGAAACAAACCAAGTAAACATTATTATAAGTTAATTATCTAAGTTGAAAGAAAACAACAAAAAATTATTATTAAAAGAAAAAGGGGAGCAACTTACCATCAGGACGAAGGTTTCCTAGGTCCCCGGTATAACGACCGAAAGTGTCCTGGCCAACGTTTATAGGACTCCCAGCCCAGAAACCAGAGACGAAGAAAAATTTCGTCTTCCATTTTCTGTCAGACGAGGCCAAGGACTTGATCAATCTACAATCTTTACCCCTGGCTGTAAATTGGTGAAAGCCGGGGGACTGGTGTATCTCCGAAGGTTTATAACAAAAAAGGAACTCGTCCACTGTAATAGGACGGTCCCTTCCGAACACTTCACCCCACAAAATTTGCATTGAGATGATTAATCTCCATGCATTTGGGTTAAATTGGCATACTCCTAAACCTAATCTAAAAAGCAACTCCCTAGTAAAGGTGTTTAAAGGGAATCTTAAACCTCCCAAAAGGTATGCCTCGTAGACGCCTATCCCAAAACGAGGGTTGCAACACCACTCTCATGGACGGGTATCCTAGGGTTAAACTCATCTGGAATTTGATACCATTCCTTAAGATTTTGGAGCCTTTGCTCGTCCGTCCTAGAAGGAATGTCCACTGCACAACTGTATACAGTGACCTCCTCCTCGTCCAAGGGACCAGATGGAGGAGCAGTGGACGAGGTACCAGCATGAGACCCTGAGGCCTTCCTAAGCTGATCCTGTACAACTTCTAAAGGAACTCCGGGGACTCCAGAAACATACTCGTCCGTGGTGTTCCCTCCACTACTATCGCTTGAACTACTAGAACTATAATAACTACTCTCATCATTGTACTCGTCTATGGCCCTATCTACACTATCGCTAGACGAGGAAAGCACAACCTCAGCCATCTTACAAGAAAACTAAGGGCGAGGAAAAGAAAAAATTACCTGGAACTAAGACGAAGGGAAGCTATGGACGCAGGAAGCTTCTAGACGAGGATCTAGGACGAGGAAGGATTAAGAGGGAAATTTCAGAAGTAGGAGGGGTAATGGAGGCATTCCACTATTTATAGGGAATAAACTCTGGCACCTGGGACGACGTGACCAGTCAACGGATGCCACGTGGCACGTTCCTCGGTTAATCAATCGACGTGATTTTTTAACCTATGAAATCGCGACACGTGGCACTCTCCGACTTACCATTAATACACCTCTTACATCTTCCTCTCTGGACGACCCATGGACAAGGGGGCAACTGATGATGATGACGAGTACCTCCAAATATTCGTCCATGTGGTTCGTCCTTGAGGAAGGTGGACGACTTGAAGCCTTGTCACCGTCATAGCCTCGTCCGTCGTTAGCAAGGACGGACGAAGCCTCGTCCGTCCCCAATGACGGACGAGGCAGATATGGACTTGGCCAAACTGGAAACTATGACAAAATTGGCTTTACCCATGAACCAATACCTCCTTTGTCCAAAACGAAGCTTCAGTCTAGATAAAATAACTTCCATGGAAGTTATGGAAGTTATTTTATACTCTGATAAATTCCTCAACAATAGGAACGGTTTATTGAACAAATAACCGTTCCATATGCACTATATAAGTATTTTTCTACAAAGAGGTAATTCATTCAGACTTTTTCTCTAGAAAACAGAATGGCCTTAAAGTGATTTTTCTCCATCCCAAGTCACTAACTTTATCATCGGAGGATCATAGGCCGGCCTCCACCGGTCTTCTCTCTGATTGAGTTTGGTTTTTCAGGATTCCACCGTGAAGATTGCCAAAGTCCGGAGACTTTCAATCCACTGATTTTCAAGTAACATCAATTATAGTTCATATGGAATGATGAAAAGAATTATTATGTTTACTTAGATTTTAATTACAACTTATGTTAAGAGAGAAAAGAAAAGAAGAGAAAGAATATGCATGCTAATCCACTAAAGTCTTTATAGTTCGTGAAGAAGAATTTCAGGGTAAAAATTCTTATATCTTACGAAAAATGAATGACACTCTTTCTGGTGTATTGACTAATTACTTCAAGGTTTTTCAATATATGAACAGACCAAAGGGAATTGAAAATGAGTATTACTGGCCAGGGTTGAAATTTTGAGAATTTAGTCAATATAATGCAACTTGGAAATGTGATCCTGGTAGAAGAAAGAAAAGGTCTGCATTCTGTTAAGGGTCATTTTTGGAATCTGAATAGAAGGAAGAAAAGTCCAACCAAGCAACACGGGCAGCAAAGGAATTGGCAGATATAGAGCAAAACTATTAGGCCCAAGCGGCAGAAATAATGGATCACAAGCCCATAATATAAACAAATGGGTCTTAATGAGGCAAATGGGCTTAAATAGGCTCGAAAAGAGAGAAATAGCACCCATGGGCAGTATGTGATATGGAAAAGTGAGAATGGGCCACTACGGGTCCAAAGTAATGCAAACAAAGAAAGTAAAGGGTTAATGGCAAAGCCCATGAGCCCCAAAGATGAGAATAAGGTAATTGGGCTAGGGAAGCCCAGTGAAGTTAGCAAAAACTCATGGGAATGCAGAGTTAGTAAAAGGGCCAAGAAAGCCCAAAGAAAGCAAATGGGCCAAGGATGCCCAAGAGGAAAGGGACACAGAAACCCATGAGTAGGAACACCGGTGGCCATGTTGAGCCACTGGGGGAAAGAGTAAATTGCAAGCCTAAAAGAGGCCCAGCAGGAGTAAGTCATTACGGCAGGAATGACAAGCGATGTGGCAGGAAGTCAAGGCAATCAAGAAATTGGTTACAAGAAATACAAAGCCCAGTACCAAATAAAACCCAACCCCTAAGGGAGCGGGAAATCAAAAAAGTAGCTCATATAAAAGGTCGAGAATGGACGGCAGACAGTGCAGGTAAGCCTCCAGACCACAGCGGACGCATGAGCAGCAAGCAGACTTTGGACACATGTGGAAGGCAGGCACGCGCAAGGACCAGACCTTACCAGCCTGTACCCAACCAATATGGGACATGGTAAGGTCGTGGGTCAGAGGTAAGAGGGCATGGTTTGGTGGTGGGGAGAAGGGAAAAACCTATTCGGAGTTCCTGCTCAAGCTCTTTTGAGGGATACGTCCTACTGGAATGACATACCTCCCAAAAGAGGCAAGGCTGAGTTGGAACCACGAGGTGCATGCTCTGAGGGGGGAGAGAGAGAGAGCATCAACACTGTGGCAGGAAGAGGTCCCACGGCAAACTAACAAACAAAATAGTTGTCTTTGTCTGGTAATGGAAAGTGGCATGTAGACGGAACAGTGATGGTCGGCAAGTACACCTAGACCAGACAAAGGTAGTTAGGGGGTAGAATAGTAAAATCTGGTCACGGCAGGCACTATAAAAAGAAAGGCCTTTGCCGTGTACAAAGGGAGGAAAAAAAAAGAGGGGACATACACAGAGGAGGAGGAAAAACAACACACAAAGGAGTTATAGTCAAAACAGAGGGAAATCATAAAATAGAAAAGGAAAAGAAAGATAGAAAAAGAAAACTAAAATAAAAAAAGAAAGAATGAAGGAAAAACAGAGAGTTAGTCCGACATACACCGATAGGTTTCTTTCCCTCTCTCCCTCTCAAAATCCTGCTCTCTGTCAAAATCAAAAAGGGTTCCTTTGAGCACTAACCATTAAGGTCCATTTCCCTCAAAATGATCAATTTTCACGGCAAGATTTACCTGGGAGATTAATTGTGTTGAGAAGAAGCGGTCTTTCCTTTTTGGGTTTGCTCCTGCGAACCAGATTTAACTTGATTTCTAATCTCTTCTGATTAACTCATATATATTATTCTGCTCCTTTTGCTCTCTTTGTAAAATAGTTATCATTATTGCGATTACGTTGCTTAAATAAGGATCATTTGGTCATTTCCTATTAAATAGCCAGAATACTCTATTTTGTTATTATTATCATATTTGCCTGCCATAACCCGTCTGAAATAGCTTTGCCTACTGTAAGCATGCTCCTGGCAGACGAGGCATAGTTTGTGCACATCTCAACTCCTTTTCTCAGAATACTTGAGCCTATTACCGCAGGAGGCAGCCCAGCCCAATACAACAAAAAAAGCCCCTACACATTCTAAGCATATTTCATGGGAAAGAAATTCTAACCTTCTTTGAAAATAAAATTATAAAAGGAGGAAAGGACTGGATGAAAATGTTCGGATATGGTTTACAGTTCACATGTTTGTCATTAGGCTCGAAACCAAATAAGAAATAAAACTTCTAAATGTTTTTCTAATTTTTACACAACTAAAAGATTTTCAAAGACAAACCAACATGCATGGTAAAAAAATTAGGTATACCACAATTTTACAAGCGAATGGTCTTGCTAAAAAGATATGAAGTGGGTAGACAGAGAAATTACACAAAAGAAAACCAGAATTTGAAATTGAAGTTCCTTTTCTTTCAAAAAAGGAAAAGCAAATAGAAATTTTCTAGGACAGTTATGATATTGATACCGGTCATTCAGGCCTTCCACACTGGGTTTGGGGCACTTTTAGGTTGTAAGGTCTATATTGACTTAAAAAGTTGACCTAACTCTCAAAATTTTTTTTTTTTTTTTTTTTTTTTATGGCACTAGCAGGTAGGAAATATGGGTTAGCCCGAAGTTTCCACATGAGAGGAAATTAGGGCAAGGGTCTCATTAATGTACACTCTCTGCCATCTTTGCAGTCCTTTTAGGCCCATTAAAATTGGCTTCATAGTTTGGTGGTGACTACATATATATTTACCTACATTTTTTCAAAAGGCTAGCTGTTCTTCTAAATTCTAATTTCATTCAACTGATCTTCGGCTTGACTTAGGTCAGGTTGCCCTCTCTATCTAATTCATTGATAGACAAAATATTTCATACAAATAAAAGATAGAGAAAATATGAGAGATGGAGTATCTAGTGTTTTGGTTACCATAAAATTTTCCAAATAATGGACTTCTAATTGTGGTTATTTGTTCATTTTTAGAGAGCTGAAACGACCTATCTATAAAACCTAAAAACTTTATAACATTCATTAATTTTGGTTTTCTGTTTGGATACTGCTTATTGTTGAAAACCAAAAACTGAAAATTAAAAACACTGTAACAAAATAATTTTTAAATATGTGAATAATACCGTAAAACTTAATTTTAAAGAAAAATTTGCTGAAATCCGTACTTGCAAGTCCCATAAACTGTACAGGACACCTACAGAAAAAACACAAACAGACATTTTTTTTTCCTTTTCATCACAGTCCAAACCCAGTCTAAATGTTAGGATTTAAATATTATTGCTTCCTTATCCAGATCACTGTCATATGTCTCCTAAAAAGTAGCAGCGATACTTCTACTGCATGCGTTAAATGTATCAATGCTCAATCCAAGTCAAGAACTGACTTCAATTCAATGCAAGTAAGGAAATCATAATTTTACTTAAATTGCAAGTCATTTAGCCCAAGGATATATATAGCCTATTTTAAATACCCCTTAATAGGTTTACTATAATGCAAGGTTTAATAAAGATGTTATCATCAATGGCTTTTTCTAATAGTGTGAATGTGTCCCATCAAAAAAAAAAAAAATTTAGTGTGAATGTGGGCCTTTAAGGCCAAAGGCCCAATCATGTTAATTACCCGTGTGATCATTCTTTTTCTTTTTGCCTTCTTTACTTTCTTCTTTATATTTTCCCAAGTATTTTATTATGATACCATAGTTATGTACAATCTTTTTGGACATAAATTCAAAGTCATATTTTATCTTTTCTAATAGCATGTGTGAACATATCAAATCCCAAAATGTCAATCATGGAAAAGCATGCAGTTATTGTTATCTCTAAATGTCTTAATAATTAAAATAATGTAAGATTTTAAATAAATTATTTTTCTTTAATTGTTGCATGTCGAGGGTTATTTATTTGACCACTTAATTCAACAGTAATAGCATCCCACATTCACTGGGGATAACGAATGACATATAAGAGAATTGCTTCCCATTGTGTACTAAAACTTATATATATATAAAAAAAAAAATGTAATTTTCTAAGCAAAACTAGCGTTTCCTTATGTTCTACCTTGGGAAGTTAAGTGTATTATTTATAATTCAATTACATATTTGTCTTGTAAATCTTCTAAGCAATTAGATTCAAATGAACTACAAAAGCTTCTTTGGTAATCAAAATCATTCTAGATTCTAAAGGAAAATTTCTCCTATTTTATCTCACCAGTCACCACTAGGAGAAGGTATTTGATATCAAATGATACTATGTCAGCGGTATCAAAATTCAACAAGTGTGAGACGTCAGCAAAAAATAACTATCTCACTAACAAATAAAAAACATGTATGAGTGGATAGTTATTTTTACACACATGTTTCTCATTTATTAGATTTTGATACGAATGACGTAGTATCATTTGATACAAAACATCTTTTCCACCACCACACAACATATTAATTTTTCTATTAATTTTTTTTTCTTCTAAGAAATAGATTATAGCATTGATTTTTTTTACTAAAATTGCAACAAGATACATTTTATCCCATATACATATGTAGATACTTTCTTTTTTTACCTACAAATTAATATTGGGCTTCAACTTACGAGCTTTTGTAGAGATAGTGGAAAGATTGGGCTCGATGACCTGCCTTGGGTTACGTACCAAGAGAAAAAAATGCTGCCTTGGGCTAAACTTCATTGCAGCCCATGCTCATGCCATGTCGACCTATACAAGTTTGTTTGCTCGTATCCAGTGACAAAATCAGGAATTTTTTTGCAGGACAAGTTTGATAAATCCTTGGAATCAGTAGGCTGAAGGTCTCGGGCGTTAACAATCTAAAGGCTGAATCCTGAAAATAATAAACACGAAGTCAGAGGAGACCGGTGGAGGCCGGCCAAGAATCCTCCGATAATAAAGTCAGTGAATTTGTAATTCAAAGTGAAGAGGAAGTGTTTTTTTTATAGAAGTGTCTGAATGAATTACCTCTTTGTAAAGGAATGCTTAAATAGCATACATGAAACGGTTATTTGTCATGATAACCATTCCTATTGTCAAGGAATTTAGAAAATTCGGGGATAACTTCCATAACTTCCATGGAAGTTACCTTATTTGGACCGGTGCTTTATTACGGTTAGTGGAGGCCTTGGTTCATTTGGTGAGGATCTTGCAAGTCCAAAATGCTCGTCCATCCTTTATTAGGGACAGACGAGATCTCGTCTATCCTTTATTAAGGACGGACGAGATCTCGTCTATCCTTTATTAAAGACGGACAAGATCATACAAGACGAGCGTGCTTCACGTCCCATCTCTCCATTTATCTCTCACGGACAACCCATATGGACAAAATAGGACTAGAATTTTCAATACATCATCAGTTCCCCCCTTGTCCACAAGGGTCATCCAAAGGGAGAAGTAACCATGTGTCATACTCTTTGAATATATGTACTTGGTGTCAGAATTGATATGCCACGTGTCATTATTTCACTAGTGACTAGTGCTGTCGATTTATTTTTTTGAGGTGAACGCCACGTGTCATCTTCTGATTTGTTGTGTCGCTTCATGTGCCCAGGTTAGCTGTCTATAAATAATGGAATACCTCTACTACCCTCTGCACTTCTAAAATTTTTCACCTTTGACATTCATCGCCTAGAGCGTCGTCTAGGAGTTTCCTCGCGTCCATAGCCTTCATCCGTCTTAGAGCCAAGTATTCCCTCCTTTCTTGTCTTTTAGGTTTCTCTTCAATTTTTCTTTTTGAAAATGTCAGAAATAGTTATTTCCTTGTCTAGTAATAGTACAGAGAGAGACATAGACGAGTATATCGACGAGAGTAGTTATAATAGTTCTAGTGGCACTAGTAATAGTAGTGAAGAGAATACCACGAACGAGTACGTTTTTGGCGTCCCTAGGTTTCCTGTGGAAGTCGTACAAGAACAACTTAGGAAAGCCTCGAGGTCCCAGGCAGGTACCTCATCCAACATCCCTCCTCCTGGTCCTTTGGACGAGGGTGAGATCACTGTTTATAGTTGTGCAGTAGATATTTCTTCCAAAACAGATGAACAAAGACTTAACAATCTTAGGACGTGGTACCAGATTCCGAATGAGCTTAATCCCAGGTTGCCCGTCCGTGGAGAATGGTGTTGTGACCCTCATTTTGGAATAGACGTCTATGAGGCTTATCTTTTGGGGGGTCTAAGGTTTCCTTTAAATGCTTTTATCAGAGTGTTATTAGTTAGGCTAGGCTTAGGAGTGTGTCAATTTAACTCTAATGCGTGGAGGTTGATCATCTCTATGCAAATTTTGTGGAGGGAAGTATTCGGAGGGGACCGTCCTTTTACCATGGACAAGTTCCTTTATTGTTACAAACCCTCAGAAATTCATCAGTCCTTAGACTTTTACCAATTCACAGCCAGGGGTAGAGATTGTAGACTAATTAGGTCCTTGGCCTCGTCTAACAGAAAATGGAAGACGGAGTTTTTCTTCGTCTCCAATTTCTGGGCTAGGAACCCTGTGGACGTTGGCCGGGACATGTTTGGCCGTTACACTGGGGACTTGGGTAACCTTCGTCCTAAGGGTAAAGTCCTTGCCTCTTCTTTCTTTCTTCTTCTTCTTCTTTATTATTATCCTTATATCTAATCTTTACTTGTTTGTTTTTAGCCGTTGGACGACCTTCTTTGAGTAAATTTCATCGTGATCGCATCCATAGGGCTCATCTACATGCAGATAGGGACTTTCATTCCTTGGTTACGCTTAAACGTCTTGCCAAGTGGGGATTAGGCCCTAATCCGTCCGAAGAAGCACTTGCACACAAAATTACAGTAAGAAGGAGTAAGTTTTAGATTCCAAACGTTCCTTGCATTGTTTATTTTCTATCTTAATTCTAAGGGCTCTTCTTTTTCATATTATTATTATTATTATTATTATTATTATTATTATTATTGTTATTATTATTGTTTTAAGGAATGGCAACAATGAAGAGGAATAAAGGAAAGGAGGTGGCTGGTGAGGGGGATCGTCCTGAGATCGAGCCTCAGGCTCTTCCATTGGCTGGGGACAAAAGGAAACCTTTGTCCAAGAATTTGGACTTAGGAAATCTCCCCAGCCAACGAGGTAAAAAGGCTAAGTATGGCTCATCTCAAATAGTCAATCCCAATCTTCCTCCGTCCCAACAACCTACCCAAGTTTTTGATGTAGATTCGTCCACTCCAGTTGAGACCACTCCGTCCAAGACTCCTCTGTCCAAGATAATTGTGTCTGCCTCGTCTTAGCCTTCCCAAAGGGTTCCTTCAAACATTATTGAAAATGAAGATTTGGTTTGGGAATGCTTTCCGAATGCTGTTACTGACGAGGACATAAACACTTGTTATGACATGTCTCTAAAGGATTTTGAACACTCAGGTGTTCATGATCTTTTTAAGGTAATTACCCCTTTACTTTGTCTTTACTGTATATATATTTATTATTATTTTATTTTTTATTTAACTTTCCTTATTCATTCTTCATCTCTTTATAGGCCATGTCAAAGTTTATGGCAGCATCTAAACAGGCCACAGGGTTAGACAAGACGAGGGTCTTGTTAGAGACGAGGATTTAGGAAGTGAATGACGAATTTAAGAAATGGGCTGAAGTAGCTGCCAAGGCGAAGGAAAAGACGAAGGAGCTACAAAACCTGGTTGAGGAGTTGAGAGCTGATGCAGTGGAGAAAGATACTCGTCTTGACCATATACAGAAAAAGAATGACGAGCTGAGTACTCTTCTCTCCAAGGCGAAGGAAGATGCAGTGGTTGAATTTAAGGTGTCCAAGCAGTACACTGATCTTCTGGACACCAATTATGCAGCAGGCTTCGAGGACTTTAGAATGGAGGCTATAGAAAACTTCCCTGAAGCGGACTTCAGCTCCATTAAACTTAATCTGAATGTTGCTGCCACTAGCTCTCTCCTTCAGACCGGCTCCGAAGATGTCAATATTGAAGACGATGCTACAACTCTGCCTCCTCAGGACGATCCTGAGGCCGATGCTCCCCCCGCTTAAGGACGAGATTTTAATCTTTTTAATGATCCTTGTACTTTTTTTTTTTTTTTTTTTTTTATATATTTGGTCCGCTTTACGACCTTTTCATGTAACTCTAATACATTTGCCTCGTCCATGGCTTTAGGACGAGGTTTTAAACAATCATTTCAATTTACTTAACAAGGGTTTTTGGACGTAGGCTATCCACCCTTTAGTTAATGAATGAATGTTGTTGCTTTTCTTTTTATATATGCATCGACGAGATTTTTATTTCTGTATAACTCGTCCATATTATATATATACTTCTATCATTTTTATTGGGATTTCACCGAGTGTAATTCATCTAAGTGAAATGGTAATTATCAGCATTACCCGTCCTTAGACTTGACTGATTTTCATGTTTAATGAGGGTAAGATCCTGCATTTTTCTTGTCCATGGACTGGATCGTTTTAGTAGGTGCTTCCACAAATTCAAAACACTCGTCTATGCATTTTTTTGTCCATGGTCTGGACATGCATTATGCTTTACTTCATCCATTATATGGACGAGTATGCCTTGGCTTACTATAATTTGCTCAAGGTGTAGGCTTTACCTCGTCTTTTGTTATGGACGAGCATGCCTTGTTTTATTTTACACTGGAGAATTTTCTTGTCTTAAGCCTTTTAGCCTTCTCGTGGGTTAGTTTGAACAAAAACAGTATGTAGATTTGGAACTCACACAACATCCTGTACATAGCATAAATATTGTTCACAGATGAGGCACATGCTTACAAGCTAATGCCATTTAGGGAATTTAATAAATACAAACTCCATAACTTCGTTCATAAACACAACATAATAATAAAACAATACTAAAAACATGTAGGTAAACAAAATAAGTAGATAGACTTCAAGCTCAATCCAGGATAATCGCAGTCCACCAAGCTCGTCCAAGCTGGTACTTTACTAGTAATACCTCTTCAGGTGCTCAACATTCCAAGGATGCTCCAGTTTCCTCTCGTCTAGGGTCTCCAAGTAGTAGGATCCTTATCTTTTACAGTTGACAACTCTGTAGGGGCCTTCCCAATCAGGTCCCAGTTTCCCATGAGCTGGGTTCTTGGTTTCTAAAGAAACCCTTTTTAGGACGAGGTCACCTATGTTGAATCGCCTTGACTTTACCATTGCATCATATCGCCTAGCCATGAGGTTTTTGTACCTTGTTGTCCTTTGCTCTGCATCCGTCCTTACCTTGTCTATTAGATCAAGGCTCAAACGGAGTTGCTCCTCATTATCCTTATCTTGGTATGCCATCACCCTGTGGTTGGCCATATGTACTTCTGTGGGTATGACTGCTTCACTTCCATAGACTAGCTTGAAAGGAGTTTCTCTTGTAGGGGTTCTTATTGTCGTCCAATATGCCCAGAGAACACCTGGTAGCTCGTCAGGCCATACTCTCTTTGCCCCCTCAAGCCGAGTCTTGATAATCTTCAACAATGATCGGTTTGCAACTTCAGCCTGACCGTTTGCTTGTGGCTGGGCGAGTGAGAAGTAATGATTTTGAATTCCGAAGTGTGCACAGAAGTCTTTAAAAAGTGTATTGTCAAATTGTCGTCCATTGTCGGAAATCAATACTCTGGGCACCCCAAACCTGCACACAATGTTCTTCCATACGAAATTCTTGACATTTTGTTGCGTGATATTAGCCAAGGGTTCTGCTTCCATTCACTTGGTGAAATAATCAATGCCAACCACTAGAAACTTCATTTGCCTTGTGCCTAGTGGAAAAGGACCCAAGATGTCTAGTCCACATTGTGCAAAGGGCCATGGGGCCATCATCGGGGCGAGGAACTCTGATGGTTGTCTAAGGATGTTACTAAACCGTTGGCATTGATCACAAGCCTTGACGTATGCCTTGGCATCAGCTTGCATAGTTGGCCAATAGTATCCTGCACGGATGATCTTATGGACAAGTGATCTGGTCCCTAAGTGATTGTCACATGCTCCTTCATGAACCTCTCTTAGTACGTAGTTCGCCTCGTCTGGAGCTAAACACCTGAGATAAGGTTGAGACAAGCCTCTCTTGTACAGAACTTCGTCTATAAGGACATACCTGGCTGCTCTAACCCTGAGTTTTCTAGCCTCATCCTTTCTGGAATCCTTCTGTCCTTCAAATACAATACTATTGGGGTCATCCAATTTTCTCCATTCTCTATTTGCTGCACTTCCGAGAGATCTATGCTTAGGACGTACTGAACTTCATCGAACTCGTCCATGGCTCTAGTCGTTGAGGCTTCCTTCGCTAAAGTATCTGCTTCCACGTTCTCCTCCCTTAGGATTTGAACGAAGTTAGCTTCCTTGAACTTCTTCACAAGCCGTAACACTTTTTCTAAGTATTTTTTCATTCGTCTTTCTTTTGCCTCATACGTCCCATTTATTTGGCCTATGACCAACTAAGAATCCCCCTAGACGAGTATTGACTTTGCTTCCATAGACTTAGCCAGTTCCAACCCTTTAAGAAGGGCTTCATACTCAACATCATTGTTGGTTACTTGGTATTGCAAACGAATCTTATGCTTCAACTTATCTCCTTCAAGGGATTGCAAAACCATTCCTATTCCTCCTGCATGTTGAGTGGACGAGCCATCCACATGGGCGAGCCATGTTTTAGTGTCTTTCATTCCTTCTACGTCATCGCAACTTGGTGTGAACTCCGCAATAAAGTCTGCCAGGGCTTGAGCCTTTATAGCATGCCTTGGTTGGTATCGGACGTCAAACTCACTGAGTTCGATAGCCCACTGGATCAATCGTCCTGCGGCTTCCAACTTGTTCATGGCTTTCTTGAGCGGGTGGTCTGTCATTACATTGATTACATGGGCTTGGAAGTAGTGCCTCAGCTTCCTGGAAGCCGTGATAAGTGCGAAAGCTAGTTTTTCTATTAGCGGATATTGTCCTTTCGCTCCCCTTAATGCCCTGCTAGTATAGTATACTGGCTTTTGTACTTTCTTTCCTCTCTTATCAATGCTGAGCTCACTGCATGCGAGGTCACTGCCAGGTACAAAAATAATTCTTCTCTCATCACGGACGGACTTAGCAACGGAGTCGTAACAAGGTATGTCTTCAAATCTTGAAAGGCTCTTTGACACTCGTCCATCCACTCAAATGCTTTCTTTAGAACCATAAAAAATAGTAAACACTTGTTAGTAGCTTTAGAAACAAACCTGTTGAGGGTAGCAACTCGTCCGGTAAGAGACTGGACTTCTTTGATACTCTGCGGAGGCTTTATATCTAGAATCACTTTAATCTTTTCTGGGTTTGCCTCGTTCCCTCTGTGTGAAACCATGAATCCAAGAAATTTTCCCGACGCTACTCTAAAAGCACACTTGTTGGGATTCAACTTCATATTGTACCGCCTGAGTGTATTAAAGGTCTCTTGCAGGTCGTCCAGATGTTTTCCCTCGTCCAGGCTTTTCACCAACATGTCATCCACATAGACTTCTACGTTTCGTCCAATTTGAGGATGGAACACGTGGTTGACCAGTCGTTGGTATGTTGCTCCAGCGTTTTTCAAGCTAAAGGGCGTTACTTCATAACAAAATAAGCCTTGACTAGTAATAAAAGATGTTTTCTCCTGGTCGGCCTCTTCCATTCTTATTTGGTTGTATCCTGAGAAAGCATCCATAAAACTGAGTAATTTGTGGCCTGCAGTAGAATCCACCAATTAATCAATGCGCGGCAGTGGATAGCTGTCCTTGGGGCAAGCCTTGTTTAGATCAGTAAAATCTACACACATCCTCCACTTGCCGTTCGCCTTTTTGACCATTACTACATTGACCAACCAATCTAGATAGTACATTTCTCGTATGAACTTCGTCGTCATCTACTTTTGAACTTCGTCGTCATCTACTTTTGAACTTCGTCTTTAATAGCATTATCTCTCTTAGGGGCAAACACCCTTTTCTTTTGTCGCATTGGCTTGGAGGAAGGACATACGTTTAGACGGTGGGTAATGACACTAGGATCTATACCTGGCATAACCTCATGACTCCATACAAATACATCATTGTTTTTCTTCAAAAACTGGACGAGGTCCTTCTTAAGCTTTTCTATTAGATCTGCCCCAATCCTGGCACACCTTTCAGGGTTGTTTTCATCTAAGGAAATATCTTCTAACACTTCGGTGGGTTTGGCCACAACTCTCTTTTCTTCAATATTCATGGTCTGAACTTGCTTGACCATGGCCAACATGGCCAGGTAACATTCTCTTGTTGCTAATTGGTCTCCTTGTACTTGTCCTACTCCATAATCTGTTGGAAACTTGACCAACAGGTGATAGGTAGATGTAACAGCCTTCCAACTGTTTAAAGTTGGCCTTCCAATTATGGCGTTATAAGAGGATGAACAGTCTACCACAAGAAAATTTACGTCCTTAGTGATTTGCTATGGATATGCTCCCACTACCACTGGTAATGTAATAATACCCACAGGCTGCACCTTCATTCCACCAAAATCTACCAGAGGGGAATTCACTGGACGAAGCAGGTCTCGTCCTAGCCTTATCTGCTGAAAAGCTGAAAAATACAAAATGTCCGCTGAGCTTCCGTTATCCACCAGCACCCTTCTGGTCGTGTAGTTAACAATAAGCAAGGTAATGACGATAGCATCGTCGTAAGGATGGTGAATTCTTTCAGTGTCCTCCTCCGTGAATGTGATTGCTTTCTCGTATGTGGTCCTTGCTCTAGGTGATCGTCTAGAAAGTTGGACGCTCTGCACTACCTTCAGGTATGCCTTCTTGGACTTAGACGACTGGCCTGTTGAACTTCCCCCTATGATAATTCTGATTTCTCCGAGCGGTAGTCGTGACGACTTTTCTACTTTACCCTTCAATTTCTCGTCCTTGTGGTCTCGTCCAAGGAAACTTCTCAACTTTCCCTGCCTTATTAGATTCTCAATCTGCTGCTTTAGATCAAAACATTCGTCAGTATCATAACCGTGGTCTCTATGAAAGCGACAATACTTATTCCTATTGCGCTTATTAGGATCTCCCTTCATTTTCTCGGGCCACTTCAAGGAAGGATCATCCTTGATTTGCATAAGGACTTGCTCGAGCAGCACGTTCAGTGGTGTGTACTGTTGACTTTGAGCTGAGGGGCCAGCCTTCTTGTCTCGATCCTTCTTGTCTTCTGTTCATCCCTTCTTAGGACAAGGAACTTGTTCTGAATGGTGCGTTGGGTTGGCTTCCATTTTCTCAATTCTCTTCATCTTCTTGGCTATGATGGCATCTTTTGCATTCATAAAATTCTGGGTTGAATGGACGAGTTTAGCCATGGTTTGAGGTTCCTGCTCATATAACTTGTGGATCAACAAATTAAAATGAACCACATTATGGAAAGCCGCCAAAAGGAGCTTATCATCCATCTCGTCCGCCGCTAAGGCTTCCTTGTTGAACCGCGTGATGAAGGACCGTAAACTTTCATTCTCTCCCTGCTCTATGATTAACAAGCTGGACGAGGAACACTTGTGCCTCTGCCCTCCGATAAAATTGTTGACAAATAACTTACTTAACTCCTCGAAGGACGTCACTGTGTTCGGAGATAACTTGCTAAACCACACTCATGCTAGTCCTTTAAGGGTAGTAGGGCAATCTCTGCATATTATTTCATCCGAAACTCTTTGAAGGTGCATGGTAGTTTTGAAGGTGGCAATGTGGTCAAAAGGATCCCGCGTTCCATCATACGAATCTAAAGAAGGCATCTTAAACTTGGGAGGCAAAGGGTGAGCGTTGATGGATGCCGTGAAGCGGGAATCAGTTCTATGAACCAAATCTTCTATAGGATTCGTCTTCTTCATATTCTCCCTCATCTCATTCATAGCTCTTCTCATTTGGTCCATTTCCCTTTCCAAATGAGGCACCCTCCATGAAGCAGTACCTCTTGACTGGCTCTCAGGTTGAACATTCCTTCCATCTTCTTGACTCTAAGTCTGTCCTTCAGTGTTCCCTTCATGACGCTGCCTTCTTAAATTAAGTTCTCTAACCAACTCTTGGTTCTGATGGGTAAACTCCGCTATAGCGGTGGCCATGGATTGTACGTGTTGGACAGAAGATGGTTGCATGGCAGGCGCCGATTGACGGTCGCGATGGGGGTTACTGGAGGCGTCCCTACTCTCTTGAGGGCCTGGACTAGTAGCCCTTGATCTTGTCTGGACCATTTCAGCCATTTGTCAAAGAAAGAAATCGTAGAATTCAACGATGAAGTTCAAACGTAAAAAATTCTTTCCCACAAACGGCGCCAACTGATAAATCCTTGGAATCAGTAGGATGAAGGTCTTGGGCATTATCGATCTAAAGGCTGAATCCTGAAAATAATAAACACAAAGTCAGAAGAGATCAATGGAGGCCGGCCAAGAATCCTCCGATGATAAAGTCAGTGAATTTGTAATTCAAAGCGAAGAGGAAGTATTTTTTTATAAAAGTGTCTGAATGAATTACCTCTTTGTAAAGGAATGCTTATATAGCGTACATGAAACGGTTATTTGTCATGATAACTGTTCCTATTGTCAAGGAATTCAGAAAATTCGGGGATAACTTCCATAACTTCCATGGAAGTTACCTTATTTGAACCGGTGCTTTATTATGGTTAGTGGAGGCCTTGGTTCGTTTGGTGAGGATCTTGCAAGTCCAAAATGCTCGTCCATCCTTTATTAGGGACGGACGAGATCCCGTCTATCCTTTATTAAGGACGAACGAGATCTCGTCTATCCTTTATTAAGGACAGACGAGATTGTACAGGATGAGCGTGCTTCACGTCCCATCTCTCCATTTATCTCTCACAAACGACCCATATGGACGAAATAGGACTAGAATTTTCAATACATCATCAAAGTTAAATATAAAAAAATTATAAAATAAAAAGAAAAAATCAATAAATAAAAAATTCTTTATTTCATAAATTAAATTTAACTTAAAAAAAAAAATTGTGTCTTATGTTCTTTCATGATATCAAAATAATTTATAATTAGTTATGGACTAAATTTGTTTGCAATCTCTTTAAAAAAATATAAAGCTTTTGTTTATGTGCAATTTGACAGGACTAAACACCTCAGGTATAAAATTTTTCTATATAATAATACTTCAATAAAATAATTACAAGTGTTGTACTTAATCAAATATGATTATAAAATGAAAAATAATCATGTTTTCTCTTAATTTATTACTAGTCTCATTATACGTGCTTTGCATGTAGTGCGATGAGGCACTTTTTTTACTTTGAGTTTAATGTGTAATTTTTCAATTTGAATTTATCTATTTTTGGTGAGGTTATATAGAAAATGACTTTTAAGAAACTAAAATTTAGGATTTTGAAAATGAGTAAACGGCTAGGTTTGGTGTGTGCTAATTTTTAAGAAAAAATGTATTATGTGAAATATATTTAAATAGAGAATGTGTTCTAATTTTTAGGATAAAAATTTCTCTGGTAGTTTTGGTTTTTGAATTTTGTTGAATTAAAATTTTAACTCTATTTTTTATTTTTAAGGAATAATGATTATCTAATTAGATTAGGGGTATTTTTAAAATTTTTTGAAATCCGAACTAATTTTCTGAATCCTCTTAATATATAGAGTTTAAGCAATGAATTCAATTATTTTAGCCAATTAACTGGAGTATGTAGTCAAGATTAACATAGGCTAATTATCACAAGCCATATCACCATATTATATATGTAAAGCAATAAACAATAAATAAAGAACACATGATGTGATGATTAAATTGAAGACCCGTAGAGAATCTCCTAAGAAAAAACTACCATGGGGTAATCCCAAGAAGAAGTTCACTAAATAGAATTGAAGTTTACAATTTGAGATAAACCCTTAATCCTAGAATCTACACCCAATAGATGACCTTATTGATGCAACCACACAGTTAGCTCTAAGCCGTTTGGACTCTTTTATTTTGAACACCTTCCATGAACTAGGTTCGTGACTTTATTAAGGAGAGAACATCTTGGGAAGACTCCGATTGAGTAGTTAATATAAGATATAAGGATACCACTTATCCCAAATATTTAAACCTATAATTTTGAGCTTAACTATGTTATATTAACCACTCACCCTTAATATAATAATCACTATTATTTCATGTGAAACTTTACTCACGTGTATACCCAACAATCTACTATATATAATAATGCTCTTTGCTCTCAGAACTTACTAGTTGATGATATTTAGGTTTAGGTTTTTTATTATTTAAGTATACAACACAAACTCTCTAAACCTAATTGTGCATAATAGACCCTTATATAGTTTTGGATGTAAAGCTTCAATTTTGATGTAACAATTGACTTATTTAATACACATAAGGTTCTAGAGTCTCACATCTCAATTGAAGAAGCCACGAAAACCTTATTTCAATTGATCAAGCCGCGATCAAAAGTCTAACGAAACCAATGCCTTGATCAATCAAATGACAATTGAAACATTCATTTCATCTTTCTTAAGAGCTACTTCTTGGATACTTGTTCTTGAACTTATTATGATACATTATAAACTCTAATAAGATTTCGAGTTATTGAATTTGTCAACCTAAAACCTGCCTCCCACTCCTTCCCCGTTGTTTTCCACGTTTCTCTCTTTCTTTTTTTCCCCCTCACTTTTAAGTTAACTTTTGGCATGCATTTTTATACCCCAACTCCATTTTTCACTAGTAAAATATTTAATAGGGGCATTTGAGTAAATTTTTACAAACAATATTTTTATTCTCAACAAAATATAAAAATGTTTTCCATCCTTTTATTTTTTCACCCCCAAACCAAACATCATAAGAGAAAACTAAAATCTTTTCTATCACCCCACTTTTCTATTATATCCTCATTTTCTATACTCTCACTTTTCCATCTCACCAATATTTAGTTGTAGTGAAAACATGAGGGATGGAAAATGGGGGAGAACAATTTTCTACTCAAGAAAACAAATTTTAGACAAATCTCATGAAATCATTAAAACATATCATAGCTGTTAACGTGTATAATATTGTGGGCTTTAGGCCCAGTTAGGTTGCTTGTATAGCACACATTATTCTTGTACTACACTCTTCTTGTACTGCACACATATGCCTCCTATATAAAGGCACACCCATGTATAATCTTTGATTATGAAATACAATATTATAGATTTCAGTATTTCTAACATGGTACCAGAGCCATTGCTCTAATCCTTTGGTGTGCCGCTCTTAAGCAGTCTTGTCTTCTTAGGTGTCATCCACTGCAACTGTTGTTTTAAGCAGCACCACTGCCTTCACCGCGACTCCAGTACATCAAAGACCATTGCCTTGCCGCCACTACCACTTCCGCTACTCCGATCAGACCACAGATTGCACCATCAGAAAGTAATCTTTCTGATTTGCCTTTCTGTGAAAACATCGTCTTCATCGGACTTCTCATGCGCCCCCACGCGCCGCTACAATTCACGACATTAATATCACGCGCCTCCACGCACCGCCAATAGCCGCCACGCGCTGACAGGCGCTAGAACTTGGTTCGCTGACGTCATCAGTTGTGCCACATCAGCCCTAGTTGCGTCATCTTGCTTACATCAGCATCCTGTCATCTGCTGATGTCATCGCCACGACACCTTGCTGACATCATCTCCACTGACCTTTGACTTTGATCGGGCCGTTGACTTTTCTCTAGGGTTGATTTTTTGCAGTCCAGGTTCTCCTTACCCAGTTTTTCACGTAGATTTCATTTTTGTAGTCTGTTTTTGCATATTGTGTCTCTAAATGGATAAAAAGGATATTTTTCTTCCTCGCCTTATCAATACTATATTGGAGGCGAATAAGAATTATTTATCTTGGTCTCAAGCTATGCGCAGTTTTCTTAAGGGTCGCATGCTCTGGCATTGTACTAGTGCAATCACTATTCTTGTCAAGGGGGCAAGTGAAGAAGATGATGCCTTCCTCAGTCGCATGATTGAATGGGATAGTCACAACCACATGATCCTCACATGGATTCAAAACACTTTCATTCCCTCCATCGCTAATCTGTTGGGCAGCTTTGATGATGCAAAATCTGCATGGGATATGCTAGCCAAAAGGTACTCCACTACTCACGGATCCATGAAATATCAGTTAGTGGTTGAATTGCATTAACTCAGGCAAGAACCAGGGCAATCCATCAATGACTACTATGATCAGCTTCGCTTCATTTGGGACCAAATTGACCTTTCTGATCCAACTTAGGCATGCTCAAAGGATGCTTAGCAATATGCAACCATTAGAGATGAGTTTCGTCTCTATGAATTCCGATGTCACTGCACAAGGACTTTGAGCCTATCCGAGGCCAACTTCTTAATCACAGTCCTCCTCCCTTTCTTGATACTACTATAAAAGAGTTGGTTAGAGAAGAAGCTTGTCTTGCAACCCTTCAAGCTCAGAATAAGCTGAATGTTCTGGCTCTCACTCCTTCTGCTCCTCCTATAGAGCAACCTCAGCAATCAAGTGATTTCTCTAGGTCTAGCAATCGTCACAAGTAGACCAACAAAAAGTTCTGTAACTATTGCAAGCGTCCTAGCCATACCATTTAGACTTGTTACCGTCGCAACAAATCTACTGCTACTGTTGCTAATATTGAGCCTACTTTGCTGATGCCTTCCATTTCAGTTGAGTCTTAGTCTTCTGGATCCACTATCAACCTTTCCCCCATTGAACTACAGGATATCATAGCTCAGGCTGTTCGTATGGTTGGTAATGCATCTCTTTCCACTGCTCTCTCAGTTTTACCCGGTAAGTCTCAAACTTGGCTTTTTGATTCTGCCTATTGCAATCATATGACACCTCACTCGTCCTTATTCTCCAAACTTGACCCTGCACCACATCCTCTTAATATTCATATAGCTAATGGTTCCACCATGCATGGGAATAGTCTAGGTTTTGTTTCGACCTCCAACCTCTCTATTCCTAGGGTCTTTCTTCCATATACCTGACCTATCCTATAATTTGTGCTCTGTAGGACAAATAGCTAAACTAGGATATCGCCTTATTTTTTACTATTCTGGGTGTATTATGTAGGATCCAAGGACGAGGCAAGAGCTTGGGACCGTTCCTAGAGTTGGGCGTATGTTTCCCATGGACAATCTTCATCTTCCACTTGTTGCTCCTATTTTTGTTGCTGCTGCAACTGCTGTGGTTTCTTCCTTACCTTCTCTCGCACTTTGGCATTCTCGTCTTGGTCATGCCCCATCTTCTCGGGTACAATAGTTAGCTTCTAAGGGTCTGTTAGGTTCTGTGTTCAAAGACAATTTTGATTGTACTTTTTGCCAGTTAAGAAAACAACTAGCTTTATCTTTCAATAATAGTAACTCTATTTCTAATAGTATTTTTGAGTTAATTCATTCTGATGTTTAGGGACCTTCTCCTGTTACTAGTATTGGTGGATCTCGATATTTTGTTATTTTTATTGATGATTATTCTCGTTATAGTTGGATTTTTCCTATGAAATCTCATTCTAAAATCTTACCAATATACAGTGACTTTGCAAAAATGGTTGAAACACAATTCTCCAAACGTATCAAAACTTTTCGATTTGATAATGCTCTTGAATATACTCAATATGCTTTTCAAGTTCTGTTACATTCCTATGGCACTGTACATCATCTAACTTGTCCAGGTACCTCTCAGCAAAATGGTCGAGCTGAAAGAAAACTTCGTCATATTCTTGACACTGTTCGTGCTCTTCTTCTTTCTACCAAAGTCCTGCCCTATTTTGGGGTGAAGCCGCTTTTCATGCTGTTCATGCTATTAATCACATTCCAAGCACTATCATCCATAATCAGACTCCGTATGAGCGTCTTTTTGGGTTACCCCCTGACTATCATTACCTTCGCTCCTTAGGAACTGCTTGTTTCGTTCTTCTTCAGCCTCATGAGCACAACAAACTTGAGCCTCGATCTAGACTTTGTTGTTTCCTTGGTTATGGTGAAACTCAAAAAGGGTATCGGTGTTATGATCTTGTCTCTCATCGTCTTTGTGTTTCTCGTAATGTTGTCTTTTAGGAACACCACTTATTTGTTGAACTCTCTCATTTTCGTTCTTCCCTAACTAACTCCTCTGTTTTAGAAATATTTTCAGATGAGTCTCATGTTCCTTCTACAAATACTCTTAATCCTCCTTTGGACTTCTCTATCCAACGTCCAGATATTTTTTATACTTCTCCTCGACAGGTTGAAGATGAACAGGTTGATGACGAGCTACCCCATCTTGAGCCTGGGTCCCTCACTCCTGCTCCGCCTGAAAATCCTCCACAAGACATTCCACCTCGCCACTCAACCCGGGTAAAATTCGTTCCTGCACATTTACTTAACTGTCATTGTTACATTGCCCTTGCTACACTCCACGAGCCTCAAACCTTTCGTGAGACCTCCACTGACCCTTTATGGCAGATTGCAATGAAAGAGGAACTTGATGCATTAATCAAAAACCATACTTAGGATCTAGTTACTCTCTCTCTTGGATAGTCTATGGTTGGTTGTAAGTGGATCTATAAGATCAAGACTCGCTCTGATGGGTCCATTGAGCACTACAAGGCTCGTCTTATTGCAAAAGGTTTTACACAAGAGTATGGAATTGATTATGAAGAGACTTTTTCCCTAATTGCTCGTATCTCTTCTATTCGTGCCCTCTTAGCTATTGCCGCTGCTAGTAAATAGGACATTTTTCAGATGGATGTTAAAAATGCCTTCCTCAATGGGGGTCTGAGTGAAGAAGTCTATATGCAGCCTCCTCCTGGTCTATCTGTTAAATTAAATAAGGTTTGTCGCCTTCAACGTGCACTTTATGGTTTTAAACAAGCTCCGTAAGCTTGGTTTGCCAAGTTTAGCTTCACCATCTTTCGCTTGGGTTACGCTGCCAGTCCTTATGATTCTGCCTTATTTTTTGTCACAATGATAAAGGCACCATTTTGCTTCTCCTATATGTGGATGATATGATCATAACTAGTGATAACCTCAGTGGCATTCAAGAACTCAAGGATTTTCTCAGTTAGCATTTGAGATGAAAGATCTTGGACATCTCAACTACTTCTTGGGTCTTGAAATCACTCGTTCCACAGATGGTCTTTATATTACTCAAGCCAAGTATACATCTGACCTTTTGTCTCAAGCTGGACTTACTAACAGCAAGACTATTGACACCCCAATTGAACTTAATGCACATCTGACACCCTCGAGGGGGAAACCATTGTCTAATCTCTCTCTTTACAAACGATTGGTTGGCAACCTAGTTTATCTCACAGTTACTTGTCCAAACATTTCCTATGCTGTTCATCAGGTGAGCCAGTATCTGTCTGCTCCACGATCAACTCACTATGTTGCTGTTCTACGCATTCTACAATACTTGAAGGGCACCCTCTTCCATGGCCTTTTCTACTCAGCTCAGTCTCCTCTTGTACTCCATGCATTCTCCGATGTTGATTGGGCAGGAGATCCCACTGATCGCAGGTCCACTACGGGTTATTGCTTTCTTCTTGGTTCTTCTTTGATTTCTTGGCGAAGTAAGAAACAAACTTTTATGGCCCGCTCCAGTACTGAAGTAGAATATTGTGCCCTTGCTGATACCACATCTGAGCTCCTTTGGCTACGATGGCTTCTTAAGGATTTAGGTATGTCCACAACCTTTGCTACTTCTCTTTATTGTGACAACCAGAGTGCCATTCATATTGCTCACAATGATGTCTTCCATGAACAGACTAAACACATCGAGATTAATTGTCATTTTATTCGTTATCATCTTGTCCATGGTGCTCTTAAGATCTTCTCAGTCTCCTCTAAAGATCAACTTACTGATATTTTCACCAAGTCACATCATAAGGGACGCCTTCGAGATTTGGTTGACAACCTCAAGCTGGTCTCACATCCACCTTGAGTTTGAGGGGGGCTGTTAATGTGTATAATATTATGGGCTTTAGGCCCAGTTAGGTTACTTGCATAGCACACATTATTCTTGTACTACACTCTTCTTGTACTGCACACATATGTCTCATATATAAAGGCACACCCATGTATATTCTTTGATTATGAAATACAATATTATAGATTTCAATATTTCTAACAATAGCAAATCATATCATTAGAATAAACATTTTGTAAATAGGACTGAGTCAAGATATCTAGAACTGCTATCACCTATATTGGTTCCTCTCATATTACTGTTCACACAGTGAAGGATGTTAGGTTCTAAATGTTTAGAACAATTGGTAAATCGTGAACACAAACTTGTCTAGATATAGATCTTAGAGTCTATAGATTTTATTAGACAATGCTCAAGGTGATTCAAGTCAAGATTCAAGAACATACAAACTACAGGAAGAAGACTTCATATTCTGCCTGGTACAATCGATCGAAGAATAGGCTCAATCAATCAAAAATCGTATCTACAGAATTTTAAGTCGGCCCAAACAGCAGCTTAAGTCCACTAAGGATTAGGGTTTCAAATCTACTTCTCCCACTATATAAAGGAAACCCTAAGCCACGTTTTTGAGACTTTTTAAGAGAGAAAAGAGAGTGCCTCTTTTGTATCTAGGGTTTTGTAACCAAACCTCTCTAAAGCTCATGTTGCTTATATTGCTGTTTTGTCTGAATCTCTTGTAAGATCCTTGAGGAGCTTTCCTTCACATAAAACTTAAGGTTATCAAGAAGGAGATTAATTCAACATCTTAATGATCATTCCGTTGCTGCCATAAGAACTTAAAGATACACAAGCGAGGGTGCTTGTATTTGGTGGAGAATCCAAGAAAGAAGAAGTCCGTGGATTCGGAGCTTGCACGTGGTCGTGTCAGTAAGTTCTATTGGTGGGTAGCAATAAGAAATCAAGCGTGGGGTGGGGGCTTGTAAGTCTTATTGTATGAACTTCGATTCTTTCTAGTGGATTTGCTTTTTACCTTGAGGATAGCTAGGTTAAATCCTCCCCAAGTTTTTACCAGTGTGGTTTCCTAGGTTATCATATCTTTGTGTTATTTATCTTTCCGCTGCTTTGTACATGATATGATTGTTTGATTGTGATAACCTAGATTTGCATAATTTGACTAAGTTAATTACTTGGCTAATTAACTAGGTTAATCTATTGTTGTTTAAGGGGTCTAAAAACCTAACAAGTGGTATCAGAGCGGGTTGCTCTTCTGTTTTAGATCTTTTGATCTAAGCTGATCCTTGACCCCTGTTATCATGGATAATTTGGAGTGTCTTTCTAATCATGTTTCTGCTCATGCTTCTGTTGATTTTATTGATGCCTGTGAAACTCTTCGTAAGGAATTGTTGAAATCTATGAAAATTGCTAAGAAATTCAAGGAAGAGTTAAAATTGGCTAATCTTGAAAAAGAGGAATTGATTGTTAGATTAGATGAATCTAATAAAAAGAATGAATTTTTGAGAAATCAAATTTCCTCTCAAGATGAGAATATGAAAAGCTTAGAATAAGAGTTAGTTGAATCTAAAGCTAAAATTGAAAATTTGACTAGTACCAAGCCTGCTGTTGATAACAAAAGTGTTTCTGTTTCTCTAAGCCTAAAACTGAAAAAGTTTATATCCCTCATTTCAAGAGGAATAATAAAGAAAAGCTTATTTTGCTAGATTAGACAAAGGTAAAAGTTCTGATGTTAACGCTGAAGTTTCTAAATCTAAGTCTAAACCTACTGTTAGAAAGCATAATAAATCTGTTTTTGTGGTTACTTGTCACCTTTGTGGTGTTGTTGGTCATATTAGACCACATTATTCTTTGTTAAGGCAAAAACCAAAATCTGAGACTAGATTTGCTGTTAGGAATACTGATGTTCCTAAATTTGTTCATGTTTGTCACTTTTGTGGTGTCTCCGATCACATTCGTCCTAATTGTCATAAATTGAAACTTAAGCATTTTGTATGTCAATCTAGGATATGTGATGATATTTCTCCTGCCATAAGTCCATATAAATTGTTTCATATGCTTTTGAAAAATTTAAACTTGTTGGCTTGTGAAAGGAATTTGCAGGATTTCAGTTTTTCTCAAAAGATTGGTGTAATCTCTCAAATACACTCTACTTCTCATGGATTTTCACCTACAAAGCCGAAGTCTCATGCTATATGGGTGAGAAAAGATTCTATAAGGTGAGAGTTACTGACTTGTCCTTGTTTTAATTCTTTCAATTGTTTGTAGACATGTCTTGTTTCTGTTTTTGGTTGTTTTGTTTTTTAGGTTGTTTTTTATTTTTTAAAAAAATCCAAAAACATTGAAAAATTTTCAAAAAGACAAAAATATTTTATTTTGAGTCTTGTTTTATTTTTCTTGAGGATTACATGAATTATGATATCTCTCTCTTGATTTAGAACATGATTGACATTATGGAGAAACTTGAATAGTATGTGTTATATAAGTGCTAAGTTATTTCTGATTTTGTGTGAGTATGTACTAATTTATACATGTACTCAATGGTTAATTAAGAAATTGATATTTCTTGTTTGTGTACCCTCTATAACTTAGTTAAGCACTGTCATGCATTGCATTTGCATTGTTCATTTAGCATAATATGTGCTTTTTTGTTTTTAGTCATATAGTTTTTAAAACCAAAAAAATTTTGTGTTTTGTATTTCACATCTTGGATTTATAATCAAGGATTGGCCATATTATCTTTACATAACAAGTTTATATACCTTGTTTAGCTTTGATGAGCTTATTTATTGCACTTGACTAGTTGAAACTTTGTAGTGCATGTTGTGTGGGAAAGATGTTTATGGTGTTTATCACTTTGTCTTAATCTTGAAGTCACATGTTATTTGACTGTCGGACTTGATCCTTTTGAGAAAGGCATAAATAACCATCTCACCACTGTTCACAGCCAATCATGAACACCTTAGTGCATATCGTAAGATTTTGTGCTCGAGAAAGTGTAGCACATGCACAAAAAGAACATAAGGTGTAGCCTCGGTTTAATTGCTTAATAATTAAAATTGGTGTGTACATTATCCTAGCTTTTTAATAAGTTTCTGAATAATTTAAAATTGGTGTGTATATTATGAGGCAAAATTCAAGAAACTTACACGATTACAAGCTTATGTTCTAGGAGATGTGGGAGTTATATGATGTAACTTTTTAGGTGATAGTCTCTTTTAAATTCTAAGTGATGAATTTTGTAAACTTTGTGATTGATTGCTATTCACATATCACCTCACATGTATCTCAAGGTTTTGCTAGTTGCACACAGTACACAAGTTACTTTTTGCTAAACTTGGTACATTATATTGTGTGTGATTTTGTTGTGGCCATCCAAGATTAAAAGTTCCTTGATTTTAATGCAAAATGTGTTTAATGTTTGCGCTTTGAGGACAAATTGATTGAAAATCTTGATTTTGGAATATCTGGGTTGAATTCAAGTGTTTTTGAAAAACTTTTCGTCTCATACTCATGCATTTTTTTTAAAAACAATGTGCTTTGAGGAGTTTCTGCATTAAAATGCTCTGTTTTTCAAAAATCTGATTTTTCTAGACTTTCGATCGATCGAACTTGTTTTTCGATCAATCGAAATTGCGATTAAAATTTTTGGTTTGAGTCGGCCTAACTCGATTGATGTTCGATCGATCACAACTGAAAAATTTTCAGTTTCTATGTTTTTTACTAAAATTTTTTTTCATTCATCATTTGTATTTAGGATTCACATGCGTTGCATTGTTTTTGTATCCATCTTGCAGTTTTGTAGTCATATCTCTCATTGTTTTCACACATAACATACATACACTTTGTTACATTGGGTATTCAACTTGATCAATTAATTTTTGAGTTATGTACTTTCTAGTATATGCCTTTTTTATGTGTGAACTGTAGAAAATATTTTTCTTAAGAGATATGATGGATAATCAATGTGCAAATATTTTCTCTACTCATACAACTGTTTATGGGTCACATAGTGCTATGTTTGCATTTTATTGAAAGAGAGAATATTTTTTCTTCATGTGTATCCTCAACTTAGTTTTTTTTTAAAATTTGGTTTGTGTCTTTTTATTTATCCCCACCCCTTTTATTATTCCCCAAAACTGTTTTTCCTAAAACTTGTTTTGTTTTTCCTATTTTTATAGGGGGAGAAATTTTTTTAACCTTTGTAGTTCTTAGGGGGAGTTGTCTCTATTTTTTCTTACTCTGTTGCGTATGTTTTCTATCTACCTTCTGATTAGGTAGTCTTTGTCAATACATGACAAAAAGGGGGAGACATAGATGACCTGTTTGTTTTATTTAGGGGGAGAATTTAAAAACTTTTTGTTATAGCTAACTTAGGGGGAGAGTTAGAATTTATTTTGATATATTTTGTTTCTTGTTTCACTTCTTATTGATTTATATTTATGAGTTCTTCATTGGTATATGTTTTTATTTTGTGTTATGTGAAATCAAGAATTTATTTTGTTTACTTGTATTTTTTCCACACATGCGTTTATGCGTTTTGTTTAGTGTTTCAGGAAATATACAGGTTGATTCAATTGAGCTGCTGTCTACACTTGCAACTGATGGATAGTAGTTAGATTGAATTTGTTGTAATGGGCATTTTATTGTATTGGGTTATTCTTGTATTTGAGCATTTTATTTTGTATGAAAGTTTTGTCACAAATTGCCAAAATGGGAGTTTGTTAGGTTCTAAATATTTAGAACAACTGGCAAATCGTGAACACAAACTTGTCTAGATATAGATCTTAGAGTCTATAGGTTTTATTAGACAATGCTCAAGGTAATTTAAGTCAAGATTCAAGAACATACAAGCTGCAGGAAGAAGACTTCATATTCTGTCTGGTTCAATCAATCGAAGAATAGGCTCGATCAATTGAAAATCGTATCTGTAGAATTTTAAGTCGGCCCAAACAGCAGCTTAAGCCCATTAAGGATTAAGGTTTCAGATCTACTTCTCCCACTATATAAAGGATACCTTAAGCCACATTTTTTAGACTTTTTAAGAGAAAGAAGAGAGTGCCTCTTTTGTATCTAGGGTTTTGTACCCAAACCTCTCTAAAGCTCATGTTGCTCATATTGCTGTTTTGTGTGAATCTCTTATTAGATCCTTTAGGAGCTTTCCTTCACATAAAACTTAGGGTTATCAAGAACGAGATTAATTCAACATCTTGATGATCATTCAATTGCTGCCATAAGAGCTTAAAGATACACAAGTGGGGGTGCTTGTATTTGGTGGAGAATCCAAGAAAGAAGGAGTCCGTAAGTTCGGAGCTTGCACGTGGTCGTGTCAGTAAGTTCTACTAGTGGGTAGCAATAAGAAGTTGAGCGTGGGGGCTCGTAAGTCTTATTGTATGAACTTCGATTCTTTCTAGATGATTTGCTTTTTACCTTGAGGATAGCTAGGTTAAATCCTCTCAAGATTTTTACCGGTGTGGTTTCTTGGGTCATCATATCTTTGTGTTATTTATCTTTCCGCTGCTTTATACATGATACGATTGTTTGATTGTGATAACCTAGATTTGCATAATTTGACTAAGTTAATCACTTGGCTAATTAACTAGGTTAATCTATTGTTGTTTAAGGGGTCTAACAACTTATCAAAGGAAATTAATAAAGGTAGCAATTTTGGTTTCCCTCATTGAGAAAGAACAAATATGAAATTAAACAATGACAATTGCAAATTAGTAGCAAAATTAATATAATTGTAATTAATTATTAACAGTGGAGTGACACAATTCCTTATATTTGGCATATCTCAAATATTGATAAAGCTTAAGTGTCTCTCTCTGCTACAATCTGTCTAACTAACACATTAACCATGAAAGTAGCAAAAATGTGTCTGAATAAAAATTTATATGATATCAATGAGAGCATCCAAATAATAGACTTTAAATTTTACAACCCAAATAAGAAATTAAGACATTCCAAACTCCAAAGTATCCAAATACAACTAATGAGAGCAGTTCATAAAAAAGGAAAAAATTGCAAGATGATCATTGTTGATTGAGTTTGCAACGGCAATTAGGACAGGTGTTGTTCTTTTGGAGCCATGGAAGTAGACAAGATTGGTGATATATATGAGAGTCTTTCATATGAATGAGCTTATCCCCTGCTTATGGTTTCTCCAAACATATACTACAAGTAAAACCCACATCAAATCCTTGCTTTTGTTGACTGCTGCCAACTACAAAGCTACCATTTTTAACCAACTTATCAAATGGCACTTGTTGATGCACCCTCCTTACTGTCACTGTCACTGAACAGACTGAATGATGATGGGAACATTGAGAATGAGAATGAGAATGACTCCACACTGTCACTGAACAAACTGAAATCTAATTTTACCCAGCCATGGTCGATTGGTTCATGTTCATGATCATCATGGTTAATTTGATCAATAACTTGTTACATATGGAGGAACTCCAATTCAGCCACAATGGAATAGCTAAAACAGACGAGGTTGAATTTTGAAAAATTGTTGATTATTGTGTTTTTGAGAGAAAAGAAAGCAAGAAGGAAACAGAGAGTGCTGTTTATATATATGAAATTGTAACTATATAATTTGTTTCCGAATGGGAGAGGGAGACCTATGCAAGCTCAAGCTTTGTTTAGTGTTTGCAAAGCACCGGGCGCTCCCAATTCCTCGTCGCAAAGCGGCATAGTTTTAATTGACAAGCGTGTGTTGGATAAAGATAAACCAATTTTGCAAATCCTAGCATATGTGATAAAAGTGTTAATTAATTAATTAATTTATTTATTTTGGCTGAATTAAAAAGGGGTCTCCAATACTGGAGTCTTGATGAGGCTATCACTTGAATTGGTCATCAAGTGAAGCAATATGCCCATAATATTTTCACAAGAATTTTATAACCAATTTTAGGTGGCAAACTTTAATTGGATATAATCTAAACCTACCATCAAATCTACTTTGTTGTCCATCACTAATTGCTATTAACAACTTTTTTTTTAGAAGAAAGACTGTTACCTTTATTAAATCAAAACAACAATATCGGTGAACAAAATTCAAAACTTGGAATGGAACATCCTTCATTCACACAGTACATTTTGGATAGTTAACTACTAATCTAGCCAAAATGTGAGCAACTTTATTGTCATCTCTCTTAGTATGAGAGCGAGACAATTTTGAAATCCTTAAGTAATAACCCATAAGCCGCTGAATCCGATTCCTCATTTTCCAAGGCCTTAATTACTACCTTAGAATCTCCCTCTAAAACAACTTGATGCATTCCAACCTCCAATCCAAATTCGAGGGCTTTACTGGCTACCAAGGCCTCCACCTCAATTGCTTGATAGGCTTGGGGTAACTATTGCACCAAAGGTAGTAATAACCAGCCCCTGGTTGTTTCGGATAACAACTCTAATACTTGATTTGTTTACCTCTACAAATATAGTTTCGTCGTAATTAATCTTGACAAAATCCGATGAGGTGGCTGCCACTTAACTCATTGTTAATGCTCACGAGGTGGCAAAGGTGGCAGCAATGCTTTGAACTCCTCATGTCTGTCTTTAGCTAACTATGCTAGGTTGCCCGTGGGACAACATGGTTGTTAGAGGTGAACCTGGTTCCTTTGGTTCCATACGGACCAAACTGTCATGGCAAAAAGTTCAGGAACTTTGTTGTTCTTCAGAATCCATGCGGTCAGAGCTTTGAAATCCAAAAATACAACTTGACTCTGAAAATCCCATACCTCCTCAGCTATCTAGATTACATCAAGCTTGGAGCATAACAAGAGTGCACGTAGTGGATTCTCCTCAGTCACTTCACATCGATCACAAGTCGGGTTTGGGATGATAGTACGTTGAACTAAATTACTCTTTGTCGGCAAAGAATGTCTACAAGCCCTGCAGATCAAATTCTTCACCTTGTTTGGAGATTTTAATGCCCATATACCTTTCCGTAATTCCTTCTCCAATTCTGGTGGATCTCCTTCATTGTCAAAGGCAGCTTCTTCCTTGAAGAATCGATAGCTCGATTTGCAAGTGTATTTTTCATTTTGCTCCATAGGCTAGAAGAGAGAGTCATCCACCACCACTTAAGACAGATGTATGTTCATAATTGCTTCAGCTTCTTCAGGCACAAAAGTTCCTTCAACCATGCCACTGTTCCATTTTCTTGTATCCGCATCTATGAGACAATCTACTGTTGCCGTCTCCATAGATTCTACCATTGGGAAAGAGATTTTAGTTGGGTGTTTTCAAGGAAGCCAATGGTGTTGCCAAATTTTAATTGACTTCCCATCACCAATCCTAAAACACAAGCCTCGTTCAATGACCTCCCTACCTTGTAAGATGGATTTCCATGCATAAGAGCCCAAGGCCGATTCGTTAGCCTCCATGAAAGAACAATTAGGGAAAAATCATGTCTTAAAAATACCATAAAAGAGAGAATGCATGTTATGTAGTAGCCTCCAAGCTTGTTTTGCTAACAAAGATTCATTAAACAAAGTTAAGCATCTTGGACTTCGTCAACTCCCCACATTTAAGCCAATGGATTTTATTTTGTCACCCCGTTATCCCCACTAGAATTTTTTGATTAAGGCTTCAATGTCATGGTAGAGACCTAAAGAAAGTTTGAAACATCTCATGGCATAAGTAGGTATAGCCTGAATCACTGCTTTGATCAAGATTTCTCTTCCTGCTTGAGATAAAAAATTTCCTTCCCATCCTTGCAATTTCCTCTAAACTCGCTCCTTGATATAGTTGAAGCTAGCTTTTTTGTCTTTGTCAACAAGAGCCAGAAGGCCTAGATATTTTTCATAAAACTTGATTTCTTGAACTCCCAAAATTCTCTTGATGTCCTATCTAATACCATTAGGAGTGGACTTGCTTAAAAACAGGGTTGTTTTATCCTTATTGATTTTTTGGGCTAATATGCTTTCATACTCCGAGAGAAGTTTTAGGACATTATTGTATTTCTCTAAATTTGACCTACAAAAAAGGAGGTTGTAATCTGCAAAAAAAAAAAAAAAAAAAAAAAAAAAAAAAAAAAAAAAAAAGTTTGCTTTGGGCCCCTTTTGCAAAGGGAAAAAACCTTTGATCTCACCCATTCTCGTTGTTTTCTTTATAAGGCCATGTAATCCTTCAATGCATAAAAGAAAAAGGAAGGGGGATAGGGTATGCCCTTGCCTTAATCCTCATGAGGGATGGGTGATTCCTTTGGGTTCACCATTAATAACTTTAGAGTAAGAAATTGTTCTCACACACACCATCATAAGGTTCATCCATCTTGAACAAAAACTCATTTTTCTCATAAGTTTTTCCAGGAAAACCTACTCCACTTGGTCATATGCCTTACTCATGTCCAACTTCAGAGCCATAAATCCAAAACTACCAAAATTGTGTTTCTTCATGCAATGTAAAGTTTCAAAAGTGCTTGTAAAACAATGGAGGCATGCCATCCAGGGCGGGGACCTTTAATGGAGCCATTTGCTTTAGTGTCACTGAGACTTCCTATTTCATAAAATCACTTGTTAAATTACCAATTGTCCCAGAAGTTTAAGCTATCAAGAAATTGTGAGTTTAATTACTTAACCATAATTCTAACACTCCCCCTTATTTGTGGGCCTAAACTTTTCCTTAATAAGTGGGGGCCCAACAAGTGGGAATTTAACAATTTTAAATGGGAGGTAGAGCGAAGATAGGGATTGAACTCAAGATCTCCTGCTTTGATACCATGTTAAATTATCGATTGCCTTAAAAGCTTAAACTATCAAGAAATGGTGAGTTTAATCACTTAACCATAATTCTAACAGGAGGTTGTAAATAACTATGTAAAAGTCATTCAACATTGACCCAATCTTCTCTAGTCGAACCTGCTATTGACCCATATCATCTCTTAAACCTTGAATAAAGTTCTTCCTAAAATATTGAGTTGCTTTGGTGTAAAGAATTTGGAATTGCTGTCTCCCTTACTCAGCCAAAGGACCCTAGATCGTTGACACCACATACGGTTCTCCCTATCCAATAGGACATTGATCTCCGATTTTAGTGATCTAATTCGAGTATTATTTCCACTTCTCATAGCCTCTTTTTCAGCAATCACTAGTATCCTCTTCTTCTCACCCAATTCCCTACGACCATTTCCAAAACAATTCTTTTTCCACCATTCCAAATCTTTGCTGCATTTTTTAATTTTTGATAGGATGTCACAATGCAAACCCGACTCTCCAACTAAAGTTCAAGTAGCCTCCATTGTCTCCCCACGCCGAGAATCTAACAACCACATCTTCTCAAACCTAAACATTTTTTTTCCTCAACGATAAAATCCGGACCAGACATATTTATGTGTAGTGGAAGATGATTAGAAGAATCACATGTAAGATGATAAATTCGAGAGCCTAGAAATTGATGAAACCAACTATTTGATACCAAACCTCCGTCCAACCTCTCCCAAATGGAATGACCATCGTCAAAGTGTTTGCTAAAGTAAAATTAGGACCGACAAAGCCCAAATCTATGAATCCACATTCTTTTATAACATCCCTAAAAATTTGCATTTAACCATGGCTCTTCAATGCTCCCCTAAGTTTTTCACTCTGCTTTGTAATTTAATTGATATCTCTCACACAAAGACATGGAATGTTAGGCCGAGAATTTAGCCCTCTGAGTTGTTATTAACAACTTGACACATAAGTTTTTTTGTGAACTTATTATAAAAATGTCATGGAAATAACATGTATTCACGTGGATTGACCATTTACATTAATGGTTTAAAAAAAAAAAAACTTGTAATGGTGTTTTCATTTTTTTGCTTTATATTTAATTTTTTTTCTTCATTTTCATCAGTAATAATATTTGATATAGTTTTCAAAATATCCTTCCATCCACACACACACACACATATATATATACACACACTAGCCTTTGAGCACGCGCTCACACGCGTGCTCAGAGGCTTTTCTATTTTCTGGGTAAAGGTTAATTTAAAGCATTTATTATAATTTGAGATTACTACATTTTCCAATCACAAAAAAAACCCAGGGGTGTGATGAAAAAATTATTTCACCCACAAACGCTTCATCACACCCCTAGGTTTTATTATAATTGGAAAATGTAGTAATCCCAAATAATAATAAATGCTTTAAATTAACTCTTACTCAAAAAATAAAAGAGCATCTGAGCACACGTGTGAGCGCGTGCTCAAAGGCTAGTCTCTTTTAATTTAGAGAGCAGTTCCAACTTTTAAAAAAAAATTAACAAAATTAATGAAATCAAAACTTAGGATATAAATAAGCACCATTCTACACCAATAGTAAATTTTTTGTTTAATATTATAAGAGTATTTAGAAGAAGAAGAAGAAAAAAGAAAAAAAGACCTTCACCGGTTCGGTATTTCACTTTTACTTTCCACATCCCATGTTTCCTTATTTTTAAAAAGTTCAATTAAATCACATCTGGATATTATTTAAAAAAAGAAAACAAAATCACACTAGGATATAGTTATATTTGAATTCAAATTAATTTAGCCACATACACAGACTCATTTGAATTTAGATTCAAACTTCTCATAATCATTCTGTCTTAAAGATACTATAAATTTGAAGCACATTGAAATATTGGAAATACAATATTACATCCAAATTTATTTTTAAGAAATATTCACATTTTTAATTCAATAAATAAAATAATGATATATAAATATGAATGATATTATTGAACAAATTATAATAACTTAAAAACAAAATTAAAAATAAAATTAAGTTGCAATTAATCCAAACCTTTTACCTTGTTCCTAATTAGCATATTATCGTGAATATCACCAAAAAATAAAAATCATAAGCATCACATATGATGGTTGGGTTCAAATTGCATTATACTTTCAAGGTAGCCAACCAATCCATTCATCCCATTATTTTTGGAACATTGTAAAAGAATGTGAGGAAAATTTAAAAACAATAAATGTGTATTTTTTTTTTTCAAAGTAGAATATAAAAAATTTTGTCATAATATTTTAAACTTTCAATATATATGCATACACCATCTCCTACTATAGGAGGCACGTTCTAAAGCCAAACTTTCTATAACAGGCCACCCAAAACTCAAAAGCAATAAAATTTGCTAAAGTTACATTTACAAACAAAGTTGACACTATCAATGTGCCATGATCCAAAACTTGTTTACATGCTGCTTCTACATTTCTCAATCCTCACTTCCAGATGTTGTTGAGTATCTTTCCACTTTCTTTTTCATTCTTGTTGATGGTGCAAGCTAAGAGAGCCATTTTTCAACAAACTCATCCGCTAACTATAAAACTAAAATCATCAAATTTGGTGAATACTAAATTACTAATACCGCATGAAACTAATAAAACAATTAAATAAGTGAAAAGAAAAATGTTTTAAAAAGAAAAAAAAAACTTACCAAAACTCATTAGGATTTAGGAGCCAACCTTGGGAAAATAATCTTCATTTTAGTGGAAGCACCATTTTTTTATGTGTATATATAATGAATAGTACGAAAGAAAATGAGTAGAAACTGACGTTAGTAATTCTTTCTATATATATATATATATTGTTGTAATTGTTGCTTTGATTGATAAGTTTTGAGTTTGATAGTGGGTTCAAAATTGAGTTGGATAAGAACAATCAGTTAGATTTTAAAACTGTATGTGATGAGATAAGGATGAGTAACAAACATAAAAGTAATTTGAGTTCAAATAGAACACAGGTTTTCATAAAATTTATAAATAAAAAATAAAAAAATAAAAAAAAAGAGAGATGCTACGTCTACAACAATTTTACAATATTTTTACAACAAATCACAGGTGGTTAGTTGTTATTGGTTCAAATTTGAATCTAACACTAAGATTACTTTTTTGCCCAACAATAACAACCAATAACAACCTGCCACTTAGGAAATGTTGTAGAAATGTTGTAGAAATGTTGTAGACATAGCATTTCTCAAAAAAAAAATAGAACACAGGCTTAACAAAAGTAACCATGACGTGTTTTGTTCCTGTAAATTTTGCCAAAAGAATTTTTTTGAATTTTGAACAAAATCAAAACTAACGTGTGGGAAGTTTTTTTTTTTTTTGAAAGTAACTTGTAGGAATTTTTTTAAAAATAGTAACTTTGTGTCTATCTACTATTTAGTGGGAGTTTTTATTATGTAGGTTTATTCAATAGGCTCTTCTATTTTTTTGAAAAAAAATTAATAATTTGCATCTATTATAATTTGGGATTATTACGTTTTTCAATAAAAAAAAAAAAAAAAACCCTAGGGGTGTGATGAAAAAATTATTTCACCCACAAACCAATAATATTCATCACACCTGTAGATATTTTATGATGAAGAGTATCTAGAATAAGAACCAATAACCATCGATTGAGAAAGGCAGCAATAAAGGTTATATCGAGAACCTATAAAATGAAAATTTCGGTTAATTATATAAATAAGAAGTTAAACCAAGAATAACCCAAATAATATAATGACACTCACACAAAAACACACACACTTCAACCACTTTTGAATTGGAATTGAAACTCCAATCCAAATTCATTGTCTAATGCTTTATTCATCATTGAATTTATAACAAATAATACAATTCCATAAACCCACAAATGAAACAGCTTTCACAACAAACCAATTTTTTAATTTTAAATCAAATCCAGAACATTGTGCAACTATTCTCAATCTTCAAAGAATTGCAACCTTGCAATTTTCAAGTAATAGGATCTTAGACTCATAGTAGAATTTCCATATACAAAGCCTAAAAGAAAAAGAAATTTTCCTAAGAAACAAACAAAGCCTAATAGGCTAAACTACAACTCAAAAGGCTTAAAAAACCACATATTTAAGAGATATATGCACCGCCAATCTCAGATCTACAAATTCAAATTCACAACATGTACAAAAAAAAACACCAAACAAATCAATAGAGACTAATTCAATCACTAATAGTTTTTTTTTTTTTTTTTTTTAAATGGAGTCTTAGATTTGAGTTTGACGAAACAAACAAAGAGAGAAATTGAAGTGAGAAATGTAGAGAGAGAGAGAGAGAGAGAGAGAGAGAGAGAGAGAGCTCACCTCAAATCGATCTATAATAATATTTGTAGTGAAATCTGAAGCAAATAGGTGGATGAGAGTGAGAGTTTCTTAAAAATGATGATGATGGTGAAAAGAAAATTAACACAGAAATGAGAGAATTGGAGAACTGAAAAAGAAGTAATTTGAGTTTGAAAACCAATTGGGAGTGTGTTCCTATTTTGTAAATAGTGTTTTACGTGAATTTTTTTTTTTTTGGGAATCTTTTACGTGGAAGTTAAAAAAACATTTTTATCAAGTTTTGCCCCTACTTAAACATAGGCTGTAGGGGTATTTTGGAATAAAAAAAAAATCTGGTCCAAACAGTGGTCCTATTTATCACCAAAAAAAAAAAAAAAATACAGTGGTCCTATTTTGTTGGCAATGTTTTAGTGAGAGTTAAAAGATGTAGTTTTACCAAATTATGCTTGAAATTTCAAATTTTGAAGGGAAGGATTCTTCTCTACTTTATACTGTGAAATGTGAAAGAAAGGGTTTTGTATTTTCTTTTTTCTTTTTCTTCAACAACAATATAATAAAGCTTTTAAATTTTAAAATTTTTCAAATTGAACATACTATTTGGATGGGGAAACAAAGGTGTTGTGAATTTGCATGACCATGGCAGTGCCTCGCTTGGACTTCTTTCCTCTAGAGTTGTCAGATACTGAGTCGTCAATGGAGCCAACAAAGAAGCTAGTGCTTGGTACACTGGTAAGAAATCTTGATCGACTTCATCGATTCCTATTTTAGAAAGCATGTTTTTTCAAAGTTATAAGTAAAAAATAAAAATAAAAAACGAAAAAACCTAAACAATGGGAGACGTAGTAGAAAAGGATTCACCATTGGCTCTGTGTATTTGGAAACCGTTTGTGTAACAAAAAATGTAATGTTAGCCTTTTTGTAAAACAACTGAAAAAATCTATTTTTGTAGGGGAAGAAGATAAGTGAAGAAGCAGTTTTCGATTCCTTTGATGCTAGAAAATAGGAGAGAGAAATTTTAAAATGAAGCAATCACTTCAGATAAGAAATTTAAACGTGGGATCATGGAGTAAGGAAAAAAAATTCTATTAAAAAAAAATTGAAAGCGTTTAACCAAGAGAGTGGTCCTATTTATCACACCCAAAAAAAAAAAAAAAGTGGTCCTATTTTGTTGGCAATGTTTTAGTAGGAGTTAAAAGACTAGTTTTATCGAATTATCCTTTAGTTTTCTCCCTACTTAAATCTAGGAAAATAGGGGTATTTTGGAAAAAAAATATCTAAAACATTTTTAGTTTAAGTGTAAAACCATGTTGGTCTGTAGGCTATTAGTAGAGGATTCTAAAATCCTAAAATTTAGGATTTATTTTGCTTGAAATTGTTAAAAAAAATAAAATTTGTAGTCCTATTTTGTAGGCAATATTTTAGTAAAAGTTTGAAATGTATTTTTACCAGACTATCCTTTAGTTTTGGACCTACTGAAACCAGGGAATAGGGGTATTTTCGGGAAAAAAAATCTGGTTTAATCAGGTGCAATATATAAATATTTTTTTTTTATGACATAACCATAGCCCTTAACTTTTCCCCCTCTGAAATTTTAAATTTCTCGAACTCTATAAAATCCAAATTGAAAAACCCAGTCCCGATTCTTCGCCCCTTGCTTTTCGTTCTCGCTCGAAATTCTCGTCTTCGATGATCGATTCGCCACTGTGAACTGCAATTTCCGGTACCAACCTCTCTCCTCCTCCACGACGGAAACGCTCTTTCCTCTCTTCACCAAATCCGTCCTCTCGCTAAGCACTTCCTCCCATTTCTCAACCACACCCTTTCCCTCCTCCCCAAACGCCTCTCCTCCTCTGCAAATGACCGATTTGCCCTCGACCTCCTCAACATTTGCCAACTCTGCCTTACTTGCTTGGATTCCCTCTCTTCTAAACCCTACTCCGTTCACGTCCAGAGGCTTTGCTTGTTGCATTGTATGGAGGGATTGGGGTGGTGCTGAGGCCGAGGGGGTTAGGGTTTTGGAGAGCTTCAGAGGGATGGATTTTGGTGTGGAAAATGGCGGTGGAGATAAGGATTTTGCGTTGTTGGTTGTGGAGGTGGTTGCAACTTGCGACCATGGTGAAGTGTGCCGCGATGGGCCGGAGTAAGGATGAGGCAGTGTATAGGAGGGTAATTGGTTTGGTTGAGGAGGTTTGGTCGTGGTTTAGGTATGTGAGTTTTTTGAATTTTTGGAAGATTGTGTTTGGTTGCTAGGAAATTTTGGGAAATTAAAGGAATTTGATATGTTTGGAGCCATTGGAGGTTTTAATTATTAAGAACTTGTGAAATATGCACTAATTTTGACTAGAATGGGGCTAACATTACTGACCTTTTAGTTGTGTGAGTTTTGATTGTTTGAAAGGTTTTGTTTGGTTGCCAAGAAAATGTGAGAAATGATTGGAAATTGATATTTTTGGAGGTTTTAATTATCAAACTTGTGAAATATACACCAATTTTGACTAGAATGGGGCTAAAATTTCTAACCTTTTAGTTGCTTGAGTTTTGATTGTTTGAAAGGTTGTGCTTAGTTGGTGAGAAAGTGTGGGAAATGAAAGAAAATGTGTTTTGAGATTTTAATTATTTGAAACTTGTGAAATATGCACAAATTTTGATTAGGATGGGGCTAACATTACTAACTTTGTAGTTGCGTGAGTTTTGATTGTTTGAAAGGTTGTATATGGTTGACGAGAAAGTGTGGGAAACGAAAGGAGAGGAGATTGAAACCTTTGGGAATTTTAATGAAATGCAGCTTCTGAAATATGCACTAATGTTAGCTAGAATGGGGCTAGCAATACTTAATTTGTTAGTTGCATGAGTTTTGTTTATTTGAAAGGTTGTGTTTGGTTGCTGAGGAAGTGTGGGAAATGAAACAAAAGGAAGTTGAAGCCTTTGGATATTTTAAGGATTTGAAACTTCTGGATTATGCTGTAATTTTGACTAGAATGGGGGCAACATTACTAAATTTTTAGTTGAGATGAGTTTCTCTGATGGATTGGAATTGAAACATAATAATCATAGAGATTTGGACTTAAATTTTATATCTATGTTGTAGTTTTTGAAGCAAAGATTGTGTTTGGTAGTAAATTTATGCCTATGTGTGTTTATAGGTGTAAAGTGCTTGTTCTGTTTGTTTGGACCAAGATGACTAGTGCAATGATTGTTTGATTGAACTTAAATGTGCTAGGGTATTAGATGCCAATGCATATGAGAAGTTGCACAGGGCGCTTGTGACTTACCTGGGGAAATGTACTTTATTTTTGGTGGGGGAGCTAGCCTGTTTTGATGGGGATCTAGTACTTGCGTTCTGCTATGCTACAATCTCTGAGTATGCAAAGTCATCATTAAAAGATCAAATTTACAAGGTGACCTGTGTCTGATTTTTGGCCATATGTATTATGTAGGATCTTTGTGTTTCTTAATCATCAGTCAACATGCAGGTTGCCCGGTGGATATGTTCATTTTATTCTCGCTACCAGAGAATAGATTGTTGCTCATCATTGACATATTAATGTGTGTTGTATTCCATTGCCTGTGAATGCAAGGTAATATCGATAAAGTGTGTACACAAGATAAGTTTTAATGAATCAGGCATATGGTTCAAGTAAGACTTCTATCATCAGTTTCACCTATGTCCATGTTTAAAGCAAAGGACTTGGCTATAATGTTATCTTCTCTAATAACACATTTTATAATATGGAATATTATATCTGTACAAATATAATATCATATACAAGTAAGATGATCACTGGCTTGTTGTGTCATGTCTCATGTGTATCAAATTAAGGTTGTGTTGTAGGAGAGAGATTTGGCCATAGAAAAAACAAATCCTTATCTATTATTTTAAACACATTATAATATGACCTGACCTGAAACTTCTTCATATTGGATGCCCCCATGCCATTCTATCCTCTACCCATCGAACTTTAGTCTCATACAACATATACATGAACATCAATCAACTCTAAATCCCAGTCTTTGGCTAACCTAGTAAACCTTGGTATCTGAGTAACACACTCAAAAGATAAGTCTAGACAAATTAGGCACAGTTGCATTTCTATTAGCAGCAATATAAAATAATTTTGAGTAAGTATCTTTCATTAGCATATCACCAAATCATCAATCATTCCAAAAGCAAATTCTAGAACAATTTCCAACTTCATATCTAATAACTTAGAGAATAAATCTCATCCACCTCTAATAAATTTTCACACTTCCATACCATATGAACCAGCAACTACCTCAGAATATCAATGATCCCATTGAACTCCATACTTTTTATCTACTATCTTCCTCCATAAATTATTAGTTTGCACATTCATTATTTCGAGAAGATTACTTTTAACCTTTATTTCATTGTCTACTAATTTTATGTTTTGGAGACGGGATTTAAACCCATGACCTCAAGGTATATTTTATTTTTCCAGTTCGAAGTGGAAAATACCAGAATGGGGTACGTTGAACTTGTCTCTTATTGGGCCAATAAAGGTTGAACTTCAAGCGCAAACTTAAGTATTACAATGGTGACACTTCTAAACAAAATAGCAGGTGGTTCCCATCAGGTATTTTGTTGTAGTCTATATTGTGCATTTTTCATTTGTGGTGTTTTTTGCATGTCCTGCATTGTAAGTTTAATCAAATTTGTTTGGCAGGTTAGATCTCCATTTGATATGATACTGAGGCTTTATGCAGCTGGGTTGCACCTTATCAATTCTGATGTGAAGTCCAGAGGTGGTGATCTTACATCCTCTGGAGGTGCTAAATATGAGTCTGTTATTCAAATTTTATGTGATGATGGGGATATACAGCAGAAATTATCTGCTTTGCTTGGTTCTTTGGGTAGTTACTTTCATATTAGCTGCAAAGAGAATTATGTTACATGTAATGTCAAACATAAAGGTTATGTTCGTCAGAGTTGTTCATGGTTATGAGGCCTCTATAGATTGCACTCAGAATAATAGAAAAACTTATCTTCTCTTTTACCTAAATGCTTTGAAATTCTTATGCCAGCCGCTAGCAGATTTAGTAAATTCAGAAAGGAAACAGCTTGTTAGTGAAAATGAAGATGCTTTTGTTACTACAAAACTCTGTATAATCCAGGATGCATTTTATCATTTTGTTGATATTTTTTGCTCCTGTCAAAAGTAAGTTAATTGTGGATTTATTTTACTTTGTTTATGTCTTCTGCCCCCTGCCCCCCAAACCCACTACCCCCCCCCCCCCCCCCCCCCCCAAACTCCTTTTCTTTTTATGGTATTTTCCACTTGCGTTGTTTGGAAGGCCACCCATTGTGTTTGATGCGGTGCATTTACAATTAACATAAATTTAGAGCTGTTGAGAGATTTCTGTTCCTAAGCTCAAGATGGAGTTCCTTCACTTGCTTTCTTTTTTGGTTACTGATTTACCTGTGATTCCATTCTTTTTATTCTTTCAGATTTAGTGGTGCTCTTAATTTAAGAAAGAATTTGTTATACTCAGTGTGGTTTTTGTATACTTCTTGTGAGCTTGGACTTCTCTCCTTTATTTATCTTCTTATTCTAAAGAAATCTTGTTCAAAGGTCATTCTTTATGTCTTTGTTTAGTTACCATAGCTGTGAAAAATATGGCTGCTTGTGCACCAGAGTAGTTGTAGTATTCTGTTGTGCATTCAATTCTGGAAACTATTATGACTCTAACAACATACTAAGGTTATGTTTGGTAATCGTTTTTGTTTTCTATTTTCAAAAACTAGTTTTTGGGAATATAAAGAAAAACAATTTTCTTGTATTTTTGAAATCAAAAACATGTTTTATTAGTTGAAATTAAAAAGATAGTTTTTTGAAGAAAAAAATAGAAAATACTAAAATATGTTGTTACTAGGATTTGAACTCTAATGCTAACTCATTAAATGAGATAAATTCATTAAATCAAATACGTGTTTTCATTGACTTTTGAAAATTAGAAATTGAAAACAGCCTTTTATATGTTTTTAGTTTCCTTTACAAATTGAGTTCTGTGAACGGTTTTTGTTTTTTGTTCATTTTGAGTTACCAAACAAGTTTTTTAGTCTAAAAAATAGAAAATTGTTTTTGGAAACAGAAAATAAGGGGAAAAAGCAGTTACCAAACACACCCTAAGATTAAGTTTATAAACTAGATCTAAATTTGCTATTCAGATTATATCAATTTGTATTTGATGTGTCTTATCATTTTTGAGTAGAGGTATGGGGGGTTGAAGTTATATTTAGTGCCTACCCCATGAAGTACTCTTATACCAATCTAGAATGTGAGATGCACCTTTTAGATGTTTTCTTTATATTTCATTTTCTTTACATTATTTTAAGTGTTATAAATAATCAAGAAGAGCTCCTGAAAGTGAAGCCATAGGATGCAGGGAGCCTACTTGTGTATGTTATCAGGCCAAGTTACAGAGGACTGAAACTTATGTTGATAATTTTGGAAGTTTTTATTTTTTAATGTCTTGCATTGTTTAGAAGATGAACCAAGTTAGCAATAAGGCTTCTCTGAATTTTCTTGTTCATGGAGCAGTTGTATATATGAAGGGGAGAGAGATGGATTTGACAAAAACAGCAAAGCTGTAATTAGTAATTACTGTAGCTATCGCCGCTTTCACCCTCTCCACCAAAACAAAGCTGAAAATGAAGGTTGGCTATTATTATGTAACATTAATGGCCTAAGAGCTGTGTTTCTGATTCATTCTTGGTTCTCCTAGTTATTGAAGGATTCAATATGTGTTTCAGTTAAGCTGATTGCGTTGACATTTCTTATTTCAGAGGAGTATGCATTTAGTTAAACACATTATTACCAGTGAATGGGTTCAAACTCAAGGGCTAAAACACCTATTTGCCTCTTTTCACAACATTGGTGTATTTTTGTACAGAAATAAGCAAGTAATAGAGGTACTATTTAAATTTTATATATATATATATATATTGTAACCTGTTCTTTTCACACGTTTGTTTATGTGTTAAGTTTGGAGCTGCACTATCATTTTATGGGGATAGAAATTCTGTCATATTAGTTTCAGTAGATTATTTCCTTCTATTTTCTACAGGCTACTTTTTATTTTATAAAATTTGAAAGATAATTCCAATGGGGGTGCACAAGCTACTGTATTAGTTCAATTTTGTTGCTGCTCCTTGGGTCATGTGAAAATTATTTTATTTCATTATTCCTGTTTCATTACCCTACATTGCCATTACTAATTATTGCTCATTCTAACCAAGAGTATGGATACTGGAATAAGGAAATTTGAAAACAAATTGACAAATTTTCTGTCTATCCTTGTTTTGACGGTTGGAAGTTAGATGGGTTAAACACCTATACTAGAAAAGTATGATTTTTAGCATGAGGAAGAAAGTTAGGTTTTAAAAATTTAGTAAAAGACTTTAGTAAGTATTTTGGCATGGAATGGAACTGTATAATTGATTTCTTTAGTACCAAAAAAATTGATTGCTTTTGATTAAAGTCAGCTAGAAGCCTTTTGCAGGAATTTTGAGTTTTTATTTAACTGCTAGATAGTAGATTATGCAAAATGACTGCTGAACCAAATCTGTGGATTCCTTGCATGAAGGGTTCACAAGGCTGTACTATCAGAAGGAAAACTGAGTGAACTCTCACATCATCTTACAATAAGCATTCTCTTATTGTTGCCAATGAGCTCTAGCTCAATTGACAATTCCTCCTCTTATAAGTTCTAAGGAGAGGGTGAGGTTGTGGGTTCGGGGTTCAAGATCCAATGGATGCGTGTGTGATTTACCAATAAAAAAATAGCTTTTTTTATTTTATTTTATTTTTTTTATAAATTTTCTTATCTATTTCCCTTAATGACTTTGGTTTGTATAAGTGTTTAATGGATATTATTGGGTTCAAGTGATAGCCTAATTGTAATGGCATTCTTTGTGGTGTCCCACATCTGTGTTTCAAAACCACCTTCCCTTCCCCACTATTTGCCTATCAAAAAAATAAGTGTTTAATAATTATTATACCTTTGCAGGCTTCCAAGGCATTAAAATTATGTTGTAGGGCATCATGGACTTGTGTCAAACATCTTTGCCAGATTTTTGTACAGAAACCAAAAGGGTTAGATTAGAGGGTGATATTTCAGAAGACACTATTATAGAATTGGTTAATGAGGCTTGTACTAGAAGTGCTTTTCTTTTGGATGTTCTCCATCAATGTGATAGTCATAAGGTGAAAAGGAAAATTGTAGTGATCCTTAAAGATTGGTCTATTTCTGGAAAGGTGTTTGAAATGCTGTCAGGTCCTGTACTACCCTTGGTGAAGCAGTGGGTAAAGGTAAGTGCTTCTAAGAGCTTTCAAATGTTGTCACTATTATTTGTCTTGCTTCTTTTGCCTCATTATTAATTGTTATCTAGATGGAATGAAAACGTTGTACGAGCTTTGGCTGAGGGGGATAGTGCTCCAAATTTGTATTGTTTGCTGTCATCCTGTTCAAGTCTCAAAGAGGACAATTGGCATAATCTTAGAGCAGGTGAGGTGTATGGTGAAACATGTAGCCTTGGAATCCCAACTTGTCATCAATTAGCTGTGACATACTGCTTATGTGCACTATGTACCCAGGAAGCTGAACCAAACTCAAAGGTGTTAATGCTTAAAAGGCTACTCTCCAGAGTTGAGTAATTAATGCTTTAAATCTTTCTATGTTCATTTTTATATCTTTGTATGATATTGACAGTAGCAGTTATTCTCATTTACTAAATCTAAAAGCTTGCTTGTATTTGTTACAAGCAGCAAATCTTCCAGGATATTAATGCTGCCCTACAGTTATGGTTGCGCATTTCTATTCTGGATCATTGCTCTGCTGCCAGAAAATACACTGCCGATACTGTATGATGTTATCGATTTTTTATCACTGAAGGTTTGTTCCTTGATTGTGTTAGGTGCTGTAGGTTCTGTACTGATAGCATATTATTATGGTTTTTCTTGACATTATTTCAATTCATTCACAACATTGCGTTCTTTTCTTCTATATTCTCAGGGTTGCATGGATTTTCACCATGACATATATAGGCTGATGACTAGATTATTCATATGCAAGAATGTTCCACTGGAGAATTTCTTGGCCAAACTGTGGGAAAGTTGGGACTACTCATGCACTATGTATTTCACCTGTATATGAGACATTAATCATTAACTTATCTGAGCAGTATGGTCACTATGGTGACCTTGTAAGTCTTTTGATTTCAGGATACGCCATCTAAAGGGTTCGCATCCACAGTTAGTTGGCTTCCAAAGGAGTTTCTCATTTTCATTTGCAAGTTCCCAGGCCTCTTGCAATCGTGAGAGCACTTTTAGATCAGCTATCACAGTTGTTGAAGTTAAAGAGGCTGCATTTCAACTCATTTCAAGTGTAAGAACCTCTCAAGTAGCTACCTTTGGTTTTTAATCCCCAATAAAAAATACTTATTGTTACGTCTGTCACTCTTATTACAGGTTCCTGTGCCCAGTCAATCTGTGTTCCTTGCTGGATATTTTACTATGATTTGTGTGAAAGACTTGTTTCACATGGAAGGTTAATTGAGGTATCTCACATTTGATTTGCTTTCAGATTTTTTGGAACCTAGAGTATATCTTCTTAGTCACTCAATCCAACAATGTTGTTATGCATGAAGTTTGGATATTTTGTTGTAATGTTTGGCACTTAATCTTTTCCATTTAGAGTTCAAGATTCTGAACTCTTGGCTCTTTGCTGCTGCAGATGCATCAAAAGATTGAAAAATTACAGATTCAAGTTAAGGCCATCAAAACAGGAGTTTAAATATGACAACTATGGATTGATATAATCTCTATATATATTAAGAGGATCTAGAAAGTTAGTTATGGCTTCAGCAAATGTCAAAAATACCCCTAATCTAATTAGATAATATTTATTCTCAAAAAAATAAAAAATGGAGTTAAAATTGTAATTCAACAAAATTCAAAAACCAAAAAAAAAAAAAAAAAAAAAAAAAAAAAAAAAAAAAAAAACTAACTGAAACTAATTTTCCTAAAATTTAGCATACTCTCTATTTAAATATATCTCATGCACGTTTGATACATTTTTTCCTAAAAACTAGCACACGCTAAATCTAGTAGTTTATTTCATTTCAAATTCTAAATTTTAGTTTCTTAAAAAATTTTCCTGTGTAATCTCACTTACAATAGATAAATTCAAATTGAAAAATTACATTAAACTCAAAATAAAAAAGAGCCACAGAACACGTGTGGAGCACGTGATGAGGCTAGTAATTGAATTATAGGAGTAACCACATACCCAAAATAGAAATAAAATTGTAGGAGTGACTTCATATTTAATATTGTAGTGATGAACAATAATGATGATGCTGTTACATATAATACTGTGATGAATATTTTAGAAAATTCCCAAAGAATTGAGAAAATGTAGAAGAGTTTGAGGATGACCCTTTCAAACTCATGTAAAAGAATAAGCCTTTAAAAAGGATGCTAAAACATGTAAATCACCTCAATGCTAGGAAGCATGGGTACGGGTACAACACAATCACAGCAATTTTTGAAAAATTAGCCCTTAATTAGGAAGCATAGGTACGGCACCCCAAATGAATTGTCCTTGGATCCTAACCTAAAAGTGCATTCTTAGGTGGATTATTATTATTATTTTTTGTTGGAGGAGAACTACTTTGTTTAAACTGATATTGGAGGAGAACTACTTATCATCTTCAATGTTTCCTTTAGAATATACAGAAAGGAATAGGACTCTATGTTGGATGTGGAGAAAGAAACTTGGCTGTTGTCTTGGTAAATTGCTGAGGTAGGTTACCTCTTTTTTGTTTTACATTTGAAAGCCTCCTTCTTGTGTGTAAGCCTCTCTGTTGTTGTGTGTGGACATGCATGGATTCAATAGTGTTTGGGATTTGGCTGCCCTACCCAGAACTTTGTTCCCATATTTATTCTCTACTTGCGTAGATTTTAGTTTAGGTAACAAGTAATTGTCAACTTATGCTCTTTTTCTAATGGCCTTTGAGAGTGTTTAACTGCATTTCATAGCTTTGGGAATTCATCTTATAGAAATAATTTAATTGTTAGTGCTTGCATGATGGCATCTACAAGGATCATAGAAGATTCATGGTTGGGTTCGTGAAAATATGTGCTTCTGGGAGAATGGTCTAATAGCAGGTGCCTGGACTTGGTATATAAGAAACTGGTGCGTGATCCAAAATCTATTGCAAACAGGATGTAAATGAGAGTCTTCTAAAAGTTATTCTTGAAGGCTCCAATTATGTATTTGAAGAAGCATGTATTTCACAGCAGTGCTTAAGAAGTGGCTGCTATGTTGGTAGAGTAGGATATTGCGATGAAGCAAAGTGTGGGACATCGTCAAATGCCTATAAAAGAGTAGACAAGCAATCTGAGCTGGCCTTCTCACTAATACAAGATGCAGCGAATGAGCTTGAAGGGGGAAGACTATAAATCGAGAGCCAATAATTATAGTGTTGGACAGTGAGGTGCAGGTGGGTCTTTGATTTTACATTTTTGTTCATATTTTCAGAGCCAGAGATTTATCTTGAAAAGTCATAGCTGATGTCTCCACTTATTCAAATGATTTTCTAATGCCATAAGTGAGTATTTGGTTTGGGGGTCTTAAAATAACTAAGCAATATTCCTTCAGTACAAAATTAAGCTTGGCTTTTCTACACATACATTGATGCGTTTTACAAAGTGCTAGTTCAGACGAAAATGCTGTAGTGGATTTCTCCTGATTCTTCATCCATGTTCTTTGGCACCTTATATGTAGACATGGCAATACAGGTTAGAATTTTCTGACCCGACCCGAAAAATACTTGACTCGAATCTGATTTTTTGACCCGAAACAAAAAGGAGTTGACCCGTGACCCGACCTGATTTTTTTGCGAGTCAACTCAACCCAACCCGGATAACCCGTGGCTCGATCCGTTAAAAAAATTCGCTAAAAACATATTTAAATTACGTCCTGATACTAAGTGCATAAAGCACAAAATACCAAAACTAATAATCAATATATTATAAATATAAAATTATAAATAATTAAAACTCAAGACATGACATTGACACGAGAGAATCACTATTTGATTCATCAAGACCAATAATAGCTAGCTTCAGCGCTTGCTATCAATTGCCATGAGTGATGAGACAAGACTACTTTACACGTTACACAACAACACAAGGGCCGGCCAAGGCTGTCAAGACTTAAGAGTCAAGACAACCGTTAAAATAAAAAAAATAAAAAAAATAAAAAATCTCATTCAACTGAGCTGTAGGCCATTGTCCAAACTCCAAAGCCAAAGGCACAAACAAATGAACAAATGCACAAGCACAAACGGCAAACGTGAATGAGCCTTTCTTTTTTCTTTTTTCTTTTTTCTTTTTTTCTTTTTTTTAATTTATCTATTGTTAGTGAATTTACACATGAAGAAATTTTTAAGAAACTAAAATTTAGAATTTGAAATAGAGTAAGCTGCTGGTTTAGTGTTTGCTACTTTTTAAGAAAAAATGCATCAAACATATGTGAGATATATTTATAGAGAATGTGCTAATTTTTAGGAAAAAAGTTTCTCTAGTAGTTTTTTTTTGTTTTTGAATTTTGTTGAATTATAATTTTAACCCCATTTTTTTTATTTTTTAGGAATAAAGATTATCTAATTAGATTAGGAGTGTTTTTGACATTTTTTGAAGTCATAATTAACTTTTTGAATCGTCTTAATATATAAATATTAAAAAAAAAAAAACTATAGGTATACATATTCAAAGGATATATTCATTATAAATTTTGAATATATTCAACTAATTATTAATTTATTCATCACTTATATAATAATATTTAACTAGCTAACTAAATAAATTAAATTAGCATGTGTTTATAAGTTATAACATACACATTCAAATTGACTAAACTTAGTGGTTAGCTCAATTGGTAAAATCTATGATGGTTGAATAAGTGATTTGCGATTCAATCCCCGCCTACACCAAATACCGATTGGTATCTTGGTCTGATAATAAAAAACTATCATTAGGAGTGAACATCATACGTCATAGTGTTAGCATTAATTCCTTTTTCTCATCACCGATATTGCTTCAAGCTCTAATCTTCAGTCACCTGCACTTAGACTAGCACCAAAGAGAAAAAGGAGATGATGACGATAATGAAGAAGTAATGGATTTCTTAGAAGCCAATGAATAGTAGCCAATACGAATTATAAAGAATTTCTACTTTCGTCCATAAAAAAAATCTGCCTTCACCTACACACTAGGCTACAAAAAACTTTGTTCTTTTTTTATAATCTATGCTCCTCCTTTGCTCACAATCTATCAACCCCAAAAGATCCAAATCTTAATAATAAAATAAAAGAATTTCAAGCTTCAAAAAACCATAAAAACATCCAAAAGAAGGAATATTAACAATACTTTGCTGGCTTACTTGTTTTGTTTGTTTTAAGATCTATCTATTTTTGAAGATGTAAACTTGTAATTATATGCACTATTAACATTGACAGTGAACTATTAACATTGAAGACTTTTTCCATCATGAATTTTATGACTATAAATAATTTTTGTCATGCTCAAAACTGTCAGAATTGGAAGGATATTAACAAGTGACATTAAGTGCAATTCATTTGCTTAATTAATTTTATTCATTCTCTCTAAACAAGTTGTCATTGATTTGTTTTTCTAATTAAAAAAAAAAAAAAAAAACTTTGAAAAATACGGGTCAACCCGACCCAACCCGCAACTCAATTGACCCATTTAAAAATGATCTGTTTTGACCTACCGACTTGATTGATCCAACCCGACCTGCCCGTTTTGCCACGTCTACTTATATGTACAGAAAATTTGTCATTTTAGGAGATGTCTGTTTTTTTGCTTTTTAATGCAAACTATGCAATAAACAAGTTTCTGGATTCATGTGCAGTCGGCAGCTTGTATTCTAATTTTGGGAATGGGGGGATGATTTGTTCTATTTCGATACCTTTTTATAAATCACCTGAAACTCGTGACACTTCCTTTTTTGATTGGCGCATCACCAGTATGTTATGGTATCCCAACAGATATAAGGAGAAAAACGGATCCTGGGACCACCCTTACCTAAAATATATATATATATATATATAATAATTTAAAATTTTATATTTATTTACCTTTAAAAAAAATTTTGGGACCACCTTGAATTTTTTTTATGCCAATAAAATTAAATTTTGGTCCATAATTTGAGCAACTTAACAATATATTGGAGTCTTTCAAGCAAAAAGGAAAAACTCAAAAAAAAAAAAAAAAGAACTAAAATCTGAAAATATATATATATATATATATATATATATATATATATATTATAATAAAACTACTACAGGCTGGATAGTAGCTTGATTCCTTCGAGTAAGCACATTGCCCAACACAACACAATTTTCAACATTTTATTATTTTTTATTATAGTATTATTTTTCCTCACCAGACATATATTACTTACTTCTCATTTTTAATTATTTTTTCTTGTTTATTCTTAACCACACACATTTTCTGTCTCTTCGATTTTTACACTTCATATTTTTAAATTTTATCACATCTCCATCTATACTTTTACATCTACGTTTGCTTTCTTCCTTGTTCGTAACTTCTGTGTCTTCTACCAATACCAGTGCGGCAGTGTCTCTTCTTAAGTTTTGAGTCTCAAATTTCTCAATACGATTTTTTTTTTAGCTGTATAGGAATCTTTGTTCATTTCATTTCTTTTTATTTTTTTTTCCTTTTGATCAGGTTTTTTGGTTTACAGAATGTAAATTTGTTTTGGTTTTAAGAACAATTTTTTTTTTTTTAAGCACAAACTTCAAGCCGGCCGAATCTTGAATTTCGATTGGTATTTACTGAAACAATCCAAAACACCCGAAATAAACTGAAATTTTTTTCAAAGTGGAATAGGGTGGGTTACTGTTCCAGTTTGTTTATCGGCATGGTATTTTTTGGCTGTTACGGTCGGAACGAACTGAAATTAATAACATTGAATCAAACCTAATTACCTAAAGGCTAAAAAGAAATAAGATTGTGTAATTTATGCTTCCTAAGGGCATTCGCATCAGTGGATGCAAAATTTTTTTCATTTTGCACATTTTCTATTTTACACTCCTGTTTTTATAAAACACTCACATCAATTTGTCTATTATACACATTTATTCAAATAAAATATTCATTTATTTAATTCTTTAACATTGTGATCTCTCTCACAGACCCAACACAACCCACACAGCCACCACTCCACCACTCACCACAAACCCATCGGAAAAAAATCAAAACAACCACATCATCACACCCAAATCGGAACAAACACATACCCAAACCCAAACCGGAACGACTACACCCATACCACCGAACCAACCAACCAGCCACCACCACTGAAAATCTGAAGAACACCACCCTCAGACCTCAAACTCCAATCATCGATGTTGTAGCTGCTAACAGAAACAGTTCCAAAGCACGGGTCCGAAGAGCAATGCATGACCCATCGTTGCCGTAGAATCGAATCCTGATAAAAACACCACCAAACGCCTCATCGTCACTGTAGTTGTTGTTGCTTTGCCGGTCTCCAAATATGCCCATGATCCAACCCAAACGACTGATCCAAACACCACCAGCCCAACCTAAACGACAACCACAGCCACAAAGTACAGAAAAAAGAGAGATTCAGAGAGGCACTGAGGGAGAAGAGGGAAGAGAGATCAGCGGTGATGGCGATTTGCGGAAGCTAGAGGAAGAAAGATTGACGAGATGAGAGAAAGAGAGAGTTGTGCGCTTGAGAGAGTCTCTGATGAAATGAGAAAAAGAGAGAGAGGTGAGTAAGGTACAGAGAGGAGAGAGAAAAAATTATTAAGATATTAAATACACATGCTACAGTAACCGTGCATATTTGCATGGTTACTTAGCAATTGTGTATTTATACACAAGTTTACACCCATTGATGATGTGGGTGTTTTTTTGCTCAAAATGTGTAAAATTAGTTACTTTTTCTATTTTGCACATTTATGCACATACTGATGGGGATGCTCTAAGGAACACCCTAAACAAAATTTTTGGAGCTGCCACTTATACTTTGTCTTTACGTATGAGATTTTAGGGACCCTAATTTGTAATCTATCCAATTGATTTATATAGAGTACAATTATGTTTTTTTTTTTTTTTTTTTTTTTTCATGTAGGGTCTATTTAGAATCCGCTTATTTTGCTAAATCTGAAAACTTTTTATTGAAAGTACTGTAGATAAAGGTAAAAATTAGCTGAAATAGTATAGTAGAATCTATGAATAGTACTAAAATGTGCAGTGGGACCCATGAATAGTAGCAAAAAGTGTAGTAAGACTCATGAATAGTAGCAAAAATAAGTTGAATAGTAAAATAAGTTGGCAAAATCAATCATGCCAAATGGAAATGTAGTCTTAAATATTGTTCTCTATATGTTCAAACCAAGTGGTCATGGATACTATTAATTTTGGAAAGAATAGTAGGACTTCTAGATGGTCCAATAGGATCTTCAACTGTCTAGCCTGTTCCATGTTTACAAGCAAGTTATGGGAAAGACGGTTGTCACTGGGCTAGATAAGATCCAAATGGGGTCTGGAGGGTAGTTAGGATATATAGAGGTCCCCTCTTGTTACGAGGGATCTCCTAACCTAAACCAGACTTCCATTGCATTTACTCTTCAACGTTTGGAATCCCATCTACCCTCTCATACTTCATTTTCACACCCCTCACTCTCTCTCTCTTGCACATCTATCTGTAAGTCAATGCTACTTCTGTGATACATGAGTTATAAGAGCTTGTGGTAGCTTAACAAAGGCATGGCCTCCTTGAACTTAACACATTGCTACCCTCTCTGATAATCAGCATTTCTTTTCAATAGGTATGAAGAAATCTCTGTGTCAGTCTGCTTTTGATATGCAGCTGAATAATTGCTCCAAGGTGTACTGGTTTTTCATTCGGCGAGTGGTTTCCATGCCACCCTTGTCAAGTGAACAGTCTCTTGCACTCTATCTTTATCTCGTTGTCTGTTCGACCTTGAGCTGAATCACTAATAATAATTATACACTTGTTCGACAAGAGTTCCCTGTGTTTTTAATTGTTTTCATTTCCACTCACCAACTATTGAATTATCGGGAAAAAAAAAATACTTGTTCTGAAATGATCCCAAAATACATAAGTTTGATAGTGGATATCTTATTTAAGCTATTGGGTGTAATATTAAGACACTGATAAGTATATGTAGTTAAACCATTTATTGCACTTTTTTTTTCCTGCTAGCTTCTATATGTTCACTCTCTTCTAGAGACACAAGCAAAAAATGTACGTAGGCACTCAAATTATGGATCCGGATGCTTTTCTATTATGTGTTTGTTACTTTGTCCTCTACATCTTTAATTTCATTATACCATATAATTAATTCTTCAACCTCTTATCAAATATACTTGCAGTTCTAGCTCATTGCCTGTTTCTGTAACTTCGTGTCGTTTGTCACGGTTGCAACTAGGATGACTTTGACAAATTGTCAGCCCTCAAAGTGGGTCGTTTTCAGACTATCCTTTATTCACGAGCTGTATAAATTAGTCATCAATTGCTAAGCTGGTAGTTGTGAGAAATGCCAGTGGCACGAATAGATGATGAACCAGGAAGTTACAGTCACACAGTCAGTATAGGACACATCTCCATTGACCTTGAGATAAGGGTTGAAACCCGTATTTTTATACCTAGTTTTCATTTTTCTAAGATCACTAAAATTTTATTATTGTTTAGTCAAAGAGATAACTACGTTTGGTTTGGAACCGCAACTCGTGGACTCCAAAGAACAATGGTATTGGATTCAACCTAGGAATTAGGATGTTGTTTGGATTCAACCTAGGTTTAGTCAAAGACGTAATTTTTGGTGTCTTTTGTAGTTCTATAAAAGCTTTAAAGAATTAGGATGTTGTTTGCAAGACTGTTCAATAATAGCTTCAATTGTGAGTTCAAAATTGGAGAATCCAAATCCACGATAATGAATTAATGATATAAAAGTTCTAAAGTAAAGCTCAAGGTTGGAAAGGCAACGAAATTGAGGTAAAAGCAGTAACTGTTTGCCTGACAAGCTTCGCATGGACGCCAATGCCTCATTTCTCTTCCATTTGCATCCCAAAAATTTCTGGTACGCGCAACTCTCTCTCTCTCTCTTTAGCAAAATGTTATTTTTGTATTCGACTCTTTTGCACTTTTTAACTGTTGCTATTGTATATTTATCCAAATCTTCTCTTGTATCTATAAATAAAATGAACATTGGCTAAAATATTATGTTTGTCTTTCAATCTGCATGAATTTTGATTTTCATCCCGAAACTTTAAAAATTGAAAAGGCCGTTTTGACCCCAAAACAAATATGCGACAAATTATTTGATTAATATACAATTATATCAATTGCCTTATCAAGTTTTATCAATTAATATAGAATAATTAGTAGTCACCAAATTGTAAAGCAATAGTCATATGGTAATTAAGTGGAAAACAAATAGAAAATGTTTCTAAATGAAAAACCAATATAAAGGTAACCTACTCCAACAAAAAAATCCACTATATTAAGTGTCCGTTTGGGACAAGCTAAAAATTTTAGCTTATTTGCAATTTCAGCTTATTTTTGCTACTATTCATGAATCTCACTGTATTTTTTGGTACGATTCATGGGTCCCATTGTACTGTTTTAGCTAACTTTTACTTTTATCTATAGTGTGACTCATGAATAGTATTAAAAAGTGCAATGGGACCCGTGAATAGTAGCAAAAATAAGTTAAATAGTAAAATAAGTTGGCAAAATTAATCATGACAAACAGACACCAATGGTACTTTCAGCAAAAAGTTTTCAGTTTCAGTAAAATAAGTAGATCCCAAACAGGCCCTAGATAAAGGTAAAAGTTAGCTGAAATAGTACATCGAGACCTATGAATAGTACCAAAAAATGCAATGGAGCCCATGAATAATAGTAAAAATAAGTTGAATAGTAAAAAAAAATTGACTTTTTAAACTGATGACAAACACAACCTAAAGAAACTGTTCTCAAACGGACACAAAGGGTTTGTTTGAGATCCGCTTATTTTGTTGAAACTGAAAATTTTTTACTGAAAGTACTGTAGATAAAGGTAAAAGTTAGCTGAAATAGTATAGTGGGACCCATGAATAGTACCAAAACGTGTAGTGGGACTCATGAATAGTACTAAAAATAAGCTGAATAGTAAAATAAGTTGACAAAATTAATCATAGGTCCCACCGCACTTTTTGGTACGATTCATGGGTCATGAATAGTACTAAAAGGTGCAATGGGACCCGTGAATAGTAACAAAAATAAGCTGAATAGTAAAATAAGTTGGCAAAATTAATCATGACAAACGGACACCTACGGTACTTTCAGCAAAAAGTTTTTAGTTTCAACAAAATAAGTGGATCCCAAACAGACCCTAGATAAAGGTAAAAGTTAGCTGAAATAGTACATCGAGACCTATAAATAGTACCAAAAAGTGCAATGGAGCCTATGAATAATAGTAAAAATAAGTTGAATAGTAAAAAAAACTGACTTTTTAAGCTGATGGCAAACACAACCTAAATAAGCTGTTCTCAAACAAAAACTAAGGGTTTGTTTGAGATCTGCTTATTTTGCTGAAACTGAAAACTTTTTGCTGAAACTGAAAACTTTTTGCTGAAAGTACTATAGATAAAGGTAAAAGTTAATTGAAATAGTATAGTGAGACTCATGAATAGTACAAAAACGTGTAGTGGGACCAATGAATAGTACCAAAAATAAGCTGAATAGTAAAATAAGTTGGCAAAATTAATCATGCCAAATGGACACTAATTGTGTATGTTTGACAAAAATTAAAAAGCCAGTTTATTTTACTATTCACCTTATTTTTAGTACTATTCATGGGCTCCATTACACTTTTTGGTATTATTTATGAGTCCCACTATACTATTTCAGTTAACTTTTACATTTATCTATAGTACTTTTAGTAAAAAGTTTTCAGTTTCAGCAAAATAGGCGAATCCCAAACAGACCTAAGCGTCCGTTTGGCAAAGTTTATTTTTGCCAACTTATTTTACTATTCAGCTTATTTTTACTATGATTCATGAGTTTCATTGCAATTTTTGGTACTATTCATGGGTATTACTGCATTATTTTAACCAAATTTTACTTTTATCTACAATATTTTCAGTAAAAAAGTTTTCAATTTCAGCAAAATAAGCGGATCCCAAACGGACCCTAAGTGTCTATTTGGAAACTGCTTATTTAGCTGAAACTGAAAATTTTTTTGCTGAAAATACAGTAGATGAAGCTAAAAGGTAACTGAATAGTACAATGGAACCCATCAATAGTAACAAAAAATGCAGTGGGACCCATAAATAGTAACAAAAATAAGCTGAATAGTTTAAAAAACTGGCTTTTTTTAATCTAATGCGAAACATAAACTAATAGAAGTTTTACATTCAAGCATAAACTTTTATACCTAGACTTTAATCAGTAGATATGAACTTACTCCAAATACCCTCTCTACAACTCCAAAACTTGTCAACTTTTTGATATATGAATGCTTTCACAAATGACACATCATTGTTCACGACCAGAATTCTTGATCGACTCGAAAAACTTTTTGAAGCTTTGCTTTACCTAAGTGATGCATTGAGATTTGTGATTTCAAGCTTGATCAATCGATTACAACAACTTTTTTGTGTATATATTTCAATCGAAACTCATGGGTTGTAAAGAATAATAGGTTTTTTTTTTTTTTTTTGGTGTATGGTTCACAACAATTGCTTCTCATCATTTGTTGAAGCCTCTTAATGTGTGCCTTTTATATGTGACATGAGTAGGGTACAAAACCCATGATATCTGAATTCAATTAAAACACATTATAATTTTGACTTTTTGATTTTCAGTCGATCGAGTTGTGATTAAAAGACAACCAAAAGTGTGATTTCAATTAATTGAAGAAATCAATACATTTTTTCTTCTCTTGAGCTGCTTCTGCGCAAATGTTCTTTAAACTATATAAAACATTACAAATACATTTTTCTATTACATTGTCATGAAATTTGTCAACACCGTATTTTGTTTGGCCCCGATTTATGCGTCAAAACAAATGCCAAAATTTTTATAAAAAAATTTGTGCAAAAATACAAATTTCAAAGCCTAAAAGGGTAAAAGGATAAAAATAAATACAACATGATTGGATAGTGGATCAAAAGGTTACAACATTTTTATAGCAACTAAGGCCAAAACCTTAACTAGGTATGGTAAAAAAGTTGACTTTTTGATCCAACCTTTGAATCGTGTTTGTCTCCCTAGATGGGCATTGGGCCATTTCCTAGACTCTATATGGGAAGTACCCTTAGGGGGAAGAAATCTCATTCCATCTAGGCATCTAGGGATTTATTTTTCTTGCTTTACATTTGTGCCATCCATTTTATTTTCAAACAATCCCCTTCCCCCTTTTACTTTTATGTCATCCCTTTAATTTCTTACTTCATCCCCCTCCCTTTTATTTTATTGCACCTATACATATATATATATATATATATATATATATATATACATGTGTGTGTGTGTGTGTGTGTGTGTGTACACACAAAAAGATTTTCTATCCCTTCTCTCTTAAATGGTTTTTAAACTTCAAATAAAGCACAAAATGGGTAAATCTCATAAAAATGGTTGATGGCTTAGAACTCTTATTTCTTTATAATGAAGAACCCACAAGACTTGAAAGAGATTAAAATCTATTTAAGAGAGACATAAAAAAAAATTTTCCAATAAACTTTTATAATATTTTTGCACTTTCTTTTAATGTCATTTAAATTTCAGCACGTTCCTTTAATGTCATTTAAATTTCTACACTTTAAGGGTCCGTTTGGATACAGCTGAAAACTGAAAACACTGTAGCAAATTTTTTTTTTAAAATGTGTGAATAGTGTAGTGAGACCTATTTTTAATGAAAAGTTGCTAAAAAGTGAGGTTTGTGGATCCCATGAACAGTGCATGGGACTCACTGTGTGCATAGAAATGTCAAAAATCACGACTCAACAGTGTGTGAATAATACTCAACAGTGCATGAATAATGCACTTGTCCCCTAAAGCTGAAACGCGTGCAGGAAAAAAAGAAAAGAAAAAAAAAAAGAGCAAAACGCAAACGCAGGTTCATCCAAATCCAAACGCTCACTAAATTTTAGCTCTTTACTTTCATGTCATTTAAATTTTAGCACTTTACTTTCTTTGTAATTTATTTTTCTGCACTTTTTTGCTCATTTACTTTTCTGTTCTTTAAAGTTGCCATAAAATAAAGTTGCTTGGGTAAAAACAAATCCTTTGCATACTTTTCTAAGGAAATTCTTTTCAAAATAAAATTTCTTCTTCCCCCTTTTTCTAATGATGGGACTAACGAACTCTCTTTCCTTGGACGACCTCATCAAATACATTCGTCCACCTCGACACGGCATGGACAAAGGCAGGTGAGTCATTAATAAGAGGATTCAATACCTCGGACAGTTACCAACTAGCTGTCAAACCATTGGAAGCTCATCAAAACTCACATTAATAAGCCTTAAAGCATTACAGGAAGAGTAACTAAAAACCACAATTAAGGCCCCAATGGCTAAAAACTATGAAGATATATATACACACTCATCAAAGACAAACAAGGTACATAGATTCACCCAAAAATACTCTTACATAGATACTCTGATATTCAAAACTTTCTTATTTCTCTTAAAAAGCTTCTATACACTAACTTTGCCATCGGAGGCATTGTGGCAGGCACCACACCGATGACCACCTTAGGAGAGTCTTTCTCCTACATTTTGCAGGAATAGTAACAAGGATTCAGCTTCATCTGGACGAACCAACTTGATTGAAAATTTACGCATCATCATTTAAGAAAAATGTTCTTTTCTAAAACAAAATCTAAAAATAAAAAAAAGAGTTTTCTTTTAAAGCTTTCTTTCAAAAAATGCCTTTTTCCAAACAAAAATGATTTTTTTTTTCCCTAAAAAGCTTTCAAAACAAAATGTTTTTTTTTTCAAAATCCAAAAATGGCGAGTAAAAAAAAAAAAAAGTTTTCTTCAAAATAATACTTTTACCACATTGGAAAAATGTTTTTACCATGTTGAAAAATGCTTTGTCATTTTATTTTCTAAAATCCGAAAAAATGCTTTCAAATAAATAAAATGGTTTGAAAAATAATGTTTTTACCACATTAGAAAATGCTTTAAAAAAAAGCTTGATTTTCCTTTCCAAATCCAAAAAAAAAAAAATTCAAATAAAAATGTTCCCAAAGATGTTTTTACCATGTTGGCATTTCTTCCTATAAAAAGAACCTTTTGAACAAGTAAAGCCCTTAAAAAATAATAATAATAATAATAATAAATAAAATTTAAAAAAAAAAAAAAAACCTTGTCTTTGCATAAAAATCATGGCACCTTTTCAAAGACCTTTTATCTAAAAAATAAAACTTGTTTTGCCGTTGCAACTTTTCTTGTTCAAAAAGCATATATATTTTTTAATCTTCCTTTCAAAAGATAATAGAAAAAGTTAACGTTGTAAATCTTGCTCATACATTTTTATTTCAAACTTTTCCTTAGATTAGTTTTGTTAAAGATTTGTGTCCATGGTTCATTTTCTTGAACCATTGAACACCAATCAAGCTTATATTGCCCCTCTTATTTCTTTGGCACAAACGTATTTTATTTGTCATTTTTGCATGATAATAAATGAGAAAATTCTGGATGATAGCAAGGTGCTACTCTTCTAACTATCTTTTTTTTTTTTTTTTTTTTTTTTTTTTTTTTTTTTTTTTTGTAGTTTGTCTATGGGGACGCAAGCCCAAATGTATATTGGGCCTTAGGCCTTGTCCCAAGAGGCCCTGTGGTCTGAGAATAGATCAATAGCAAGGAAGGCGTAATACTTCGAACTTTACGAGCCAATTGTGACTATAGAGGGTGGGAGAGGTTGTCCAAGGAGGAATATCCCCTCGGCTAAACGCAATGAAGATCAAGATGTACCTCCTACCATCCAGGGTGACGTTCCAGGAGGTTCTATTGATAAAGACATGCATCATGAACGTATAGGGAGGATGGGTGCTAGGAAATATCTAAGGGAAAGATGTTGCCACTGCATTGAATGCCCTGCAACTAACTTTTTGGCTACATTTATGTGGAGAAGACCCTTAAACAGTGCTGCCTTGACTACCCCAACTCACAGAGGACCAGAGAGGGTGTCCAATGGGACAAGCATTCAAGTAATGGCCTGGATGATCAACAAGTGGAGGGCCAAGGTCATTCAAAAGGAGATATATAATGTAAGAGACCCTTGACGAAAGGAGGATCGAAAAAGGGAAGGAAAAACACTGTAGCAATCAAGAATTGAACTTGTAACCTAATTTGAGAATCAATATAAGAACTGATCTCCTCGGATTGTGCCAATGACAATTTTACTTAGAACAAACAAGTCTATCTTTGTTTGCTTGTCATTTGAATCCACTTTACTTGTTGTCTAGTTTACTAAGACCCAGTTTTCCAACCCACTCTCTACAAATTCATTGTATTGTGCTTTTTGGGCCTACGTTCATTGATCCTTTGGGCTTGAGCCTTAATTGCGTCCCTACAGTTTATATAGTAGTTTAGTATCCACACGCTACTTACCTATGAAATAATCTACACACATGCTTGAAAGCTCCCTCACATGCCTTGTAAATATTCTATGAAATTAATTTTCACATGCTAGCTATATGGTAAATATTTACTCACATCTCTCTCTCTCTCTCTCTCTCTCTCTCTCTCTCTCACAATATATATATATATATATATATATATATATTGTTTGCAAAACAATTTCAAATATAAAAATGCCAAGTATCTAATTTTTTCACTAAAATGATAATGTTTGAAATAAATTAAAATAAGATACTATCTTCGAATAGGCATTGTGGGGTGTCTAACGCCTTCCCCACACGTAACGCGTCCACAAAATTGGCCAACTAAAACCTAACAATTTTTTTTTCGTCCCTAAACCATTGAAAATATTGCACTTTGTTTCCTTAAACTTAAAATAAATAAATAAATAAAAAATAAAATAAAAATAAAAAACTTTTTTTTTCATCTCTAAACTATTAAAAAAAAATTGTCATTGTCTTAGCCCCTATACTATTGAAAAAGCTTTTTTTAAAAGAAAGTGTAGTAGCGAATTAAGGAAATCGTGTTGTTTTCTTTGCCTATAACGAACCTTGCATTTAACTTTTAATGATGTTTGAGGTCCCTTATCAATGCATTTTTGTGATAGTTATCTATACTAACCCAATCTCAAATTGTTGGAACTGTATTAATTTTTTGGAATGTTTCAAAATATAGTCCTCTTTGAAAAGTCTAGAAATTATTTTTCTAACTTAGCTTTTACTTTATTTAAAAAGTCAATATCATTATTTCACTAGTGTTAATACCGTATTTTGTTTGTACTTGATCTCAAAAAAGCCTCTCCCTTGACCCCATATAACATGAATTAAAATTTTGAAAACCTACTAGAGAAACATTGATAATGGAGCTGATTTAAGTTGACCAAATGGTCAAAAATATTGGGGGAAATTACACTTTATCACCCTAAATTATATTCCACGTTACACTTTGCACTATAAACTTTTCGAATGCATGTTTTGCACCCTAAACTATGACTATTTGTTACACTTTACTCCCTAATGTGAAGTTTAGTGTTAACTTGGATGGAAAAGTATGACACTATGTGAAAAGACCTAATTGTCCATCTTCTCAATACCTTAATATAAATGAGAAATTATACTTAACTACCCTAAACTATATTCTTTATTACACTTTGCACCCTAAACTTTGAATTTCCATCCAATTTAACACCAAACTTAATTAACATCGAGATGCAAAGTGTAATATGGGATATAGTTTAAAATAGTAAAGTGTAATTTCCACAAAATATTGAGAAACATAACCCTAGCTCGAGCCAGCTTCAAATAGGTTAAACCATAATTAATCAGGCCAGACTTTGAGTTAGCCACAAATCTAACCACCTAATAGAATCAAATGACCATCGTTAGGATAAGGCTGAAATCACTTTTAATTAACTACTCATGGGCCACAATCAGATGTAGGAAGAGCGAGATATTGTGAAATCATCATAAAATCAAAACAAATACTAGTTTTTTTGGCATTTCGATATCCAACCAAAGCTACCGAAGTTAGAATAATTAAATATTAATTGACGTTAAATTTCGAATGACACAAAAAAAACTCTAAAATAAAATGTTGAATGGTCGTTGACTAGTTGCATCAAAGTGCAAGTCCAAAATGAGTGAGCATGCAAATCAAGAAAAATTGCCTTTTCCTTTAACTTCTCCAAGAAGCTTTGGGTGACAAGATTGATTTGATAGGGCAAGTCACATTGATTCACTCTTGTCTCTCACTCACACCACTTTTTTACTACTTTGCACAACACATAAAGCTATCTCTCTCTCTCTCTCTCTCTCTCTCTGGTTGATCATTTAAAAGTAGAAAATTATAAAATATTCCAGAACTATAATAAATACGTAACGTCTCATCTTACATGAATAGTAAATTCTACTATAAATTTAATTAGTGTAATCTACTATTACGTTAGATGAGGAAATATGTATTTATTGTATTCTTGTAGTATTCTATAATTTCCCTTCAAGAGCACTCTCTTTTGACCAAAAATAAAACTCCTCTTTTCCTTGTATACACATTCATGAAGGGAAGTTCTGATTATTTCTTTATAAGAACCCTTTCAGTCAAAAAGAAAGGGTTCAACTTTCTTTTTTTATCAGTATTTTGACAAGATCATGAGAGAAAAATGCGCCTAGAAAGGGTCAATTTTTTTTTTTTTTTTTTGAAGTGAAATTTAAGGAGCAAGGTTACAAGATGGACAAAGCTTATCTACAAACCAAGTTGAAAGAGACCTACTATGTGGCATCCTCCGAATCTGACCTTCTTAAACGATTGTAAACGAGCTGATTATTCAAAGTTCAAGCTTGTTCATTTAATTTTATTTCAAACATGAGCCGAGCTTGAGCTAATCACCAAACAAGATTACATGTTCAAGCCTAGTTCATTTACTTGTAAAGCAATCTTGAGCTTGTTCACGAGCTACTTGATTAACTTATTATTTTCCTATTTTCTCCACACAAAAAAAAAAAAAAAAAAAAAACTTATTATTTTCCTATCTATATAATAACTAATAGCCGAAATGTTTGACTTTTTGTTGACCATTCCTCATTGCGCCATGCAGTTACATAAATTAATGCCACATATACATTTAAAAACACTGAACAATTGTGACTTTCATTTTTCAATAGGCACAATTTGGTTAAATGACACATTTTCATTCAATAGGCACCTTTTAGGCCAATATGCACCTTTTGACTTATTGTTAACTGCTCCTTAGCTTTACTTTTTTTTTAAAGCTCCCACATTTTTACACATCAACATTCTTTAAATAAAAAAACAAAAATTATGATTTTATATTTGTAAAACCTAACACAAAATCTGATTTTATATTTGTAAAACCGATACATAAACGTAGACCCCCTTCTCCTTCCTCCAAAACAAAGACCCATGGCCAAAGGCCAAACCGGCTCCCCATATCCCCGATCTCCACCTTTGACAAACAAAATGCAGACCCTTTTGTGAGACACCACGCCCTCAACTCGTTTTTTTTGGGATGTTGGGCTAAACCCACGTGAATGGGTGAAGTCGTGTTATTGCCTCTCAAAATGGAGGTTCGACTGATTATATTTTCTTCTTTAGATTAAAGGTTTTACAATGGAGTCGCCACTTATTTAATTATTGGAATAAATAAGAAAACCAAAATTGAAAAATTACTCATTTTATTGATTTGCAAATGAATTTACATTGATCATAAGAAATTACGTGGCTTTGATCCTAGATACATTCTAAGATAAAGTACATGACTTTGTTTCCTAGTTACAATCTAGATTTTGCAAATTACATGGATAAGCATTGGTCTATCAACTCTTGATCTAAGCTCGGAGGTTATGTTATAAGATGGGAAGGTGTTAGGCATCCATCTTGCCCTGTGAAACTGGCCTTCTAGATTATGGTGGCCAACATTCATATCATATCATCCAATATGTTATCAATCAATTTGCATGTTAAATTTAATGTGTGTGTATGTGATAAACCCTAATTCAATTTATTAAGCATTGCATTTGGATTGAAAAATAAATTCTAGTGAACGTGTGTGGATGTGTTTGGATGGTAATATCTTAGATTCAAGGATTTAAAAGAATTATGAAACAAACATCTTTTTCATATTTTTGATGTGGATTTAAGATTAAAACTAATGTTATGCATGAACATGTGATGAACAACCAAGAACATGTGAAGAACACATAAGAACATTTAAGAACATTCAAACATATTCAAGGGATTTTAAATAATTACTATTATGCTTTAATCTTAAATTCTCATCATGGCTCACAAAAAACAAGTTAGGGAAAATTATTATACCTTCATGCAAGATCCATACAGTTGAGAAGGAGACTCTTGGTAAAGGTCCTAAGGGTGGAGGAAAAGAAGAGTTAGGAGAGGAAGAGTGAGTCTCACTCACTACCTTGAGTGTTAGGAAGACCAAAATATGACAAGACTACTCTACTTCACTAGAACTCAAGAGAGGAGAAGAGAGGGGGTTTTTGTGTGTCTTGGAATGGAGGAGAGGGCGGGTTTATATAGTAGTGGTGGAAAAAATATGAACAGAAGGTCATTTAATGAGGGTTGACAAAGAATCAGGAACTTAGACCTTATTTTAGCATTTAGGAAAATCTGGTGCATTAAATGTAGAGATTGGTGGGAGTGAGGAGCAAGCAAAATTTGGTTCTCGTAGCTACTATAATAGCCTGTAGAGCTAACTTAAAAAAATCATATCTTACTCAACGGTGAGCTTACATTGGGAGGAAATAGTCACGTGGGGAGGGGTAGATTTTTGCAAAAGTGAAAAAGGATGCTTCTTAGAAGATGCGTAATATATAAACGCACTTCTATATTTACTAAATTACAAAAAAAAAAAAAAAAAAAAAAACCAATTTGGTTTTTTTGCCTTTAAAAGTTCCAATTTACATCATTTCTAAGATTTCCTTTTACTGTGCATTAGATTAATAATAATAATAATAATAGAACTAATTTATATATATTAGCAATAACCCAAAATAAGTTGGCACTGAAATATTCTATCGAAAATGTTAAGGTCACAACTTTTGTATTGTGACGTTGTGGGATTTTTAGTATCCTTAGCATTGCCCATGTTCTATTCTAATAGACAAATCGAAATGGGCATCGAAATGACATTCATAACATTAAAATGAAACTTCTTAAAAGGTACATGTTAAATAAATGACTTACTTATTTAAAAAGAAAAAAAATACTAAATGTGTTACATTTAGTATTAATATTATTATTATTTCATCTTTCACATGTATTTTCCGATGGTTTCTAACTATCTGCCATTAGCCTTATTAAAATAATTGGTATGAATTTGTTTCTAAAACAAAAATTGCTATGGAACAGACAATAAAGAACAAAGATTAATGCTAAGGAAAATATAAATTTTTGCTAGATTTTGCTAATAAATCATTACTCACAAAAAATTAAAAATAATAATTCAAAGGTTTATGTATTATGTTTTCTTTTTAAGCCTACTTATTATATTTATTGTCCCAGATTATAAATTATAAAGAAAATATACTATAAAAGAATGCAATTATCTATGAATATCTGTTTTTAATTTGTAAGTCATTTTATTATGTCAATTTTTTTTTTTTTAGTTATACAATGTTATTATGATTTGTTTCTAAAAAAAATGTTATTTATGACTATAACTTATTTTAGAATGAATGCAATGTCTATTGGATAGTTATATCAATAATTTTCAAATGGCATCTTACATTGTATTATTAATGTCTGTCATCTCCTATTTACAAGCATTTCATACATTTATGCTATATATATATATATATATATATTAGTTATTATTATGCTAAATATTTCAATTTAAATATAATGATATTCTCTTCTAAATTCATTCTATAGTTTTTCTCATGCATTGCACGGGTTTAGCGACTAGTATATAATAAAATCAAGACTAAAAAGGGACAGACCCACTAAGGGGCGGGGGGGCCATTGCCACCCCCCCCCCCCCCCCTCTCCCCTCTTCAAATTAGCTATTTTATTTACATGCCCATATTTTGGAGTTTGTAGTTGGCCCCCCTCAAATTTTTGGATTGATCCAAATAACCCCAAAGAAACTAATCACTTAACCCTTTCTTTGGACCCATGGCCCTTCCATAGTCCAAATATGACACAACAAAAAATCCACAAATCACCAATATCATAATTCAATAACTCATAACCAAAAAAATCTCATAGAAAAAAAAATTCCCTTACGGGGGTGACAATAATTTATATAACTTTTTAATTGATTTATAAATTATGGGAAATTCAATTACAATATTTAAATTTTTTTCAAAAGATAAAATGCAAAATTCTTTTAGAAGCCAATATTGATGATGTAGCATTGCCAACTCTTAATATTAATATCCCAATTTTTTAAAATCCTCAAACAAAGTTTTGAAAACTTCATTAGTGTGATTTTTAGTTGCATCCAAAATTATGGGTTTATTATATTGGTGAGTTGGTCAACGTGATAAAATCAACATATTAATTCCAATTGTTCAAAATTTGGAGATTCGAAGTCCTCTTCTTTTTTTATTCTTCTTCGAAAAGGTTAAAATATCATATTGTAACTTTCAACTTTTTTGGTTTATATTATTTCCTTCTTGACTTAAATATTTATGGTAATAAAGTGCAATTGTTTTTTCTACCATGATTTTTTTTTTTTAAATAAACCATGTCACTTGAAATTTTTTTGGTTCATGCTTTGGCCCCCCCTAGGTTCAAATCCTGGTTCCATCCCTGAGACTAAAATGTTTTATCCGTTCACAAATTTATGAATTTTTAGTACAAATGGATTGTTTATATTATTAATAAATTATAAATAATAATTTTATATCATATGAACGAATTTACACACTTATATAACATAATTTCAAGTCTATACAAATACATTTTTAAACAAATATACATATAAATAAATAGTATTATATATAGTTAATTTGAGTCTATATATTCACAAGATTGTTCACAAACAAATATTTGAGATTGGCCTGTGTAATGATGGAGTCTAAAATTGAGTTTAAACTTAATTTATTTACTAAACAAACAAATGTAAACAAGTGTTTTCTCGAACTTTTCATAAACAAATTACTTTATAAGTTTATATACAGCATGGCCACACCACCGAATCAGAACCATTCAAATATGACCCATGCTCGTGTTGGCTGAACACAATAACCCAACCCAAACGCATGACCAGAATCACCCACATAAAACCCATTTACTCCCTTACCCAAAATTTAAAAACAACACCATTTTTCATCAACTCTTAGTCTTCGTTTGGATAGCACAGCAAACCACTTAATGCTGCGTTTCACGTTTTGCGCTGGGACCCACGCGCACTCCAACTGCGTTCCTCTTTTTTTTTTTTTTTTTTTTTTTCTTTTCTGAACTTTGTTTCTGCTTTTAGAGACAAAAAATACTGTTCATAAACAGTGCGTGCACTGTTTACGTACTGTTCACGTACTGTTATGATTAAAAAATATTAAAATGGGTCCTGCGGTACTATTTATCCATTTAAAAATTATTTTGCTACAGTGTTTTGAGCAACTTTCAGTAACTTTCAGCAATAAAAAGTTGTATCCAAACGGACAAAGTTCTAAGTTCATAATATTCAATATCAAAAGCACTATAGAGTAAGAGCTTTTCTTTTCATTTTATGAATAGTGTTAAAGCCTTTTATGCACAATTATGTCATTGTTTCCGCTCATGAGGTTTCGGCCTATTGGAATTTTAAATTTCCTTTAATTTGCTTGCTTCCATTGTTATTGATTGGTTGTTGATCTATGTGGTTGAGAAGTTTCGTAGAGCAGAATTTTTGCATTGTTTCAAACCATGGAGGGTTTTGGTTCTATTGGAATTTTGAATTTCTTGGTGGTTGCTTGACTCTTTTGATGATGATTGCCTAATAATTTGGGATGTAGTGACTTTGAAATCATGGGTCCTTGTCATAACTTCAAAGGTGGCATGAACTATGGGTTACATTACTTTCCCACCATGCGTATGATGTATTGCCTCAATGAGGCCATTTTAAGCTTTTTAAAGAGTTTTGCAATGGTTGCTTGCTCTCGATTGATAGGCGGTCAAATGTGAACCCAAGATAATGCAGAGTAGTCCTTCGGTCTCACCATGTGCTTGATGTTTTACTGAATGAAACAAATACTTGTTTTCGAGTATATTTGTCACTTGAGTCTGGATGACCTTGAGCTTTTGGTGTCAAAAACCATTTTTGTTTGTGCATTCCAAAGGTTTCTTTGACCTTGACTTTCCACTAGTGTGATCCTGCATTGTGTCCAAATGTGGGTCTTATGAGGACATTTGTTATTTATTTGAAAACTTGGTTATGCTCACTTGTTCATTTGGACAATTAGCATGGACCCTTCACCAAAACGGTTTCTTTTCATGATGAAAATTGGACTTTGAAGTCAAGAATCATTCTTGGCCATGCTAAGATATTAGGATTTTAATGCCATTTAGAATCTCTAATCTTTTGGCAAAGACACTTTTTGCTCCATGAGCTTGTCATGAACCAATTTGCACATCTTTTGGAATTCTTAATATTTGTCTTGCCTTGGTTATCATGAAAAATGTTTAACATCTTTGATGCCAAACTCAGTTAGTATGCCTTGTCATGTCTCGGCTACCATGAGAAATGTGCACAAATATTTCCTCTCTCTCTCTCTCTCTTGGTTATCTGTAAGTGAACACTACTGCTGTGATACGTGGGTGGAAGCCCAACAAATACATGGCCTCCTTGAACTTAACCCGTTACATTGATCATCATCATTTCTGTTCAATAGATATGAAGAAATCTCACTGGTTTTGCTTCTCTCTTTTACTTATCAAAAAAAAGAAATCTCACTGGCAGTCCGCTTTTGATATGCAGCTGGATAATTGCTCCAAGGTGTACTGGTTTTTCATTCGGTGAGTGGTTTCCATGCCACCCTTGTCAAGTGAACAGTGTCTTGCACCCTATCTCTATCTCATTGTCTGTTCGATCTTGAGCTGAATCACTAATAATAACTATACACTTGTTCTGTAAGGATCCAAAAACCTAAGTTTGATATCGGATATCTTATTCAAGCTATGGGGTGTAATATTAAGACACTGATAACTGTCTGTAATTAACCATTTGTTGCACTATTTTTTGCTAGCTTCTGTTCAATCTCTTTCACAGACACAAACTGAAATGGACGTCGCATATGCACGAATTATGGTTCAGTTGCCTTTCTATTATGTGTTTATTACTTTGTCGTCTACATCTTCAATTTCATTACACCATATCAAGCTTATGCCTCCTATTAAAAACACTTGCAGCTTTCTTTGCTAGTCGCTATAATTATGTGTCATTTGTTGTGGTTGCTTTTATGATGACTTTGACAAATTGTTAGCCCTTAAAGCGGGTTGTTTTGAGACTGTTCCATAAGTCACGAGCTGTATACATTGGCCATGTTAGCAATGGCTAAGCTAGTAGTTGCGAGAAATGCCAGTGGTACGAATATATGGAGAGCTAGGAAGTTACAATCAGCTTATCAAAAAAAAAAAAAAAGTAGTTACAATCACACAGTCAGTATGAGACACATCTCCACTGACCTTTTAGGGGTTGAAACCAGTATTTTTATTCCTAGTTTTCGTCTTTCTAAGTCATTAGAATGTATTACTGTTTAACCAAATAGATATTACGCATTTACTCTTGGTTACGAACCACAACTCATGAACTCCAAAGAACACTAGTATTGGGTTCAACCTAGGAAGCATCTCTCTCTCTTTCACAAAATAAAGGGCACAAGTATCTTCTTCTACCCTTTTATTTATTTTTTAATAAATAGGTTTTGGCCTAGATTTGAAATAGTGACTTCCGCTTTATGAGATGTCACTCACAAGTCACAACGGAACGTGTTGCCTTTAATTTAGACTTTAACTCAAATTGTTTTAAGATCCCCAAATCCATGATAATGATAAAGAAGTTCTAAAGTAAAGCTCAAGGTTGGAGAGGCAATGAAATTGAGGTAAAATCAGCAACTGTTTGCCTGCCAAGCTTCGTGTGGATGCCAATGCCTCTAATCTCTTCAATTTGCTTTACATAAATTTCTGGTATGTGCTACTCTCTCTCTCTCTAGCAAAATCTTATTTTTGTATTTAAATTTGTGTTTAACTCTTTAGCACTTTGTAATTCTTGCTTTTGTATGGGTTGTTTTTTGTTTTCAATTCCAACAGTACTTACACTTTTTAACATCACTAGTTGGGGCAGCACGTGCAAGGCACATGCTTGCCATTATACTTAATAGTCACATAAAGTCAAATATAGAACCTATTATCAGCTTGTCTCTATAATATAAATTCCAATTTAGATCAAACCCACTTCTACAATCAAATCCTAATTAAAGAAGACACATATATTCTATGTCATGAAACAATGTACTTTTCAATACCATCAAAACATTGAACATTATCAAAATTCAAAACATCATAAAGAATTTATAAACAATGATCTTTCTCTCGACTTTTTATACTCTTAATCTCATTTGCTGATTCACACTTTCTACTCTGTCAAAGGTTTAGGCTCTTAAATATCTGCAGTGTTAAGCCATAAAACCTTCATGAATTGGCACCTCCACCATAACACCATTAATCTCCTTCCTCAAAGTAGTTTTATAATTATAAGAACATTAAGCCGGTCAAGCTCAACCGAATAAATCATGAGTCTTGTTCTGATGCATTGTCACTCTTTGAAGGTGTGTTTACAAACCTCCAAGAGTACAATTTTATCCCTGCATGGATTCTAGCACCAGCCACCTCATTGATGGCCACAGCATCTGTAATCTCTTTCAAGTCCTCTGTTGTGAGCTTCACTTTCAAGGAACCAACATTATCATCTACATGCTTAATCTTGGTTGTCATTGAATGTTTGCAGAAAAGGCAAGTGAAATGTAAAATAGAAAGTTTGTGAAGCATGAAAAAGTATGGTCTAGCCATAGGGCTGTGAATATGCTAGTACTTATTTTCCACAAAACATTACAGAATGATACTAACTAAATAATGACATGTAACAATGAAAATTTTAGGAAAGCTTACAATGCTGATCCCTATGGAAAGAGTACCAAAGGATGAGTTAGAGACAAATAGAAATGAAGTGCATCAATTTTGTAAACTCTTTAAGCATTTGTGTTCAATTAATAGTTTAATTTATACCAAGGAATATGATTATTTAACAAACCTCAAACTTCAAAAACAAAAACTTTAAGGAACCTCAAGAGTAATGCAGAAAAAACTATCCTTTGAATGCTTAGTTTGCTTTTCACAATTCAGCTTTCCTACTATGATGAAAGGTGACCCATCAGTAGTTTCGAGAGGACTCGTGCTCTAATAGCTACTTTGAGATTGGCAAATTCCTTTAATGCACCGTGACAAGGGGGAGAATGAGGAGAAAACTAATCATTTATTACCGTCAGCTTATCAATTTGCAATTTCATTAGATTCTCTCTTGAACAAAACACCAATTGCAGACCAACAATTGCCATATAGCAAGTCTACTGCAAGATGTTTGGATCAAAGTAACAAGAAATAGACAGTGTATAAACACTTGAGATGCACATAAATAACAAGTCCAAAAATGATGACATCCAATTGCCTTTAGAAGAATATCCAACCTTATTTCAGATGTCTGCAAGTAACATCAAGATTGAGATATTTTTGGATTTCTAGTGTTGGCTAATTCCATGCCAAATTTTTTCATTGTAATATGCAAATATTCCTTGTCTTGTATTTCATTAAGTTCTATTTGTATTGGAGACAAGAGGATCAGAAACATTCCATGTCAGGCGAATTTACCAGTTACTCTAAAAGCTCAAGCTAAGAGATAAGAGTGTAAGCTACTTATTCACAAGTTCTAACAGCCTCATTGCCTAATTATGCACCAAGTTTGATCCTTATTGACGAATTAAAAGAAAAGCATTCACTTAATTTTATTGCTTAAAATTTGAACAACCTCTCCTAAGAGAGGCAAAATTGTTAAGCTCTCCATTTGTTTACTTAAGAATAGGAAAGAAAGCAAAATTTTGAGCAATTCATTCTTTTTTCTTCTATTGGGATTTTTATATTTGAACTCTGATCTTAGTATCCTAAATTCATAGCTTTGACAAGAAAAGTAATAAGCTCAGCTTCTTTTCCGTTTTTTCTCTTACTAAAAGACCCGAAATCCAAAATGACATAATTTGGACTATTATTTTTTTCTTTTCTTTTTTCACCTCTCTTAAGTTTCTCATAATTGAACTTGCATCAACTCAACTAAGCTTATAGCTTCAACAAGAGAAGTAATAAGCTCACTTTCTTTTCCATTTTTCTCTTACCAAAAGACATCCTTAAATAACAAAACTTGTACCATTTCATTAATTTATACTTTTGTCACCTTCTAGATTCATTATAATTTAATTCTTACATAAGCTAATAGCTTCAACATGTAAAGTAAAAAACTCACTTTCTTTTCTATTTTTTATTTTCTAAAAAGCCAAAATTACAGTAAAACACACACACATATAGATGTGATATATAAAAGACCATGAAACAAACATTAGAAAAAAATGATATTCGGCCAAAGGAAACAACACAACCTTATATATCATTATGTGATGTGCCATATATCAAAATTTCCATTCCTTTGGCTTCCTAATTACTGTTTACAATTCTTGTGGCTTGACAAGCAAGAAAAGAGCTTTAACTCCAAGAAGCACATTTTTCTAAAGAAGTCGCATTCACATAATTTCTTGCTTTAACAAAGAAGGCATAATTTCAACAAACCATGTAAGTTAAATTTTGTTTTTCTATTTATCTTGGTGGCAAGAAATAAAAAGAGAGTCAAAATTATGGTTGAACTGAGTTTAAATTGCAAAGAGAAATCTCATTTAAACATCTACCATATCATTTCTCTTAATGTCAATTGTGAATCATGAAATTGCAATATTCCAAAACCAAAATAGGCTTAAACCACAAGCAAGTATTATGTAGTTTCCTATAAAATGTAACGAATGAGGAAAAACCACACATTTACACAACTATTAACAAAAACATATTTATGCGATATTCTTGTATTAAACAAAAATTTAATTACAAATTACAAAAAAGTATAAAAATAAATAAATAAGTGAAAAATGATAAGGCAAATAGAAACAAAAGGGGAAAGATGTTATTTGAACTCCAAAAAAAAAAACTTATAACCCAAAATATCTAAGAATTGTAAAATTCAAATCGCTAATACTTTTCTTCTTATCATTTCCGAGTTACCAAATAGACTTCCAATTCATTTTACAAACTTCATTTGCTTACATAAGAAAATGTCAGAAAACAAAAGAAATCAAATCCAAATTTTAATACTCACCCTTCACTATCCCCATATCTGAACACACACACACACACACACACACAACCCAAAAGATCTAAGAATTTCAAAATTTAGATCTCTATACTTTTCTTCTTATCCATTTTTAGTAACCAACAGCCTTCCAATTGACACAAACTTCAATTGGCTAAATTAGACAATGCCAGAATATTAAAAGAAAACAAATCCAAATCTTACTCTTAACCATTCTCATCTCAAAAGAGACACATGCAACATTTTCAAAGCAAAGAAAAGAAGCATGGATATAGCTATATTCAAACAAAAGTGTGAAATCTTACATGAGGAAAACTTTGGACAGAATCAAGAACACCTTCTCCGTCTGCAATATACATAAATGGTGATTTTAGAAGCATAACCACAAAATATACCCTTGGAGAATATACATTAGGTGGAAAGAGAGATGAGATATGATTGAACCTATTCTGCCATAGTTAGGGTTTGCCTATATTAGTAGAATCTGATCCTTGATCATTTGGATAAATTGGCACTTCGGTTTGGTCAAGCTCTTTTTAGTTATGCTAACTTGGTTTAATGCAAATAATTTTCCAAGCCAAATTTGTAAAAAAGACCTAGGATAAGAATTGGGATTAGCAACTCAAAAATCTCACAAACGAAAAGGCAAAGAAATTGGGAATTAAACATCTTAACAGAATTCTAATGATGTTATTCAAAATTAATATTCATAGATGGGGTAAAAAAATTTAGTCATACACTCCGATTTAATAGACAAATATGCTTTAGAAGTTCAAATCACATAGTGTAAAATTTCCCTTTTAAAATATAAGAGATTTAAAAATATATATATATACACACACACAGAGATATAAAGAACAACCAAACTAAGCTTAAAATAAATAATAAAAGAACAAAATTGATCATCCTCCCAAAATTCCAAGAACTATGAAACTAATGTTCCAGAATAACAAAAATATAGAGTTAAATAAGAGAGAGTGACAGAAGTGCATTTTTAGAAAGAAGAAAGATGAGATGAAATCCAAAACCCATGATGAAAATGAATCAAACAAGAAGAAAAGAGATTAATTTGAGTGACAATTAATTAGATTACAAATCACTGATCAAGTTATGCCTATAATTAATATATCAAATATTTACATATATATATATATATATATATATATATATATTCAAAGACCTAACATTTTTACCAAAAACACAAAGCATACCTTACCTTTGTAAGGATGATATCCAAAAGATTAGTGCCTACTTTTGAATCAAATAGCTCAGCTAGGAGGTTGCAAATCAAATATAACAACTTAGCACATCGAAAAAAAATTTTAAACCAAAAAAATAAAAAAGAGGAAGATTACAAACCCCATGACCAACCACATCACCACCACCATTACCGGAAACAAACAACAACAACAATTGATATATTCTTCTAGAACATTATAATTTGTATGGTTCTTTTAATTCTTTCTACAGGTAGGATCATTCATTTACTAGTATAGAGAGAAACATAAAGCACAAATTTTGCTATGAAATTGATGGAAAAAACAGCAACTTTACAATCGAATGGAGTAGGCAGCTTTTCTTTTTGGCAAATTTGGTTTTGTCTCTGGTGTATAGGTCTGTATCACCAGTCCAGTTTTTCCCGTTGTTAAAAAATAGAGAGAATGACATGGGATTAGACAAAAATGGAACCAAATTATGATTAGTAAAACTTCAAAGTGGAAATATTAGAGAGAGAGAGAGAGAGAGCACTTACCTATAGTGTGTTAGCCGAAAATACCAAAAATGGAACCAAATCCCCTTTCTTTATGATCTGTTTCTCTCTCTCTCTTTCAATATCTTCTCACCTTAGAAAGGAGAAACCCACGCACACACAACTCCATACCCAATAGCTAAAAGTTTAGAAGAAAAGAAACCCAAAAACCCCATATTAGCAAATGAAAAGAAAAAATCAAGGAAATCATAAAGAAGATAAATTTAGAGAATGTAAATACCTGTGGTATGAGTTGAGAGAAAAACCAAGGCCACAAACCAGGCCTTTGATAATTAGTATAATAGTTGAAAAGCCCTCTCCATCCAAGTAGGCAAAGCCCTCTCTGCTCTTTTAGCAAATAGAGTGCGGATTGGTGAGAGAAACTTAGAGTTCTTTCAACTCTACTATCACTGATGAGGTCTCTCATCTTTCAGCCCTCTCTGTTTGTCGCTCTCACCCATTCCCATCTCTATTTCTTGTGTAAGTCAAAAATACCCAAAATGGAGCCAAATCTCCTTTCTTTATCATAAACCTACTTAAGAAGCCAATGACACCCAAAATACCCACTTAAGATCAATATCATAAACCTAAAAAACCCGTATTAGCAAACAATCAAATATTGAAACCCACAAGGAAATAAACACAAACACAGATCTTAAGAACAAAAAAGAAAAAAAAAAAGAGTAAATTTTGAAGAAATGGAGAAAAAAAATAAAAATAGAGATACTTACTGGAAAAATTAGTTGGTCTTTCTTCCAATGTTTTTTTTTTTTTTTTTGGATATAAATTTGACTTGTGCCTGAGCCGATCTGGTATGGAGAAAAAAGAGACATTTCACTGAAATGATAGAGAGAAAAGAGAAAGAGAAGAGATACGGAGAGTCAGGAGAGAGTTCCAGACCTTTCGCCTCTCTCCCTTTGTTATTGTCTCTCTCCCTTTAATTGTTATTGTTTTATTTAACCAAACGCATCGTTTAGCCCTCCATAAACGGACAAAAACTTGACTAAATGAAAATCACTGTTCATAGAGATGAAACGGTGAGTTTTGGGCAGTGATTGACAAAACCAAAAATTCACTGTAGAGGCATTCACGCTTTTTATATAGTTAGTAGATGTGTAAAAATATGAACATTTTGTGTGAAAATGTAAAACAATAATTAGCACTTTTATATATCCATCTAAATCTTGTCTTGTACCTATAAATACAATGAATATAGGGTAACATATTCTTTTAGTCTCTTAAGTTTACATGGATTTTGATTCTCGTCTCTAAATTCTAATTCTAAAATTTATTTATTTAATTATTTATTTTTAAACATTGAAAAAATTATACTTTCTATTTTTGTACTTTTAAAATGACCTTGTTTTATCCCTAAATTATTGAAAAAAAAAAAATTGTTCCCACTTTACCTCTTAAAATATTTTGGGGGAGGCTTTTAAAAGAAAGTGTAATGTTTTCAATAGTTTGAAGATGAAAGAGAAGACCTTTTATAAGATTTAGGGACAAACAACTTGAAAGACCAAAAAAAAAAAAAAAAAAAATTAGCTATGAACATAATAGTCCAATCTGGCAAGTGATATTTTATTAAGAACAAAGTTTGGCTAGCCAATGGCTACAGCTTATTAGATGTGAATTCTGACAAATTCACAATTGCATTACATTTTCTCATATATCATTTATGCTTGCAAAATTTCTCAAAGATCAAAGATCAATAGTTATGTCATCAATTAAATACTTAAATTTCAAGTTTTTTTAGTCTAAAATTATGCATAAAAAATAAGTTTGTGGATCAAATAATAAATAATATCTAATTGGCATGAAATTTGACGTGTATGTTAAGGACATAAAAAACATACAACCCAACGGTCAAGTTTTCAAAATATGTAAGCATGTTAATTTATTTAATGAAAGTAATTACATCTAAGTTTGTCACCAAATTTTGTTCAATTTGTATCAGAGCCACTCAGCACCCATGGCAGCCAATTCTCCCTCCGCTCGTTCCTCTATAGACCACCCATCCTTTTCTTCTTTCACTACCCAATGCCCATAAGTTCTTATCCATCAAATTCACAAACAACTCTCTCTATTGTAAAACATAATTCATCCCTCACCTTAGAAGTCAAGATCTTCTTGACTTTGATGGCTCTAACCCATGTCCTCATTCTATAATTTGTGTGGAGAAAATTTTGGTACTACCACCACTAACTTCACATCTTCGACCTGCCAAGACCAACTTCTTAATTATGAGTCTTCCTTTGTTACCAACGCTAACTTCATATCTTCAACCTGCCAAGGCCAACTTCTTATGAGTCTTCTAATTTCATCTTTGTCTGATAAAATCCTTCATCTCTGTTAGAGACATATTTTTATGTAATTGGCATATCTTTTGACAAAACGCACTTTACTTGTATTTTGGTAAATCTAAGTAGGTTCAAGATAATCATTACAATTGGTTAAATTGAAGACATGAAAATTACTCAAGAACTGCTCAAGAAAAGTGTAATATGCAGGTCTTGATACCTCCTTGACAGAAGCTCGATCTGTCGAGATTCATTAAAGCTTGATAGATGTCTCGATTTATCGAGCTTACAGGATTTTGTCTATAGCCAGCAATGTTTTTATTTTAAAAGGCTATTTTTTTATGGGTTTGTATAATCCTTATTGGACTAAGAAAGCCCAAGGTTTGTGTAAACCTATTTAGAATAGGAGAGCCCATTAAATCTCCTATTTAAAGGAGGTGGAAAAAGAAAAACCCTAACCCTAGAGAGCTTCATAAGGTTTTCTTTTTGAAATTGTAGCCTTCTACTACAGAAGAAAGAGTTCTTGCTGCGTTTCTTGTATGCATTTGAGTTTTGTAACCAAGCAAAGTCTCTTGCACCAACATTGAAGATCTTATTGGCGTTTATATGTGAAGCTGCTGCAAATCAACTACAACAATCAAAGGGTTGCTGTGGAGTTAGTCACGTACTTGGATTCGTGCAAAGGAGTAAGCCGCGTACTGGGATCCCCGCATCAGATTGGTTAGTCACATACTTGGGAGCCGTGCATCAAAAGGAGGAACTGTCACAACAGAACAAGTCCAATTAGGTATTGGGGTAAGGGTTCAACTGTAAGTTGGTATAAGGTACTGGGATTACTTTACTAGTAACCGCTTGTTGTGATAAAAGTGGAGTTTCGGGAGTGGTAACCTTAAAATCACTTGGTGAGGTTTTTGCCATGTAGATTTTCTTCATTCGTAAACAAATCACCGTGTCTCTTTATTTTCCATTGCATACTTAGATTAATTGGTTATTTGTTTGTGCTACCACGCGTTTTGCATATTAATTTGATTAATTAATAACTTGGCTAACTAATCAATTAATTCATCACAAAGGGTCAACATGTTTTTGGCCTATCAAGTGGTATCAGAGCAGGTACACTCTGATTAGGATTAATCTTTGCTATGTGATCCATTGACCCCTATTATCATGGAAACTCTTGATTGTTTTGATTTGCATGATCTTATGTTGAATGATGATGATGATATTCAAGATTCCTATTGTAAACTTTATAATTTTTGTATAAAATCTCTTGAATATTCTACAAAATTAAAAGCTAAATTTAAACAGGTCAAGCTTGAAAAAGATGATTTGATTGCAAAATTGGATGAAGCCAATAATTTGAATGAGAATTTTAAAAATCAAATTTCATCTCAGGTAGACAAAATTAAGAGTTGGAAGAGCAACTAGCTGAATTTAAAACTGAAGTTGAAAAATTAACTAGTGCCAAACTTGTTGTTGAGCTTAACTCAAAAGAAAAAGATTTTTATATTCCTCCATTTAAAAGGAATAATGAAGAGTTGAAGGCTAATATTGCTAGGATAGACAAAGGTAAACAATCTAATGTTAACGCTGAAGTTTCTAAACCTATGTCTAAAACTCTTCCTAGATTGAATAAAAATTTTGAATTTGTCCCCACTTGTCATCATTGTCATATTGTTGGTCATATTAGGCCAAACTGTTCTAAGTTGAGGTCTCTGTCAACATCTAAGGTTAGACCCCCTTCTAGGAAGCCGAGTAGCTCTAAAACTGCTCATGTTTGTCGCCATTGTGGTGATTCTAGTCACACTCGCCCTAATTGTTTCAAGTTGTTTCCCAATAAGCGAATGGCCAATAGGTCTCATCCTTTGTCTAAAGGCTCTCTACCTATTCTTAGTGAGTTATTAACAGTTTTGAGCTTTTTGACTCAATTTCATAGGAATTCTAATTCCTCTATGTCCTTTAGTAATCATACTAGGACACGTATCTTTTCGTCTTCACGGCCAAAGACTCGTGCAGTGTGGGTGATAAAAGATCCTGAGACTTAATTGTCTTTCTGTTTATCATTTGCTTTAATTCTTTCTATCTAAAATTGGACTTTCTTTCTTGATTTCTTATTTGTTTTTGGAATCATACTTTCATGCATTTGCATCTAGTTTTATGCTTTGCTTTTGTTTAACCTGTTTTTGTTTATTTGTTTTCAGTTTTGTTTTATCTTGTTTTTCAATAAAAAAAATTGAAAAATCAAAAAAATACAAAAACAGTGTGTGTTTGTGTACATTGGTACTTGTGTACCTTGGATGGCTATTGAAACAAAGTTTTCTAAATTTTGTATCTTTTGTAACTTAGATGAGCATCTCTATGCCCAACTAAGCAAGTGAGCTTTGTAGCTCTTGTTTGTGATGAGTAAGATTAAGTAATCTCTTGTACTTAACACTCGTATCACTCTTTTTTACGGGAAGGACTAGAAAATCCTAAGAAAAATGCATAAATAACCATCTCACCACTGTTGCCCGCCAATCATAAGTGACATATGTATGCTTCGGCATAGCAAAAGTGTGATGTTAATGACATTTGTGTGCTTCGGCATAATAAAATTGGAATGTCAAATATCATTGGGTATTTCTTTTTATCTCTTATATGCCCATGCATGATATGCTTAAAAAGAAAATATGCAAAGAATAAATAAAAAGATAAAAGATAAAAAAATGCTTTTAAATATGATTGTAAGCATGTATTCTAAGAGGTGTGGGAGTTATAGGATGTACCTCGAAGGTGATAGTTCCCATCAAACAGTTATGATTGTGTGTGAGTTAAAGTGATTTTCTCATATCTCAAATCGTCATAACATGCATACACTTATGCAATCTTGCGATGTTTTTCACACAAAACACGCAATATTCTTTGCTACTCTTGATACATGTGTAGGTACAATGTGATTTGGCCATCACAAGGTTTTACATGTGTTAATGTATGCTCACTAAACTGTCTTAACTTGTTTTTAAAATATAAAATTGGTTAAACTTGTTTAATGTGTGTGTGCGTGTCTATGGGATCCATGTGCTTAAAATTGTTGTTGAAAGATGATTTTGAGAGCTTAATATGTTGATTGGATCATTGGTTGAGTTGCATGCTTGATTGCATTCATTTCTGTGTTTTTCTCTTCTTGAAAAACTGTTTTTAAGCAATCTCGATAGCTTCTCGACACCTGGCTATCTATCGAGCTTTTCAACTCATTCTTATCGCAACCTCGATAATTTCTCGACAGCTGGTGGATCGATCGAGAAAGTTCATGTCCCCTTGATAGATTCTCGACACCTCCTCGATCAATCGAGATATCCTTGCATGCATTTTAGTTTTCTTTGTTTTGCATTTTTTTTTCCTTTGTGTCCATTGCATCTTGTTTCTATTTTTCTTGTAGGTCTATGGTTTCTTGTTCTCCTCGTTCCCTCTATTTCAATTTTTTGTTTGTCTCAGGTCATGTCTTTTGGATTTTTATGCCCTTTGACAATCGTGTCAAAAAGGGGGGAGAAATTTGAGAATTGAATGTCATTCCTCAGGATGAGTAATAGACTTAGGGGGAGAACTTCATGGTTAAGGGAAGAAAGTTTTTGATGTAACAAACTTAAGGGAAGAGTTAGTTTGATACACATTGATATTGATATATTTTTTGTGTTGTGTATCTTTTGGTTTTGTATTTTTTTACATACATCATGTGTTGTTTCTATATTTGATGATGATGTATGTGTTTCACTCTTTGTCTCACGTGTGTTGTTTCTTTTTTCTCTTTATACACGTGTTTCTTTTTTATTTAACTTGTCATTATTTTCCACATGGTACCTTGATGTGTTTTGTTTAGTACCTTTCAGGAAAGACAAGTTAAAGCCAAGTCAAGATTCCAAACCTTCTTTTTGCAACAACTTCCAAGGTTCAGATCTTTTAGACTAGGCTTATTTTTTTGTAATCTTGAGTAGAATGTATTCTAGGACATTCAGTGTACTCTTGTGGTTTTGTCACGGATTGCCAAAGAGGGAGATTGTTAGGGACATATTTTTATGTAATTGGCATATTTTTTGACAAAATGCACTTTACTTGTATTTGGGTAAATCTAAGTAGGTTCAAGATGATCATTACAAGTGGTTAAATTGAAGACATGAAGATTACTCAAGAACTGCACAAGGAAAGTGCAATCTGCAAGTCTCGACACCTCCTCGACAGAAGCTCAATCTGTCGAGATTCATTAAAGCTCGACAGATGTCTCGATCTATCGAGTTTACGGGATTTTATCTATAGCTAGCAACGTTTTTATTCTAAAAGACTATTTGTTTATGGGTTTGTATAATCCTTATTGGACTAGGAAAGCCTAAGGTTTGTGTAAACCTATTTGAAATAGGAGAGCCCATTAAAGCTCCTATTTAAAGGAGGTGGCAAAAGAAAAACCCTAACCCTAAAGAGCTTCATAAGATTTTTTTTTTTTTTTTTTGAAACACTAGCCTCCTACTATAGAAGAAAGAATTCTTGCTGCGTTTCTTGTACACCTTTGAGTTTTGTAACCAAGCAAAGTCTCTTACACCAACATTGAAGATCTTATTGGTGTTTCTATGTGAAGCTACTGCAAATCAACTACAACAATCAAAGAGTTGCTGTGGAGTTAGTCACGTACTTGGATTCGTGCAAGGGAGTAAGCTGCGTATTGAGATCTGTGCATCAGATTGGTTAGTCACGTACTTGGAAGCCGTGCATCAAAAGGAGGAGCTGTCACTACAGAATAAGTCTAATTGGGTATTGGGGTAAGGGTTCAACTATAAGTTGGTATAAGGTACTGGGATTTATTTACTTGTAACCGCTTGTTGTGATAATAGTGGAGTTTCGGGAGTGGTGACCTTAAAATCACTCAGTGGGGTTTTTGCCGTGTAAGTTTTCCCCATTTGCAAACAAATCACCGTGTCTATTTATTTTCCACTACATACTTAGATTAATTAGAGATTTGTTTGTGCTACCACGCGCTTTGCATGTTAATTTGATTAATTAATAACTTAGCTAATTAATCAATTAATTCATCACAAGGGATCAATACGTTTTTGGCCTATCAATCTCGTTATTGGTCTCACCCCTCTCATCAAATCTGGACCCTCCTCGAATCTTCACTTTCCTCTGCCCCTCTAATACTCAGATATTCCAAATTCACATGCAACTCCAAGGTCTTAAACAAGGTGATATGTTTGACACTGAGTTTTTATGTAAGGCAAATCATTATTTGATGAACTCATTGTAGTAGGAAGACCACTCTTCCCTTTAGATTTTAATATTTGTACATTAAATGGTTTTGAATTTGACTTACGTGATTTAATCACCACCCTGACTGCTCGTCTTAAACCTATTTCATTTCCTGTGGTACATGAATTTCCAAGACCATTATTGGATTAAAGTAAAGCGTCATTTGCAAAAGTGGTTGATAGTACATTTGGGAAACCGTTGTCCCCACCCCACCTTTTAATCGTTATGCCAGTAGACTTAATTTCCTCCTTGCACCTTTCCTTATTCCTTATGTTGGACTCACCGGCTACGCAGAACAATTCCGGAACTCCAAGACCCTACTTCCAGAAGGGTAAAAAAAATTTAAACTTGATTTTCAATCCCTAGTAATGTTCTACAAAACATTCAATAATAACAATTTGTTACTTCTATGCGCATGTGTGTGTATATTTACATAGTTATATACTACCATTGTTTTTATAGAAAAACTATTATTTTTTTGCTAAGAAATGATAAAACTTGACAAATGAAATTTGTAATTTTATATTTGGTATAAGTCACCAAATAAATTTTTATTGGATTAATATTATAAAAACCCTATCGTTGGATTATATATATTCTATATATTTTTAATGTACATGCCAAATTTAGTATCAATAATGTAATTTACCTTGAAATCCATAATTTTTTTTGCCTAATTTTAAATTAAAAAATTGAAGTTTAAACATTTTATATATGAGATAATAATTAATCCCTGGTTATTTTTATATTTTGCATGCAAATAAGGTATAAGGTAATGCAATTCAAAATATTTAAAGGTGGATTTGTCAAAATCCACATATGATATATAGTTATTGAGTAATGTAACATTGATAAAAAGTTACACCAAGTGTAATATAATTATAAACCCAACCCTTTTTTGATTTGAGAGATAGTTTGATAGAAGTTGAGTTCACAGCACTTACTTTGATATCATAATAAATACTCCATGTCCAAAAATCATTATATCATTATTCTATCAATGGATGTGTATATTTTCAACTTGTTGCAAGCCTTTCAGGGTTGGAATCAATCCAAGGTGCAATTATTCAAGCATACCTGTACGAGCATGCAAAGGAGAAAGTGACACCATATGGTAGGAGTGTTCACCAAACTGCAAAAATCGCACCAAAACCACCTGCAAAATGGCATAACCACACCGCAAGTAATAGTGCACCACACCGCATTACATTGCATGGTGCAATGCGGTTTGCGGTTTTATACTAAGAAAATTGCACAAATCGCACCGCACCGCACCCTCTCTATATATTAATATATTTAATTATTTTTAATATTAAATATATTATTAATAGTTTAATAACCCTAGTTTTCAAAAAAAAAAAAAAAAAATAGTTTGATAACCCTAACAAGTGTTGATTAGGAAAGCCAGGAAAAAAAAAAACTAACTCAATAGTTTAAAACTTGGACCAAAACAAAGGGAAAAATTTGTTTTGGGTTAGGTAGGAAAAGCCCAAGATTTGAAATATATACCAACTTCAAACCATTCAAACCGCATCTTATACATTACAGCGCACATGTGACCTCAAAAATGAGGTGCGATGCAGTTATGGTTTTAGCTAAACTTTAAACCGCACATGTGACCACAAAAATAAGGTGCGGTGCAGTTATGATTTTAACTAAATCGCACCGCAAAGTGCAGTGCTAAAAATGGCCCAAAACCGCACCGCAAACACCCCTACCATATGGTATGGACTATGGACTAACTGTGACAAAGTTTACAAATTGCTTTTTAGAACTAAGGAATAAACTTGAACATGCAGGTTACAAAAATGAAGGTAATATGATTCCCTAGTTAAAGGTTGTTAGGAATATGTTTTTATGTAATTGGTATATCCTTTGACAAAATGCACTTTACTTGTATTTAAGAAAATCTAAGTAGGTTCCAGATGATCATTACAAGTGGTTAAATTGAAGACATGAAGATTACTCAAGAACTGCTTAAGAAAAGTGCAATCTGCAAGTCTCGATACCTCCTCAATAGAAGCTCGATCTGTCGAGATTCATTAAACCTCGACAGATGTCTCGATCTATCGAGCTTACGAGATTCAGACTATAGCCAGTAACGTTTTTATTCTAAAAGGCTATTTGTTTATGGGTTTGTATAATCTTTATTGGATTAGGAAAGCCCAAAGTTTGTGTAAACCTATTTGGAATAGAAGGGCCCATTAAGCTCCTATTTAAAGTAGGTGGAAAAAGAAAAACCCTAACCCTAGAGAGCTTCATAAGGTTTTCTTTTTGAAACCCTAGTCTCCTACTACAAAAGAAAGAGTTCTTGCTGCATTTCTTGTGCGCCTTTGGATTTTGTAACTAAGCAAAGTCTCTTGCACCAACATTGAAGATTTTATTGTTGTTTCTATGTGAAGCTGTTGCAAATCAACTACAACAATCAAAGGGTTGTTGTGGAGTTAGTCACGTACTAAGATTTGTGCAAAAGAGTAAGCCACGTACTGGGATCCGCGCATCAAATTGGTTAGTCATGTACTGGGAGCCGTGCATTGAAAATGAGAGATTGTCACTACAGAATAAGTTCAATTGGGTATTGAGGTAAGGGTTCAACTATAGGTTGATATAATTGGTACTGAGATTCCTTTACTTGTAACTGTTTGTTGTGATAATAGTGGATTCTCGGAAGTGGTGACCTTAAAATCACCCGGTGGAGTTTTTGCTTCGGAGGTTTTCTTCATTCGTAAACAAATCATCGTGTCAATTTATTTTCCACTGCATACTCAGTTTAATTGGTGATTTGTTTGTGCTACCACGCTCATTGCATGTAATTGAACCTAATTAATTCACTTGACTAATTAATTGGTTAATTCATCACAAGGGGTCAATTCGTTTTTGGCCTATCAAAGGTGTTGAGGGAAAGATCAAAGGGAACATACTTGTTAGAGATGAAAACTCAGTTGCATTTGATCGATAAGACCGCAAAAAAGATACTGAGGATTGTGTATGGCTCCAATAATGAGCATAAACCTAGTAGGTTTTATTCAAATGGAACTAATGATCGCGTTGCTAGATCTTATCTACATTAATTCTATGCCTAGAACTCTGGTGTTTGTTGAAATTAAAATAATGCAAACTCAAGTGCAAATTATCGCAAGTAATAATAGGTCAATCCAAGAAATGACATGTTATTATTATTAATTATTTTTTCAGTTGCATGGTTTTGTTTATTACTAGCAACCCCACCACTATTTCTAGTGTATTCTTACATAACAATCTTGCCAACACTACGACATATATATTGGTTTAAAAATAAAAATTAAAAGCACACTGGTTGAGCTGGAACCCTTTAACAGCGATTCTTCTCCTTGTTTTCATCACTTGTTAGTTAAAGGGGCAAATCCATAGACACAATAAAATCTTTCAAATTTATAAAATAAAATACAGTTCATAAACATGCTACAATAAATGATTTCTGAAACTTTTATTTTGGGAGAATTCAGTATGAATAGATAATATTTTTAAAACTTTTTTCAGATAATTAATATATATATATATATATATATATTTTTTTTTTTTTTTCCATCATCTTTTTCGTTTTGTTTTTTTCATGAGTTTAACAAGAAGATTGGGAACATCATATATCTAGGTTTTCTTTTTCCTATCTTAAAAAGGACTTTAGGAACTAATTTATGAAAACACAATTAGAAGGATTAATTTCTTTCTAGTTCTTCATTTCCGCAAAATAAACATCTTTTTTTCTCCTCTTAGTTACTCCCTTCAACTTAACAATGGATCGAGCCCCATAATTAAATAAACATTGCTCTCTCCGGCCCAATAATTTCAAATCAAACATAAGCAAAAAAAAAAAAAAAAATGGTCATCAATATTTCAACACAAAGAAACACAAAAACATAAATTTTATTTTTTCAACTCATAATATTAACGGGAAAGAAAAGAAAGACTTGGATAATATATAGGACTTTCTCTTCATACACCCAAAACCACAAAACCAAGAGAGAAAGAGCTACAGCATAATTCATTAAGAAAAACATTAATATAAAGACGAGTGTTTGACACACTTTTCATTGTTTTGTGAGTTACTTCACTTCACTCTACGCCAACATATATGCATATATATGCAAAGTGTTCAACGTCTCTTGCTCGCTGGCTCTTTCTGAGAGTTGAAGTACACAGTGGCAACCGGTAACCCCAAATCGAGCTGTGCTGCAAAGAAGCGGGTGTTGAAGTTTGCACGCGAGGGTGGCTGGTCCACGAGTCCTAGTGGAGACTTCTGTCGAAACAACACCAATATGTAGCGGTGAATTCCAATTGGGGGTCGAGGCCCTACATAAGGCAGTATTTCCTTTCCTGAAAAAACGTCCACATCCCACTTCAACTAAGTCCACAAACCCTGGTTTTGATATTTTTGTTTGGATAGTGATTGTTGTACAAATCTGTTTGTTGTCCGTATACATAGGTCTGCAAACAATTGAAACTATGCATTGAAAACACAATTTTGTGTTTTCAACTCATGTTTTCAAATTTTCAATTGTTGTACACTTGTGTGTCCGTTCAAACACATAGGTCTGCAAACAACTGAAAATGCACCTTGAAGACACGATTTTGTGCTTTCAGTTGTTGTACACATGTGCAAACTGATATGTAACGAGTTTTTAAGTTTTTATTTTCGGTGCTGCTAAAAAATTTGCAATATTTAGCTAACTCCAATTTTGAAATTTGCCAAGTGGGCTTATACATGTACACCACGTGGATAATCTAGAGAATTGCCATTTGGGGTCACTGAAAACTAGGTTGCTACCATGTCAATGAGGTGACTGTAACAAGTGTCACCATACGTGTCAATACAACAAAGCTTGAATATGTGCCAAACACGTGTATACAAAAATCATGCATGCAATTGTATACAAGGACAAAATATGAAAATAATACAAATTTGGTTCAAAGATAATTGTAAGAAAGAGAAAGTTGAATGTTCACAAAAAGATTTGCACCACGTGGACAGAGTATCATCATCAAACATGGTGTGAAAATTTGGGCTAATTTTAGAAAATTTTTGCGGCTATTGACAGTTGATATGCAATTGGTGCAGGCATATCTTTTCAAGAATATGGGCGTGCATCATCATGATGTAATGTAACCTTGATGTTTTCGATTTTTTGGAAGTCTGAAACCAAATACATGCATGATTGATTTTGCCAGGGAAAAAAAAAGTGGTATCAAAGATTCTTTGTGAACCTATGATGAAAGAATGGCCAACTGATCTGGTTGTCAGTGACACTGCTTAACACTGCGGCTGCACCACCAACCATATATTATCATTCTATCAAAGAATCTTTTGAAACACTAAAACTCAAGCAAAGAAAATTATTAAAAATAAATAAATAAATAAAAATGTTGTATCAACTTAAATACTTTGGTTTTAAAATATTAGTCAAATGAAACTTGAATCAGCTTGCATGCATGCATGCATTTTTTGAGGGGAAAGAGCTAACTATAAAGGAAACTTGAAGTACAAGGACTTTATTTTGACCCTGAGAGAGAAAAAGAGAGTAAAAGTGAACTTAAAAAATAAATAAATAAATAAAATGAAAACAATAACCTTTGGTCTTGGTTTTTAATTACCTCGACTTGGGTTTGTTCCACCAGGAATGTCCAGAACGATCCTGAAAACACAAAGCAAGTGCATTAAGACATTTGGGCAAAATAAAGAATGAAACAAAGCACATAGCTACAAAAGTCAAAATTGAAGAAGTGACTGACTGACCAGTGGACCCATTCTCGCATGTTGGGCTCACTAGGGCTAGGAGCATCAGGATCTGTCATCACCTGTCGGAACAACCACCATTAAAATGTTAGATTATGACTGTACCACAAGGCACAAGGAAGACGATTCGATCCTTCTTTATGAAGGTAAAGATATCATAATATCATATATAAAGACTCATGCATGCAAGCTTAAAGCTCTCCCACACAAACGCAGTCACACTGAGAGGGTTAGAGAAAACAGACCAGAGCATATAGCTCGTCAGAATGACCAGTGAGTGTCACTTTTGGAGGATTGACTGCTATTGAGGGTTTGATATCACATCCGTTTGTCACATGCTTAGAGCCAAAGTAGGCAGCCATGTTCACAGTGGGAACAAACATGTCTACAACGTCACCAATAACTCTGCCCACAACAAGAGGATCAACAGAGGCAGCCATGAGAAAAGCAAAAAAAGCTTAGAGACAAAGAGGAAAAAGAAAGAAAAAAGTTAATTGAGAGTCGCTAGGATACGGAGATGGGACTCTTGGGCAGGGATTTTATAGTGCTGCAAAGGGAATTGGACCTCTTGGATCTGTGTTATCTATGGTACATGCATAGGCCATCATAAAGTATAGAAGAGCAACGTCTAACACGTGTGATGTGAGGCCACCCAAGATGAAAAACCACCATCCTTACCTTTCTTTAATACAAATGGCTGCATCATAGCCGTCCGTTATGAACACCACCTTACAAATGTATCAGCCAACAATAGAAAGTTTTTAAGGCCACTTGCACCTCAAGATAAACATGAGTTAACATCATGCAAAACAGGATTTGAGGAGCACACAGGAAAATCATTGCCTTTTCAAGAAGGTATAGAATTTTATGGTGGACCTTGAAGCACTAAAGTGAAGCTCTCTCTGTAACTTCCATTTCAGTGTGTTTTGGTTTTCGAAATATGTGCAAAATTTATTTACAAAACAATGTGCCAACAAGTGTAATCGGCGGTTTTTAAAAGCATGAGAAATATATACTAAAATTTTTTATTATTAGGAACGCCTCAATTCGTAAAAAATACTACCTCCGTCTCAGTTTATTCGTGCTCTATTTTATTTTGAAATGTTTCAAAATATTATCATGTTTTTAAAAACAAAAGTCATTAGTTTATTAATATTCCTATTATACCCTTACTTTAATTTCAAAACTATTTGAAAAAAAAAATAACAAATATTTAAAAAATTAATTTAATTGGAGAGCACCTTTTTAGATGCCTCATTAAGAATAACTCTTTTAAAAAAAATTGATAAATTTATATAAGGATAGTTTTGTAAATTTATACATTTTTATAAGGCAGACAAGATAATAAATAACGTTCCCTTAAAAAGTTTGATTTTTCAAACAGGATAAGCAAATTTAGATGAAGTGAGTATATAGCAAATTGTAGTATTTCTACCATTTATCTCTTTTTAAAAAAAAAAAAAAAATAGAGAATGCATAACGATAATAAGAAACCAGCATAGTAATGATATGAGATTCTCTTTCGCCTTATACTGATATGTGAGATTTTCTTGAAAAGCAACTCTTGTATTGTTGTTTATGAAATTAGAAAAAATTTAACAAATATCTTAAGAATATTGGTTTAGAAATTTTTTTTCTAAATTTTTTTATGGGAAAAAAAAGTAACTGATTTTTTTTTTTTATAGCTTTTAAATGTCCTATAAAAGTGGCACAAAACATTTCTAAAATGGTCCGTTATCGAATGCTCTAAAAGCATCTGTTACCCTGACCCTTAAAATTACTTTGATTGAAATCTTGGGAGAAATGTTAAAATAACTACTAATATTGTCATAAAAATGCTTACCAACATTTAAAATGTTTGTCAATTTCAACATCTCTTATTGTTTTCAATGGATATATTGAAAGTTCAAATCTCTCACTCTCAAGCCCAACTTCAACAATTTTATTTTGTGGGTTCAAGTTAGCTAAACAAGTAGAGTCACTTATTATCGAAAAATAGGTTCAAAACTCTACTATATATATATATATATATAAACTAATTGATATCTTAGTCTGATTGTAAAAAGCAATCATAATGAAGTGAAAGCCATAAATAGATTTCATTAATTATTTTCTAGTTATAAATTGAATTCAAAAATTGACTCATAAATTTATAGTCTCTTTTGCAAAATTTGTGGCGAAAAGGCTAAAAGTACAAAAAAAAAAAAAAATTTATTGCAAAAACTTAGAAAATAATATGACAACAAATATTTTTAGGCTAGATTTGGATCCGCGTTTGCCGATCCACATTTGCGTTTGCGTCTCTATTTTTTTTTTTTTTTTCATGCGTTTTAAGAGGTTTGCGGCTACTGATTACGGTTATTGTTCATGAACAGTAGCCGCAAATGTTGACTTTTTAAGGATGAACAGTGCATCCATGCACTGTTCACGGACCACAAATATTACTTTTTAGCATTTTTTCATTAAAAGTGGGTCTCACGGCACTATTCACACATTTAAAAATTATTTTACTACAGTGTTTTCAGTTTTCAATTTTCAGTTCAGTTCAGTTCAGTAAAATAAGTTGTATCCAAACGGACCCTTAGTGTTACTCAAACAACATAGTAAATTACTTTTTTAAGAACAGTGATACATAACATTACTTAATTTATATAGTATCCTTGTCGTCAGTAAAATATTTTACCTGCCGTTACTAATTACACCAGAGGATTCCATTGGTAAACTACTAGCAGTTTCTATAATTCTTCGACAGGACTTCTGTTTAGTGCATCAGAGGACACGTACACTAATTCACTGGGAATTTTTTTTTTTAATTTTATTTAAGAGTTAAAATTAAAAGTGAACTTTTTAACTTTTAATAGTCTTAATCATTGATAATTTGATAGTAAAACAATGCAATATTACTGAATCTCAATCCTTGTATATCTGCAAGTTATTTATGAATTATTGTAATCTTTATAAGTGACCTTTGTTGTAATGATGTGTTTGATCTTTATACCACCATTTTCTTCTTGTAACTAATGTAGAGGTCTTTTTCTCTTTTCTTTTTTTTTTCCCCCATAAACTGAGAGTGAAGTCCATTGTATTTTTATTGAGAAAAATCAGGTTCCACTTTTCTTTTTTTCTTTTACAAGAAGATGTTTTTTTTTAAATGTTTTTCGATGTTTAGGCGACAAAACTGTTAAGTAATCAATAGAAAATCACACCAAATAACGGAAAACAATTTACACTTAAAAAGGGCGTAAATCATTTTGCAGAATTTTTTTTTGTCTTTATCCTTATCACCCTTATGTCGTTCAACTCATTTGCTAGTCTGATAGCTTTCCACTTATCATGTAAATTTTTTTTTTTTTTTTTTTATAACAAGAAAATGGGTAGGGGGGCAACTTGAGTTAGCGTCTTCCACTTGGGTGTGATCATTCTAACACTCTATCTGCTGGGCCTGGGCCTGCGAGAGCAGAGGATCTGAATGAGCCATAGCTATACACCCAACTCCATTCCGAACGCTAATGATTGTAGTTGAGAGACTACTCCAAAATTATTGTCTCTTTTAGCTATGAGCAAGTAATTTTAGTAACAACACAAACCCTAAAAACAATCAAAATGCACAGCTAAAGGAGTAGCCTAAGTGTTTCTCTATTTAAGTGTGATGGGGTTATTAGGCATTTTGGTGTTATTGGATTGTGTGAGTTTGTGCATGTGAGATCTATGAGTTAGTTTGTATTTGTGAGAGTTTTTGTTTGTGTTTAGTTTGTGAATTTGAATTGTGAGAGTTGCTTACTAGTGATTGTAATCCTTATCATTGATAGTAGCACTACAAAAAAATAGTACTACACCAGCGTTTTTTTTTTTTCGGAGCTTTACAAAACTGTCGTAATAGATTAACCTATAGCAGGGCTTTTAGAAACCGCTTGTATAGGACACCTTATTACGGTAGCTCAAAACTGGCACTTCATAAATCATTGCAATAAGAGGCCTATAGTGGCAGTTTCCAAAACCACTGGTATAGGAGGCCCTATTGCAGCGTTTTATAACTGTTGCTATATGTTAGATTTATCGATTTTTTTTTTTTTTTTTTAATTTTGAAAAGAGCCTATAATAGAGTGCTGGAATAGGGTTATTCCATTCCCTTATAGGGATACCTATCCCTGCGCTTTAGAAAGCGTTGGAATAGGGTTAATCCATTCCCTTCTGGGGAAGACTTATCCCTACGCTTTATAAAGTGCTGGAATAGGGATAACCTATACCAGCTCTAGAAGCGCTCAAATAGGGTTAATCCATTCCCTTTTGGGGGAGACCTATCCCAGCGCTTATTAAAGCGCTGGAATAGGGTTACTCCATTCCCTTCTAGGGAAGACCTATCCCAGCACTTTTAAAAGTGCTAGAATAGGAATTTCTCCTAATAAATTACCAATACCCCCCTAAAACTTGAGCAATGACCAAAGTACCCCCGAAAACATCGAAAAAGACTAAAATACCCTCAATTACTTGAATAAGGCTAAATTACCCTCATAAATCAAAAAAGTGACCAAAATGCCCCTGTAAACGCAAAAAAAAGTCCAAAACACCCCCAATACCTAAAAAAATACTGATACACCCTCAAAACCTAAAAAATGACTGAAATACTCCCCAAAACATCGAAAATGACCAAAGTACCTCTTGTGCCTGAAACAGACCAAAATACTCTTAATTACTTGAATAACACCAAAATACCCCTATAAATAAAAAAAAGTGACCAAAATGCCCCGTAAACGCAAAAAATGTTCAAAACACCCCCAATACCTAAAAAAATACTGATACACCCTCAAAACCTAAAAAATAACCGAAATACACCCCAAAACATCGAAAATGATCAAAGTACCTCTTGTGCCTGAAACAGACCAAAATACTTTCGATTACTTGAATAACACCAAAATACCCCCATAAATCAAAAAAGTGACCAAAATGCCTCCGTAAACACAAAAAATGTCCAAAACACCCTTAATACCTAGAAAAAGATGGATACACCCCTAAAACCTAAAAAATGACTAAAATAATCTCAAAAACCTAAAAACTGACCAAAGTACACCCTAAAACATCAAAAATGACCAAAGTAGCCCCATGCCTAAAAAAGACCAAAATACCCTCGATTACTTAAATACGACCAAAATAGCCCCATAAATCAAAAAAAAAATGAATAAAATGCCCCCGTGAACACACACACACACACACACACACACACACACAAAATCCAAAACACCCCCAATACCTAAAAAAGACCTATACACCCTCAAAACCTAAAAAATGACCGAAATAACCCCAAAAATCTAAAAATACCCTCGACTAAGTACCCCCAAAACATCGAAAATGAACAAAGTACCCCCCATGCCTGGAAAAGATCAAAATACCCTCGACTACTTGAATAAGACCAAAATACCCTATAAAGCGCAAAAAATGACCAAAATGCCCCTGTAAACACAGAAAATGTCCAAAACACACCCGATACCTAAATAAAGACCGATACACCCCCGAAACCTAGAAAATGACAGAAATAACCCCCAAAACCTAAAAACTGACCAACGTACCCCAAAACATCGAAAATAACCAAAGTACCCCCCCCCCCAATGCCTAAAAAAGACCAAAATACCCTCGATTACTTGAATACGACCAAAATACCCCCATAAATCAAAAGAAAATTACCAAAATTCCCTTGTAAACACAAAAAAATGTCCAAAACACACCCGATACCTAAAAAAGATGGATACACCCCCGAAACCTTAAAAAAATGACCGAAATACCCCCTAAAACCTAAAAAAATGACCAAATTCCCTTTAAACATTAAAATGACTTGAGCATTTTGTTAATTTTTTAAGTTTCCAGGGCATTTCGGTCAGGTTTTAAGCTTAGGATGTATGTGTGTAAAAATTTTTAATGCTTAAGGGGTATTTGGTCGTTTTTAGCTTTTGGGGGTATTTTGGTCTTTTTATTTAGGCTTAGAGGGTATTTTTGGTCATTTTAAGGCTCAAGGGTACTTCAATTTTTTTTTTTTTTTTTTTTTTTTAAGTTTCCAGGGTATTTCAGTCACTTTTTGGCTTAGGGTATGTATTGGTTATTTTTTAATGCCTAGGGGGTATTTGATTCATTTTTAGCCGTTAGGGGTATTTTGGTCATCATTTTAGCCTAAGGGGGTGTTTTTAGTCATTTTTAGGTTTCAGTGGTTTTTTGGTCTTTTTTTAGATTTTAATGGTATTTTGGGTCTTTTTTTAGGCTTCAAAGGTATATTAGTTCTTTTTCATGATTCAGGAGTATTCCAGACATTTTTTGAGTGGTAGGGATGTTTCGGTCATTTTTTAAGTTTATCGGGTAAGTTGGCCTTTTTTTAGTCTTAAGGGTATTTCAGACATTTTCAAGGATTATTAAATTATATTTTATTAATTTCAGTCTTTTTTTAGGTTTCGAGGGTATTTTGGTATTTTTTTTAGGCTTCAAGGGTATTTTGGTTATTTTTCATGTTGCATGGGGTATTTCAGTCATTTTTTGGGTGGTAGGGGTGTTTTTGGTCATTTTTTAAGTTTAGGGGGGTATCTTGCCCTTTTTTTAGTCTTAGGGGTATTTCGGTCATTTTAATGATTATTAAATTATATTTTATTAATTTTGGTTCTCGAGTTTCATCTTATATTTTTATTAATTATTAAATTATATTTTATTAATTTTTAGTATTAAATTATATTTTATTACTTTTAGTGTAGGAAAAAAAAATCCCTAAAGCCCTATTATGATGGTTTTTACACCTATTATGGTGGTTTTAAAACCATTGTTATAGGTCTGAAGTAAAAATCCGGGCTTTCAAAATTTTCAAAAGAATTTGAAAATTTCATGACTTATTGTGGTAGTTTAAAGTCGTTGCAACAAGTTAAAAAGTCGCCATAATAGGTTTAAAACTTATTACAACGGTTTCTGCCACTGCAATAAGTGTTATTTTCGTCACAATAAGTCCCTTGCACCGCTTAGAAATTTTCAGACTTCCCACTTATTTTTTTCAGCTTCCCACCACTTTGGCCTCTCATTTTTGGTCTCCCACTTCTTTACTTCAGATATTTTCCTCTCTCCCACATTTTCTCTCCCTCTCTCTCTCTCTCTCTCTCTCTCTCTCTCTCTCTCTCATGGATCTTCCTTAACCCACTTCCCCTCCTCCTTTCTTCTTCTTTACTCAAAACCCACCATTTCTTTTCCACAATTTCAAACACAAAAGTACTACCCAAAACCACAAACCCTACCCAAAGTAAGGTAAGTCTCTCTAGCTCTCATTTCTATTTTGTAGCAATTTTTGTATACATATTTGTTGTTAAATTTCTGGTTTTTTAGTTTTGATTTTGGTTGAAGTTTGGTTTGGGTTATGTGTATATTTTTGTGTAACTGTTGGTTGATTGTGTGGGTTTTAGTTTTGGTTTTGGTTAAAGTTTAGTTGATTTTGTGGCTTTTTATTTTTGATTTTGGTTAAAGCTTGCTTTATTTTGGAGGAAATGTAGGTGGGTTTAATGTATTTTTTTTCTCTGTATATATTTTAGGGTTTCATGAAATGGGTTTTTGGACTTTCATTATTGGTATATAAATATTTTGATATAACTTCAAAGTTCCCTCTTTTATTTTTTGGGTGGTGGTCTTAAGTTTCATTTGTCAACTTTTGAGAATATGGTGCACTGGCAACCAATTGGCTGAGCATATATACTCTTGTATTATTTTTGTTATTATTACTTTGCCAATATACACTCTTGTATTACTAAATCTCTATGTTTACGTGATGTTTGCTATTAATTAATTTGTTTTTAATGATGTCCCATTGTTCCAGATTGAGGCTAGTGTTTAATGCTTTGGATTAGTTTAGGTACAGAGTTGTGCTAAATGCTAATAACTTGTTTCTATGATAGCACCCAGGCCACCATTTTTGCACAATTTGTACTTGTAATCACATTACATAGATTTGATTATGCCAAGCTTGCTTTTCATGGAACTGGTGCTAAGAAAAGCAGCATCTTCTTGGTGTCATCAAATAGTCATTCTTGTTTCAGTTAGCTCATAAAGCATTTCTACATCAAGGACAAAAGAAAGTAAAACCTTGCCACAAAGGCATCCTGAACATACACGAGATTCTCTTGGCAACCTTGTTAAATTTGTTTTCTTTTTTGCCCCCACAGTATTGTAGCTCAGTGGTGAATATATTCCTTTATTTGGAAGCAAAAATGAATGGAAGTTCATAGGATGTAGTTAGCATCTTTAAGCCTTTTTATTTTTTAATTAAAACCATACTGAGGAACAAATAAATCCTAGGTTCTTAAGAGTGATCTTTAATAGTAGCAATGATATATACAATAAATTGTGATTGTTTCTTGGCAAAACATAATGGTTCAATTTGTGATTTTTGCATATATTTCTTTTGAAATGAAGGTTGCTAACTTTTGCATTGAATTTCTTTTGATTATTTTTTTTTAGTTGGATGTGTTTTTATACAGAAATGATTAAGCACTAAATTTTGTTTGTCATGCATGCATGCATTGTGTGTGTGTGTTCATGTTAAATTTCTCTTGCTCGATCAACTAGATAACTATTATGCCTAACTAATGGGTATAAAGGTGTCTATAAAAATGATCTGATAAATGATGTCTTGTTTTTTTTGGATGCATTTAAAAATCAAGACATAAGTTCCTTAATTTAAAAACTATGTATGTCTAAAGCAATTTAGTTATAGAATGAAAAATGCTAGTAGCACCCTAAGGCTGTGAAAGGTAATTGAAAAATGCTAATAAGCTGTAAATTCAAATGGCAAAGAAGGAAAGCTACTAAATTAAAGTAATAGAATGAACCCTTTATATATAAGTTTATTTTTTTGGCAGCATATGCCTAAGTGTTTGTAATGTTAATTTACCCAAGGCTTGGGGCATGAGGAGCCAGACAATGCCTAAGTTCTGTTTAACAAGCTCTTTTTGGCAGCATATGCCAGGCTCCCCCATCAGTTTTCCCAGCCAACATTCACCGTATATAGTGGAAGGACTGACCTCGTGGAGCATGTCAGCCACTTCAATTAGAAGATGGCCGTCCATGCCAGCAATGAGGCCCTAATGTGCAAAGTGTTCCCTTCTAGCCTCGAGCCTGTCACCATGCATTGGTTTGATGCATTGGAGGAAGGGTTAATAGGGTCCTTCAGGGAGCTGACCAAGGCATTTGGCGCTAGATTAATAACCTGCAGTAGAGTCCCTAAGCCAGTGGATGCTTTGCTATCTATGGCCATAACGGAGGGGGAGACCCTCAAGACCTACTCGGACCGGTATTGGGAAATGCACAATGAAGTGGACGGAGATTTTGAGGATGTAGTAGTAAGGACCTTCAAGGTTGGCCTCCTGACCGAGCATAACCTAAGGAAGTCGTTAACAATGAAGTCTACCTTGAACATACGACAACTTATGGACTGTATAGACAAGTACAAGAGGCTAGAAGAAGATCAAATGCAGGGAAAAGGCAAAGCTAAAATGATCCCAGAGAAGAAGGAGCCTCAAGGAAGAGGATATCATAATGACCGGCCCTGAAGAGATTTCCCCAGTCATGCAACATCTGCGGGAATTCAACTGATCAATTCACTGTTTAAGGAACTGGTCTACCAAATACTAGAAAAGATAAAAAAAATAAGCCGTTTTTCAAGTGGCCCAACAGGATGGGGGGATAAATCCAAGAGGAACCTAAGCCTCTACTGCCACTACCATCAGGATACGAGACACACCACGGAAGACTGCAGGACCTTACGCAATCACCTCAATCAATTGGCGAGGGCTGGGAAACTCAATTATTTTTTGCATCAACCTATGGAGCAGATCGGGCACTCGGGAAGTGGGGCACCCGGAAACGGCGCTCCTCGGCCAGCGTTGGGTACCAATAATGTGATCATGGCTAGGCCAAGGAGCAATATTGGGGTAAGTTCCAGAGTCATGTCTGTAGTAGGGCGCTCTAGCCTAGAAGCTAGAGATCAAACTCCCAAAAGAGCGAGAGTGATGGTCTCTCCTACCTTGAGTTTTTCAGAAAAGGATAAGCAGGGAACCCTCCAACCACATGATGACGCCATAGTTGTTATGGTCAAGATTATGGGCTACGATGTAAAGAGAGTACTGGTTGACCAAGGAAGTGGAGCGGAAATAATGTACCCAGACTTGTACTGGGGGCTGAACTTAAGACCTAAGGACCTGGACAAGTATGACTCTGCCCTAATGAGCTTTGACAGCAAGATGGTGGTACCCCGAGGAAAGATAAGACTACCAGTTCAGGTTGGAGATGTGGAGGTCCAAGTTGATTTCATAGTAGTAGAAATGTTCTCCCTGCACACGACCATCCTGGCTAGACCCTAGCATCACACTGTGGGCGCAGTGCCCTCAACATTGCACCTAAAGGTCAAGTACCCTACCCAGGGGAGAGTGGGAATATTGTTAAGTGATCAAGCCATGGCCAGGCAATACCTGGTATCAGCAATAGCGCAGCAGTCTTTGGATCCCACCACGATGACTGAGGATCCAATCCCATAGCAACTAATGGGGTCTGTAGGGGGGCTGCAGACCAAGACATTGGAAGAGTCATCCGAGGAGTTAGAAAAGGTAATAATAGGGCGGGAACGAGAGCAATATTTTCAAATAGGCTCACAATTGCCACCCGTGGAAAAGGCTAAGTTGGTGAAGTTCCTAAAGGAGAATGTTGATGTGTTTGCATGGGATGCGTATGACGTTCCAGGGATTGACCCCGAGTTAGCTTGTCACCACTTGAATGTGAATCCCGAGGCTGTGCCGCGAAAGCAGCCTCTTCGGCAGTCATCCAAAGACCACACCGAGGCAGTCAGGACAGAGGTGAATAAGTTGAAGCAAGCTGGAGCCATCAAGGAAATCTTTTATCCCATCTGGCTGGCCAATACGATAGTGGTTAAAAAGAAAAACGGGAAGTGGCAAGTGTGTGTGGATTTTACGGACTTAAACAAAGCCTGCCCAAAAGACCCCTTCCCAATACCTAGAATTGACCAACTGGTTAATGCAAAGGTAGAACATCTTCGGATGAGTTTTATGGATGACTTTCAAGGTTACCACCAGATACCTCTGTCATTGCCCGACCAGGAGAGAACAGCCTTTCGCGCCCCTAATGGAAACTATCATTATTGGGTGATGCCCTTCGACCTCAAAAACGCAGGATCCACCTATCAGAGAATGGTAACACGAATGTTTGAAGGATAGATTGGACGGAACATGGAAGCATACATTAATGATATGGTAGTTAAGAGCAACAAGGTAAAAGAACATCTAGTCGATTTGGGAGAAACTTTTTCAACATTGAGAAAACATAAACTACACCTGAACACATCCAAGTTTTCTTTTGGGGTCGAGTCTGGCAAGTTCCTAGGGTACATGATAACCCACCATGGAATCAAAGTCAATCCGGAATGGATCAGGGCTATTAACGGCTTGCGCCCTCCTCAGAATCCCAAGGAGGTGCAAAAGTTGACTAGGATGACAGCAGCCTTAAACAGATTCATCTTTCGGTCCGCGGACAGGTGTCCTCCTTTCTTCCCGCTGCTGCACAAGTGGAAGGATTTTCAGTGGGCCGAGGTGTGTGTTATGGCTTTTGAGGATCTTAAACAATACTTATCCAATCCACCGATACTTTCCCAACCCGATAAGGAGGAAGTATTGTATGCATACCTAGCAGTCACCGAGCACACTGTTAGCTTCGTCTCAGTCAGGAACCAAAACGAAGTCTAGAGACCCATCTATTATGTCAGCAAATCCTTGCAAGAGGTTGAGATGCACTATCTTCCCTTGGAAAAAGGAGTACTGGCCATTGTGCACGCCACCAGAAAACTTCCTTATTATTTTCAAGCTCATACCGTGATGGTGCTTACTCAGCTCCCTTTGCAAGCCCTACTGAAGAAATCTAATTACACTGATAAGATTGCTAAGTGGGGGACCAAGTTGGGAGCCCACGACGTCATGTACATGCCTTGAACTGCCATAAAAGGACAAGTTTTAGCATACTTTATAGCAGAATTCACTGGAGGTGTCCCCGAGGAGGAAAGTGCAATCATAGATACATTGGTCTCGTCGGCCACTGTTGCCCCTTCATGGAAAGTCTATACGGATGGAGCTTCCAACCAAAAGGGAGCCCTAGTAGGAGTTGTGATAATCACCCTCGAGAAACTGATAATGGAGAAGTCGTTACGACTAGGATTCTCGGTCACTAACAATGAGGTCGAATATGAGGCTTTGTTGGCAAGAATAAACATGGTCCGACTAGTTGGAGGAGAAATAGTGAAGTTGTACTCAAATTCTAGGCTGATCGTGGGCCAAGTCAATGGTGACTTTGAAGCTCAGGATGAAAGGATGTAGAGGTACCTTGCCAAAGTGCAGAATGCTTGAGCTCATTCTAAGGGTTTTATTTTAGAGCAAATCCCAAGGGGGCAGAACTCTCTTGCGGATTCTCTTGCAATGTTGGCTACTTCGCTGGAGTCAAGTCTCCCTCAGGTTGTTGTTTTTTAAGAGATGGACACCTTAAGTCTCATTGGGGCACCTTTGACAAGGGTGTGCAACCTCCATGTGGGGCAGAGCTGGATGGATTCCATAGTAACCTTTTTGAAGAAGGGATCCTTGCTCGAAGACAAGCTTGAAGCATAAAAGGTATGTAGAGCTGCCCCTTGCTATTTGCTATCTGAGGAGCAAAAGTTATATAAACGCTCTTACTCAGGGCCATATCTATTATGCATTCACCCAGAAGTCGTGGAGCCCTTATTAGAAGGGTTGCATGAGGGCATTTGTGGGAGTCATACCAGAGAAAGGTCTCTAGCACACAAGGCTCTCACCCAAGGGTATTGATGGCCCAGCATGCGATAAACCTCTCAGGATTATGTAAAGAGGTATGACCCAGGTTAGAGGTATGCCCCGAATATCCACCAGCCAGGGGGAATTTTGAATCCTTTTTCTAGCCCCTGGCCATTCACTCAATGGAGCCTGGATATAGTGGGACCCTTTCCTAGGGCCATAGGGAACCAAAGATGGCTCCTCGTTAGCACGGACTACTTTACCAAATGGGTGGAAGCCGAGCCCCTCTCTAACATCAGGGACGTGGATGCCAAAAAATTCATTTGGAAGAGTATTGTCACCAGGTTTGGGGTGCCACACACACTGAACTCGGGTAACGGTCTCCAATTTGACAATAAAGCCTTCCAGAGATATTGTGGGGAGCTAGGGATTAGGAATGGGTATTCTACACCTGCCTATCCTCAAAGGAATAGGCAGGCCAAGGCCACCAATAAAGTTATAGTGGCCGGGCTGAAGAAAATGCTAGACGATGCTAAGGGAAGATGGGTGGATGAGCTGCCCCATATGTTATGGACCTATTGCACTACATCCCGAAGATCAACGGGGGAGACCCCATTTTCAATGACCTATGGGTCAGAAGCGGTAATCCCCCTTAAATCCGGGTTCCCCACTTTAAGAATGGATCAATTCAATGTAGAAGAGAACCACAATTCACTCCTATACAGCTTGGATCTAGCCGAGGAAAGACGAGAAGTAGCAATGGTAAAGTTGGCTTACTACCAACAGAAGCTTAAGCAAACATATGATAAGGGAGTCAAAGCTAAACCCTTAGCCCCAGGAGACTTGGTCTTAAGAAAGGTGGTGGGGACGGCTAAGAACCCTACTTGGGGCAAGCTAGGTCCCAACTGGGAAGGGTCATATAGAATCACTTCCATTGCTGGCATTGGGTCCTACCACTTAGAAGATTTGGATGAAAATATAATCCCTCGTCCATGGAATGTAAACAATCTACGACGCTATTATTATTAATAAATTATGTTGCTATTCATGCCTTGCCTTCTTATATCTTGTTGTGAATGCATTGTTGTTAAACAGAACCTAGGCCTTGTTCGGTTCCTCGGGCCACAAGCCTAAGGTAAATTAACATTACAAATTTTTCCTTAGTGTTAAATAGAACCTAGGTCTTGTTTGGCTCCTTGGGCTACAAGCCTAGGGTAAATTAACATTACAAATTTTTCCTAAGTGTTAAACAGAACCTAGGCCTTGTCTGGCTCCTCGGGCCACAAGTCTAGGGTAAATTAACATTACAAATTTTTCCTAGTTGTTAAATAAAACTTAGGCTTTGTCTAGCTCCTTGGGCCACAAGCCTAGGGTAAATTAACATTATAAATTTTTCCTAAGAATTAAATAGAACCTAGGCCTTGTCTGGCTCCTTAGGCCACAAGCCTAGGGTAAATTAACATTACAAATTTTTCCTAGTTGTTAAACTGAATCTAGGCCTTGTCTGGCTTCTCGGGCCACAAACCTAGGGTAAATTAACATTACAAATTTTTCCTTGTTGTTAAACAAAAGTTAGGCCTTGTCTGGCTCCTCAGGCTACATGCTTAGGGTAAATTAACATCACAAATTTTTTCTAAGTGTTAAACAGAACCTAGGCCTTATCTGGTTCCTCGGGCCACAAGCCTAAGGCAAATTAACATTACCAGATTTTTTACTAATTGGTCAACAGAGCTTAGGCCTTGTTTGGCTCCTTAGGCCACAAGCCTAGGGTAATTTAACATGGGCAACTTTTGTTTAACAGATTGGGCAACAAGCGTCAAAGGTATTTCCTCAGGCCTCTAGAATAAGGCCAGCAAGTTTGCCTGAGTCTGGATCCAATTTAAACAAGTGCTGATTGCCAATTTTAATGAATTCCCTAAAGGAAACTGACATGTCATGCAAAAGAGCTTGTGCAAAGTAAACAGTAAAGAAATGTACAGATAAACAAATAGATAAAAAGGTTTAACTTTAAACTTTTTCATTCAAAAGTAAAGGAGTGTAGTACATAAGAAAGGCAAGAGGGGGCACTAACTACATAGCCCATTGCAAAATTTGCCTAAGGTTTTCCTATCCTAAAAACTAAACTAAGCTGTTGTCTCCTGCTTCTGGGATCCCTTCTTCTCATGCTCCTTTTCTTTCTTCTTTTTCTTCTAAGGAACCCTTTCAGGCATGTCCTCCTCGACCTCCACGTCCAGAGCATCCATTGGAGGTGGAAGCCCCTTTTTCTTTTCTTTGCCTTTGGTCGAGGCGGAAGAGGGATCGTCACTTGGCTGAGCATAGGAAGATTGGGGGGTGGAGCTAGTGTTTGCTGGAGGCAAGGAAGGGGTGGGGGGCTAAGTGTAAGGCGGGTGGGTAGTACACCCTGTCGGGAGCCCGAAGCTCTGACTCAACGCCAACCCCTGCCGAAATAGAGCTTGGCCCCACACCTCTAAGCAGAAGGCACAGGTGACATCCCTGAGCTGGGCAGTTAGACTCTTTGCTGCCTTAGTCATCCCAACATTATAGGCTACTTGCCTTGGCCTCAGCTTTTTCCTTCTCCTTTTTCTCCAGCTGTTTAGTCACCTGCTTTAGCTCTACAACAGTCAGAGCTATCTTATTCTCCGCCCTCTTTTGGGCTTCCAGGGCCTCAGTGGCCTTCTTTTCATAACCCGAGAAGGCAAACTCAGAATTTCTACAAGCCTTCTCCACCTTGGCTAGCTGAGCAATGGTTTCCTTTAACTTTTTTTCAGCATCCGAGTTGGCCCTCTCGGCGGCCTCCTGCTTGGCCTTAGCATCCTTTGTCGTATCCAAAACGTGGTCCACCCACTCCTTGGCCATAAAGGCGGCTTGGACAGACTGCACAGATGACAAATACATAAAGGTTTATACCTTGTGCATGGAGTAACGCCATAAGGTCAAGGGGGAATGTTTACATACCTTGGCAAGGTCTTGCATATGGGCCAGGAAGACTTCACGCTTCTGGAAGGATCTCAGCTCCTTCATGTCTTCAGGTAGACACAAGGCTTTCTCCAGACACTCAGCTACAAGGCCTAAGATGCCCTTGGTGGTATCCCTTAAGTTGACATCATCCAAAACTAGATTGCCAGAGCTTAAGACGAAGTTAGGCCTCTAGAAGGAAGCCTTCCTTGGTTAGTCTCCTCCAACTTCCTTGGAAGTCCTAGTTGATGTAAGCTTTTTGGATTGCCCCTTTCCCGTTCAGGCTTCCTTAGTAGGGGGCTGGTGAGAAGAGTACGAAATCTCACCCTCCCTTGTACCCTCGTCACCCTTGCCACCTTGGGCCTCATTCTCTTTTTGTCTCCAGTGTCAGCGAGGGGTGTGTACGTAGCAGCGGGGGTAGGTGGTCAGGTCACTACCACAGCTGGGGAAGAGCCCTTAGCATAGGTTTTAAGTAAGGCCAGCAAGTCTGGGGTTTTCTCTTCAAAACCCATGGCTGTAGAAGGTTGAATTTGAGATGTACTGGGAGCGTCCGAGCAGTGAAAAACTTCAAAATCCTTGTCTATTACTTCTTAAACAGATTCCGATGTAGACTCTTTGTCTTTTTCATTCGAGGGGAGAATCGGCTCTTGGGAGTAGATAAGTCTGGCAGTTAGAGGGGCGGGTAGCTGAGCATCCTAAGTCCCTTCTAGAGGAGGCTCGGTCAGCAGGAATCAAGGGACCGCTACGTCAATTAAAGCCAAGTGAGAATCCTTGGCCTTAATTACATTCTTTGGACTCTAGAAGCGCTTTGCGGATGGTTTATACCTGAGGATGACGTAAGCCACCCTGAGTTGCCCGTCTTTGTGCAGGAATATTTCCGACCTAAGTATCCTGTTTAGGTCTTTAAATTCACCAAGTGCTTGACTGGAGCTGTGTGGTATTCGTCTGCCAAATGAAGCCAAATCAACCATTAGTAAATATATATATATATATATATAGAGGGAAGAAAAGTTTAACACTAGAAAAGTTGTGTAAATTCCTAAGTGTGACCCTGGTCCTTGGGAGCCCTACCTAGTTCCCCTTCCTTGGTAGGGCAATGTATTCCATCGTGCTAGCCTCCCGAGACAATGAGGAAATCCTCGTCCATGCCCTTGCTCGAGTCCGGCAGGCAAGAGATCAAGTTTACTGCGGGAACCCAACACTTTATATAATATTTGGTTTTCTCCCCATTCTGGCATTGGTACACCCAATTTACATCGTGCCAGGTAAGGTTAGTCCCCATCCTACGATTAAGGGCATCTACGCACCCGAAGATCCTAAAGATGTTGGGCGAACATTAGGTCGAGGTTAACCTATAGTTTATGAGATAATCCCGTTTTATCCTTCCCATAAGAAGTTCCATCCCGCCTTCAATAAGGGCAATCATGGGAATAACTACGGACTCGACAAATCTGTTCAAGACCAACCACTCACCCTCCTCAATATGATGGATTTCAACATTTTTGGGGATCTTGTATTGCGCCTTAAAACTTGCCCTAACCTTGACAGTGTCCACTAACTTAGCATACCTACCCATGGTCTTTTGAGGGATGAAGTGTGAAACTTATGAAAAAAAAAAAAACAAGGAAAATCAAAACACCTACCGATGAACGCAAAAAGTGCTCCTCGGGAGTTTTGTTCTTCAGCTCAAATCGCCAGAATGTCCAAAATGAGCCTCAGCCAGCTCTAAGTTCTCCTTTTATAGGAGTGAAAAAGAGAACAGCAAAATTCCCGCCCATCTGTGTGGGGAAACGAGTACCTTACGATCTTGATCAAACCGTAGAACGTAGGGAGACAAGCAGCCGCTTGACGCCATAAATGCAAGATCGTGGATTCCAAAGCGTCAGGAGCTTGCAAAGGACAGATGAAAGGACGTTAACACGTGGGAACGCATGTGGCATGTGTGTAACTTATCTAGAGTACTAAAACTAAAAATTTGCTTTTGTCCCTAAATAAATAGTGAAAGTTTTAGGAGGCTATTGTGCGTACCCGAGGACCGAGGATGAAGCTGAAGGGTTGTATTATTGGCCCGATGACCAAGGATGAAGCTGAAGGGTTGCATTATGGGCCCGAGGACCAAGGATGAAGTTAAAGGGTTGCATTATGGGCTCGAGGACCAAGGATGAAGCTGAAGGGTCGCAGTAATGACGTGGAGATGCTGTAAGTCACGAACCTAAGGGAAGAAGCAACCCGAGAAGGGGAAGAAATGAATCATGGTACTTTGAGGCATTCTGAGGGGAAGTAAGGATCTGAAGAAAGTGGAAGACAGTGGGTAGTAGGGAGCTTTAGGCCTAGTGTAGCCTATTGCATCCGCATTAATTGGAAGACAACAGTTTTATCAGCCGCATTAATGAGGAAGTGGCCTGAACAGTGTAAGCCACGGCTAAGCAAATTCCTGCCACCATCTTCTTCAGATGTGAAAGGTAACAAGTGTCGAAAAATGAGGGGGGTTAGGTAGAAATGGACGGTGAAGATGCAAGGGAAGGAAGCTATATAATGAAAGGAAAGAGCATTGGGAAAGGGGATCGAAAAAGAAAAGAGAGAAAAAGAAACAGAAATGAGTGCAACAGAGAAAAAAAGGGAACAGTATCACTTTCTATACCAATCTTGCCTCCTCGGGAACCTTTGTGTAAAGCTTGATGCTCATTTATTTTTGAATGCAAACCTAACTCTTCCCCATAACTATCCTCGGGCAAAGCTCATTGTTGTTGTTCTTTCCTATCTCTTACAAATTCTAATGATTTGGGCCAAGTTTGAAAGATACAACCCATTACTCTAAGTGGGCTTGGGCCACCAACTTTTTTGGTCCTTACAATTGGCGCCGTCTATGGGAAACAAGAAGTGTTTGAGGATCTGTCCTGAATACTGATGGCTAACGTAGGACAAGGTGGGGAGGAGTCAGTTGGTTCCTAGAGGGAGGACCGGTTTGTTAACATGGAACGTAGGCGAGATAAGCAACACACCCCAAGTGTTGTGGTGCAATCTCATCACACTGAACATACTAAGCGGAGTCGTTCCAAGTCCAGGAGCCATGTTTCACGTGATCAAGAGACACTGAAGCTACAACGGAAAGTTAATCTTCTGCGCATGAAATTGAGGCTTAGGAAGCATGATAGGAGGAGCCCCTCCTCCCCATCAAGTGAAGGGTCAAGGGAAAGTTATGATTGCTCGTACTGGTGCAGATCTATAACTCCACCTAGCGAGTCCTACTCAACTTTTATGCAACGGAACAAGTTGGAAATGGGCCATAACAAACGCAGAAAGGGACCTTCTCGTCACACCATGGGAAATGACGCTATGAGTAAGGCCCTATGGCAAATTTCTAAGTCCTCTTTTATGAGAAGGATTAATAAGGCCAGGCTTCCCCATCAGTTTTCCCAGCCAACATTCACCGTATATAGTGGAAGGACGAACCCCATGGAGCATGTTAGCCACTTCAATCAGAAGATGGCCATCAATGCTAGCAATGAGGCCTTCATGTGCAAAGTGTTCCTTTCCAGCCTCGGGCCTGTCGCCATATGTTGGTTTGATGCATTGGAGGAAGGATCAATAGGGTCCTTTGAGGAGCTGACCAGAGCATTTGGCGTTAGATTCATAACCTACAGTAGAGTCGCTAAGCTAGTGGATTCTTTGCTATCTATGGCCATGAGGGAGGGGGAGACCTTTAAGACCTACTTGGACCGATATTGGGAAATGTACAATTAAGTGGATAGAGATTTTGAGGATGTAGCGGTAAGGACCTTCAAGGTTAGCCTCTCGACCAAGCATAACCTGAGGAAGTCGTTCACAATGAAGTCTGACTTGAACATGCGCCAGCTTATGGACCGCATAAACAAGTACAAGACGCTAGAAGAAGATCAAATGCAGGGAAAAGGAAAAGCTAAAATGATCCTAGAGAAGAGAGAGCCTCAAGGAGGAGGATATCATAATGACCGGCCCCGAAGAGATTTCCCCAGTCATGCAACATCCACAGGAATTCAACTGTTCAATTCACTATTTAAGGAACCGGTGTACCAAATACTAGAAAAGATAAAAAATGAGTCGTTTTTCAAGTGGCCCAACAGGATGGGGGAGATCCATCCAAGAGGAACCTAAGCCTCTACTACCACTACCATCAGGACAGGGGACACACCATGGAGGACTATAGGACCTTACGCGTTCAACTTAATCAATTGGCGAGGGCTGGGAAACTGAATTATTTTTTGCATCAGCTTGTGGAGCAGGTCGGACACTCGGGAAGTGGGGCGCCTAGAAACGACGCTCCTCGGCTAGCGTTGGGTACCATTAATGTGATCATGGCTAGGCTGGGAAGCGTTATTAGGGTAAGTTCCAAAGTAATGTCCGTAGTAAGGGGCTCTAGCCTAGAAGCCAGAGATCGGACTTTCAAAAGAGCAAGAGTGATGGTCTCCCCTACCTTAGGTTTTTCAGAAGAGGATAAGTAGGGAACCCTCCAATCACATGATGACGCCCTAGTTGTTACGATCAGGATTGTGGGCTACGATGTAAAGAGAGTATTGGTTGACCAAGGAAGTGGAACAAAAATCATGTACCCAGACTTGTATCAGGGGCTGAACTTAAAGCCCGAGGACTTTGATAAGTATGACTCCTCGCTGATAGGCTTTGACGGCAAGATAGTGGTACCCCAAGGAAAGATAAAACTACCCGTTCAGGTTAGAGATGTGGAGGTCCAAGTTGATTTCATAGTAGTAGAAGCGTTCTCCCCGTACACGGCCATCCTAGCTAAACCCTGGCTTCACGCTGTGGCCGCAGTGCCCCCAACATTGCACCTAAAGGTCAAGTACCCTACCCAGGGGAGAGTGGGAATATTGTTAGGTGATCAAGCCATGGCTAGGCAATGCCTGGTATCAGCAATAGCGCAGCGGTCTTTGGATCCCGCCACGATGATTGAGGATCCAATCCCATAGCAACTAAAGGAGTCTACAAAGGGGCTGCAGACCAAGACGTTGGAACAGTCATCCAAGGGGTTAGAAAAGGTAATAATAATGCTGGAACGAAAGTGGTATTTTCAAATAGGCTCACAATTGCCACTCGTGGAAAATGCTGAGTTGGTGAAGTTCCTAAAGGAGAATGTTGACGTGTTTGCATGGGATGCATATGACGTTCCAGGGATTGACCCCGAGTTAGCTTATCACCATTTGAACGTGAATCCCAAGGCAGTGCTACGAAAGCAGCCTCCTCGGCGATCATCCAAAGACCACGCTGAGGCAATCAGGACAGAGGTGAATAAGTTGAAGCAAGTTGAAGCCATCAAGGAAATCTTCTATCTCGTGTGGCTGGCCAATAAAGTAATGGTTAAAAAGAAAAACAGAAAGTGGTGAGTGTGTGTGGATTTTACGAACTTGAACAAAGCCTGCCCAAAAGACCCCTTCCCAATCCCTAGAATTGACCAATTGGTTGATGCAACGGTAGGACATCCTCGGATGAGTTTTCTAGACGCCTTTCAAGGTTACCACCAGATACCTCTGTCATTGCCCAACCAGGAGAGAATAGCCTTTCGCGCCTCCAATGGAAACTATCATTATCGAGTGATGCCCTTCGACCTCAAAAACGTAGGATCCACTTATCAGAGAATGGTAACACAGATGTTAGAAGGACAGATTGGACGAAACATGGAAGCATACATTGATGATACGGTAGTTAAGAGTAAGAAGGTAGAAGAACATCTGGCCGATTTGGGAGAAACTTTTTCAGCATTGAGAAAACATAAACTTCGCCTGAATGCATCCAAGTGTTCTTTTAGGGTCGGGTCAGGCAAGTTCCTAGGGTACATAATAACCCACCGTGGAATTGAAGTCAATCCGAAACAGATCAAGGCTATTAACGGCTTACACCCTCCTCGGAATCCCAAGGAGGTGCAGAGGTTGACTGGGATGATAACAGCCTTGAACATGTTCATCTCTCGGTCCGCGGACAGGTGTCGTCCTATCTTCCAGTTGCTGCACAAGTGGAAGGATTTTCAGTAGGCCGAGGAGTGTGTTATGGCCTTTGAGGACCTCAAATGATACTTATCCAATCCACCGATACTTTCCTGACCCGATAAGGAGGAAGTATTGTATGCATACATAGCAATCACCGAGCACACTGTTAGCTTCGTCCTAGTCAAGAACCAGGATGGAGTCTAGAGAACCGTCTATTATATTAGCAAATCCTTGCAAGAGGTTGAGATGCGCTATCTTCCCCTGGAAAAAGCAATACTAGCCATTGTGCACGCCACCGGGGAAATCCGATTACAGTGGTGGTTCCTCATTATTTCCAAGCTCATACTATGGTGGTGCTTACTCAGCTCCCCTTGCAAGCCCTACTGAGCAAATTCGATTACACTAGCAGGATTACTAAGTGGGGGACCAAGTTGGGAGCCTACGACCTCAAGTACATGCCTCGAACTGCTATAAAAGGACAAGTTTTAGCAAACTTTATAGCAGAATTCGCTGGAGGTGTCCCTGAGGAGGAAAGTGCAATCATAGGTACATTGGTCTCATCGGCCACTATTGCCCCCTCATGGAAAGTCTATACGAATGGAGCTTCCAACCAAAAGTGACCAACAATGAGGCCTTGCTAGTAGGAATAAACATGGTTCGACTACTTGGAGGAGAAACAGTGGAGTTGTACTCGGATTCTAGGCTGATCGTGGGCTAAGTCAATGGTGACTTTGAAGCTCGGGATGAAAGGATGCAGAGGTACCTTGCCAAAGTACAGAATACCTGAGCTTATTTTAAGGGTTTTATTTTGGAGTAAATCCTAAGGGGGTCCGCATTAGGAGATACGCAGCTAGTGGTTTTTATTTTGTCCCACTCAATGTATTATAAAGTTTCAAACGTTGATATATATTCACCATTGGAATGTATTATTTTGTTCATAACATTCAAAACATTTGGCATGTATTATTTTGTGAACATTCTAGACATTTGGGATGTATTATTTTGGATGAGAAAATGCAATCTAGAGGATTTGAATTGGGATGTATTATTTGATATATAGTTATTAATATGTTGTAATTAAATATATTTGGTTCATTGGTTTACACTATTATTGTATTTGTTATTTGATATTGTATTTTGATTACATTACAGGTGCTTGGAAAATATGTATTACAGGTTTATTACAGGTGCCTAAAAATAAAAATAAATAAATAAATAAATAAATGCAAAATGAAAAAACTATAGCAGCACTTTCTAAACCGCTAGAATAGGGTATTTCAATAGTTTCGTTGATTACCCTATTACGGCATTTTAAAAGCGTTGGTATAGGGCTAATTTTTATATCCATTGAAAACCTATACCAGCGTTTTTGAAAACGCTGTCATAAGCAAAACTTATTACAGCGGTTTAAAAGTGCTGGTATAGGCCTTATTACTATTTCCATTGAAGACCTATACCAACGCTTTTCAAAAGCGCCGGCATAGGCAATACCTATTACAGTGGTTTAAAAGCGCTAGTATAGGTTATATTCATTTTTCTATAAGTACCCTATAGAGGCGGTTTCAAAACCACTGATATAAATACACCTATACCAAAGCTTTTTAAAATTAAAAAGCACCGGTATAGGTCCTGAAATTCGCCATTACATGTCTTAAAACTACTGCTCTGGACTGTCCCAACACAAGGAAAAAGTGCTAGAACAGGGTCTGAAAAGCACCGAGAATACAAAGCCTCACCCTCACATATCAAAATCTGGCTTAAGACCAAATAAGGGAATATCCCACTTACAATAGATGTTCGATCCAATATTGAATCGTAGAACTTCTCTTTGGCTTCCATATAAATTCTTAACTTCCCATTTTATATATCTTGGACCATCTTTTCTTCTAACTTCACTCATTTACAAAAGATGTCTGCATTTCTTTTGATCCATATAAGATAAGAAAATTGCTAAAGGTATTACAAATTTTATCATAAAATTTACAAACTAATGTGGCAATGAATGTGATTGGTGAGTTTCAACCACCTTATAATTGAATATTTGAATTGCTTCTCTATAATTGGTAACACATCAATTTGTAAGCTCAATGTAGTAAAACTTTTAGAATCTATAACCATTGCTCACAAGATAAATATATTGAATCATTTGAAACAAGTTTATAGATAACTACCATAAGGCTTTACTCTTCATAATCTTTTTTTCCCTCACTTGATCAGATTATTCCAATTAATCTTTCGATTTTTTACAAGATATCAACTCATTAGATTCCACCAAATACTTTTGTTGGTAGGGTTTAAAACCATCTAAAATCTTTCCCGTGAAATCAAATTAACAAACTATTAATCATTGTTATAAGCATGCTAAAATGCATGCCTAGCTACAAATTTATGTGCAATTGGTGTTATCAAATCATGCAATTGCAAGCTAATATGCGGGTTGATACTCACTTTTTATTGGGCTTATTAGAATGGGACCGAATTAAGCACGTACCACCAGCACATGCTCAGATGTTGTTCTAAAGCCACGGTTCAAAGTGATGTTAGGTTTGTACTGCCAAGTGCCAACTAGTCTGCCACGGCCCAAAACCATATGGTACCCTTTTACCTACATGCATCAAGCCCTTATACGGTTATACCCAAAGTCATTAAAAAAAATTCATATCAAAACCCATATTTAAAAGTTTACACGCAGAGCCTTCTAACTCAATTGACCATCTTAGTGTTTTCAAATGAGATGTCTAATTAAAAATTCCGAGGCTTGAGTACACTCACCAAGGTTTCCTTGATTTGCTTTGGCTGATAATGGATGCTAAACCGGTGCAAGACTTGAAAGCTTTCACGACAATGGCTTGGTTCTTATAGAACAACAGAAATTCTATTCCAGCCCATAATTTCTTAATTTTTTGTTACAATTTATTGAGTATAACCGTATATCAACAATATTAGATACATAACAAATTTCAAAAATTTATTAAGTTGCTAAATGTTATTAGTACAATATCATTTTTGAAGGACTTTCACTAACATCATTGTTCTTGTACACCAATTACAAATTGCTACCTCAAAAGTTATGAAATCTATTATATCATTAGTCTTACTAAAATTATAACTATTAAAAAAATACTATATATATATATATATATATAGTATTTGTGTAACATAATTTTATATATGTATTTTCTTATATATAAATATATCTACAGCAAGTTAGTCTTTACATTGGTTAAAACATTTTTTTTTTATTCATTTAGTTTGTAAACTCTGAACTATATTTTAAATCATGTTGATCAAAATTAAGATTTTTAACATTTTAGATCACGGTATTTTGTTGAATAGATTAGAAATTACACTCTTAAAGTTTAATTAATTTGTATTATATGTTTCTCAGAGAGAGAGAGAGAGAGAGAGAGAGAAATTTGGATTTTACACCACTAAAGTTTGAGAGTGTTTGGATTTTAGACCCTGAAGTTTCAAAATTTGGATTTTATTCTCTGAAGTTTGAGTGTGTTTGGATTTTACACCCTAACGTTTTAAAATTGAATTTTACCCCTTAAATTTTTAGGGTGTTTGAATTTTACTCCCTACAATTAAGAGGTGTTTGGATTTTACACTCTGAAGATTCGGAATTTGGGGTATAAAATCCAAAAAATCCCAAACTTTAAAAGGTAAAATTCAAATTTTAAAACGTTAGGGTGTAAAATCCAAACATCCCCAAATTTCAGGAGGTAAAATCCAAATTCTGAAATTTTAAAATGTAAAATATAAATACTCTAAACTTTAAGAGTGTAATTTGCAATTTACCCTTTTAAAAAATAAGGAAACATATAATACAAATTAATTGAACTTTAAATTATTTAAATAATAAATATCATTTTACATGCCTAAAATTATACTAGTCAATATAAGAAAAATATAACAATAATCTAAACAAAAGAGAAATATTATTTTTCACAGATGATAAATATAGTAAGGATCTCTAACTCCTAACCACAAATTTACAATTTTCTTTCCTTCTAAAAAAAAAATATATATATATATATATATATAAACATAGTGTACATATCTCTAATTCTCCAAATGGAATAAATAAATATATACATATATATATATATATGGGGGCTATATTTTTGGTAAATAAATATTTAATATGCTTTGTTTGAATGAGTTACTTATCCAATAATAGTATAAGAGCATTCACATCAGTTCTTGTAAAATTTGTGTCTATTTTACACATAAAAACCTACTTTTTCTATTTTACACGTTCATTTTTACAATACACCCACATCAGTTCATTTATTCTATCACCACTTCTATTTAAATAATCAATTTTTTCAATTATTTTATTATTTCTCAACTAACCCTTTTATACGCGCTTTATCTCTCTCTCTTTATCACTTTCCATTTTTTTCTGATTCTATTTCTCTCAGTCTCCCTCTCAGTCTATCTCTCTATACCCATCTCCCATTTCTCTCCCTTTCGGTCTCCCTTTCAGTCTATCTCTCTATACCCATCTCTCTCCCTCTCGGTCTAATCCACACTAGCTCCGATCACAAGCTCGATCCACAGCTCCGATCACAAGCTCAGATCCACGGCTGCACCGATCCACAAGCTCTGATCAAGCTCCGATCTCTCCCTCTCAGTCTAATCCACAAGCTCCGATCAAGCAAGACCCACGAGTTCCAGCGATCCAAATCCTTTCTTCACCAGCCAATCCACGCTCCACGCTTCACCGGCCGACCCACGAGCTCCAGCAACCCAGATCATTCCGATAAGCACCGATATCTCTGTCCGTTTGGGTTTGTTTGTGTGTGGGTTTGTTTGGGTTAATTTTCAGTTGATTCTGGCCATTTGGGTTTGTTTGTGTGTGGGTTTGTTTGGGTTCATTTTCCGTTGATTCTGGCGCGCTGGATGTTGGGGAAGAGAGGTAGGAGATGAGAGTCAATTAGGGAGGAGGGAGAAAAAATTATTAAAAAATTAAATACACGAGCTACAGTGCCCGTGTAAATTTACACGGGTACTGTGGCTCGTTGATAAATTTCTACAAGTTTACATGATTTTGAAAGAACTGATGTGGAGTGTTTTTTAGTTCAAAATATGTAAAAGTGATCAAAATGTGTATTTTACACATTTATACCAGAGCTAATGCGAATGCTCTAAAGGGAAAAAAATACATCCATCAGCAATTTAAAATTTTAAATAATGTGATAGTTTGTACATTATTAGATATAGAAAAATATAATTATATGTGTGATTTGGACATAATGGAGAGGATCATGTTCCCCTCCTTCCCCCTCCCATCCCCTCCTCCCCCCCCCCCCCCCCCCCCCCCCCAAAAAAAAAAAAAAAAAAAAAGGGAGTTGAGCTTAATGTTTTTAGTGACCATATCCTCTAGCAAGAATATTATTAAAGAGATTACTATTTTTTTTTTTTGGTCTAAAAATGAGATTGCCTATGCTTGGGGTCTTTATGTGATGGTGACACGCATCGTGCTTAGATAGGCTAGTGGTTAGACTTGAGTTCTTTTTGGGTAGTACTCACGCTAATGGGTCACCTATTGACCACTACCATTGTATTTTCTCTCAAGCAAAAATATAATATAATGAGATATAAAACTAATGAATTAACGAGAATAATAATTCTCTCGTTCGTAAATAATTTAAGTTATGGTTTATAAATAAATTGGAGGATATATATTAGGCCATGAGGTATGTGAAATTGAAATAAGAAAATATATTTAGCAATAAATAAATATATTTATCAATTGAAATGGATATAAATTGTCAATGTCCAAGTTAATATTCATGGCATTTAATTTACGCCAATAGATGCGGCTAGCAACCTTTTAAGATATATACCTATCAAAAAAACAAAAACAAAAAAAAAAAAAAACCTTTTAAGATATATAGAAATATATAATGAAAAAACTAGTGAGAAAGAACATTCTCATGAGTAGGTAATTTAAACCATGAGGCTTTACATATTCGAATAAGTGTCAAAAAAATACGTTAGTATATATCATTAAAAGTCATACTAATAAATGTATCGTGTAACACCAAGTAAAGATGTGTACAAATATATAATGAGAGTATGATGTATAGAAATTTATCTTGGTTGCGGAAAATCCATATATTTATCTAGGCCGTAACAAGGCGAGCTCCAAGACATCATGCTAGCAAGTATGAAGTGGCAGCCAAAACAGCTCTTATAACTTGAAGAAAATAGACGCTAGCTCAAGGAATAAGGGAAATAGGAAGCGATGAGTTGAAGGAGAAAGTGACATTTATTTGTGTAGTTAAAGAACTCCAAAAATGTGTACTCTCTCTTGCAAAAGCAGCATTGGGGGTGTCACTTGTTTGAACAATTCAGAGCTTGTTTGGTAAGAGATTTCTAGTAACGTTATTTAAGTTTTATAAAAATACATGTGAGTGAAAAAGTGTGTGAAAATACGTATTGTGATGTTTAAACAACAGTCTTTATTGTATAAACACCATTACCAAACGAGACCTCAGCTGTCTTAGTACTCAACTTCACATCTCTCTTTTTTCAACAACATCAACAAAACTTTGAACGGTAGACAGTCGATATGTAGCCCTATAAACTCTGATTTGGGCAACATTTAGCCAAAACACTCGTATATTGATTATTGAGTCAATTAAAACAAGCCCACAAAAATATGCAAAACAATAAAAGAATATAACAGGGATGCATATAAAACACAAATTTGAAAGCAGTTTGGCATCTCTATTCCCACGCCCAAGGACCGGGCCGGAATAGCAAGATTCTATTTTGGGCCATCCAAACAAAAAGGCCCAAGGTATCCAATAAATAAAATCACGATATGCCTAATTTTTTAAATTTTTTTGGAGAAGCGACAATCTGCCCAATTCTCTTATTGTACATTGCAAGATAGGGTGTGTGATGTGTCTAGGAATATCAAACATGTTTTTTAACTGTTTGATTTTCTTTTTTTTCTTTTTTCTTTTTTTGGAGATAAAAACATAAGCATTGTTGAGAGTGGGATTTAAACATTGTTTGATTTTCTTTAAAATGAAATGAATGTGTGTTGTTAAGTTATTTAGTTTTGATTATTTCTTGTTTGGAATCCAAAGTTTAAAGTTTGAGATTGGCAATTTCAAAGCAGTCATGATATATATATATATATATATATATATATATATAAGATAGAAATTCTATTTTAGTTTTATCTAAATATATATGTGTGTGAAAATCTCTCTTAAAAACTTGAACTCCGGCCTTTTCTCCTTACACCCTACATGTACTTACACTTGTGAAGTGATCATTGTGCCAAATGTGCGTCTCGGTAAATCAGTTGTGATGTTTTTTTTGTTTGCAATCATAGTCACAAGTGTTCATAAAGCTCATAACATAAATGAACACAAACCGCAACATACAAAAAGGTGCTGTCACATTAACACGTTATTCAAAACTCTGTCTTCCATCTCACATACACCCAATAAAAAGTTACACCAAAATCCTATTTATATGAACTATCACGCATCCTTACTTATTTTCTTATTAACGTGAGACTAATATTCTCAATAAGAATTGTCTTTTTTAATCGATGTGAGACTCCAAAATCAATAAACAAATCTCTAAACTTTTTGGTGTTAGGCTTAACACGCTATCATTATAAACATGCAAATATTTTTAAAAAATAACATATCCTCTTTTTATAAAAACATTCAAAGAAATCGAATACTCATACTTAAATGGAAGAAAAACAAAACCTTAAAAAAAGGACGAATGTGACGTAGTTCATAGCATTATTTCACATTTCCTCCTCTAAAACAGTATTCTTACTTTTTTTTTTTTTTTTTACTAGGGAGCCGGGTGGGGGATTTGATTCATTTGAACCATGGATAACTCCGTTGAAAACATCATGAAATTAATACTAACCAATTGAGTTACAAAACTTTTGGCATTTTAAATCTCTTATTATAGATTTTTCTTTCATAAAATTGAGTTAAATTCTTTTAATATAATGTGCGAATTATGATTTAAGACATGTACCACGGGTTCTTATCCCCTATTTTAATTGGCATCCCATGTGACTTTATGTTTTAAGACACTATTTTTTTTCCTTACTGAGGACCAAATCTCTCCCTCTCTCTCTCTCTCTCTCTCATATAATGCCTCCAATCACATAACAAGAGGGTTGGCTTAAAATGTGTGTATAACAAACAATTAAATTTGGTTAGAGATGAATTTGTATCAAAATTTTACCGCACATTACATTAACAAGTCACAGACCCACGCGTTGCGCGTGATAATTTTTTTTAGGATAGTCTTATTATTATTAATATTTTTCATGGTATTACTACTCAAGCTGCATTTTATATGTATAACCAATATATTGCAGGATTCACGGTGATTGGAGCTTTTGGTCATGGAACTAATTTTTTGAAAAAAGTTCATAAAGGCAAGAAAATATAAAATTCCAATATCATTTGCGTCTTTGAAGCTTCTTCTTCTCTGATGACTTGTGTTTTGTAGCTTTTCAACGATTGATTAGATCTTGAAGGAACATGTTATCATCATTTGATTTTGCATCTTCAACATTAGAGATAGAATTCATTGACTGGATGGCACCATTATTGCCTTCTTGTTTTGATCCACTTGCATCATTATTTGTGTTTGCTAATGGTTTTGCATCCAAAACTTCAAACATGTTTTTGTCAGAAGTTTGACCTGTGTTTTTCTTGATTTCATAATCCTCCAATGCTTCCTACACCAAGTATGTTTGTTACACTACATTGTAGATTTTTTTTTTTTTAATGAATTTGCAAATAATTGTAGAAGTAGAAAGCTTACTGTTGTGATATCACCATTTTTTTTTTTTGGGTCACTTGCATCATTATTTGTGCTTATGGATGGTTTTGTATCCAAAAGTTCAAATGTGTTTTTGTCAAAAGTCTAATCTAGACTTTCCTTATTTTTATCCTTTTGCAATGGTTCCTAAAACACAGTATGTGGATTACAACACAGTATTTGAATTTGCAAATAATGGTAAGTTTGTAACAGTTGACAGCCTACTGTTGTGATATGATGAAGTTTCAATTATAGTCATTAAGCTTTAGTTGAAACACAAATGTTTTTTCAATGAGCTTTTATATTTCATTTGATAGGGTGAAATTTGCATTCATCTGATAAAATATTGAATATAACTTAGTATATTCTTGTCAAAATAAATGAAAGATTATATATGCTAATTGTATGGTCTTACAATTGCACATTTGCTTAATAATTCTCTTACTATTGTGTGAAGTAATTTTTCAGCTTCCTTATAAAAAAAATAATAATAAATACAGCACGCTCTGTTCCATCATCAACATTGAGTTAAATTCTATACTTGCATGTATAAATATCTAATTTGTTTCTTCTTCTTCTTCTTCTTCTTCTTCTTCTTTTTATTTCCTTTTATGTTTACATATATTGTACGATTCTAAAATTGGTAATTTATATTTTACCTTGGAATTTGAAAATCAAAGTTACTTTTAACAATGGCAACACCAAAAATTATTTTCAGATTTTACTTTTTTGTTGCACTTTGCGCATCCAATATAGTACCATCCAAAGTTTGTTTCAATATTTCTATTGTTGCAAGGCATGTGAATACAATTTCTAACAATATAAAAGAAAAAAAATTACATTTTTGCTAAGCTTATTGAAAACTATAAATATATATATATAGAGAGAGAGAGAGAGAGAGAGAGAGAGAGAGAGAGAGAGAGAGAGTAATGCTACAGCCACAAACTTTTTTACAACATTTTTACAGACTATTGATGTGACAAATTCTTATTAGTTGTAATATGGGTCCACTACTAACATCACATTTATGTTTACCAATAATTATTTGAAAATTACTAAAGTCACATCAGCAATTTGTAAAAATATTGTAAAACAGTTTGTATCTGTAGCATTACTCATATATATATATATATATATTGATGGAACTAAATATATTATTGGTATAACGTTATTGGGAAAAAATGTTGAGTACCTGATCATCTGACTCCCATTCCAAGGATATTATTTGCTTGATTGTCCTTCTATTTTTTGTGATCTTTTTTTCAAGCAATTTTTCTTCCTTGAATTGTAGAGGAATTCCTTCAATTTGAGTATTTTCTACATTTCTTTCATGATAGAAGATTAAAATTAAAACATAGCTAATAATTATTGGATATGAAGATTGTTATTGTACTAAATCAATGTATTAGGATTATTTTTAAAAATAATTAATTAGAGTAAAAGTATGGTATGGGAAATATAATTATCGATCAATCAAGGTTGCAGTTTCAGGTATTTCTAAATTGATGTACACTTTTGTTGCACTTGTAGATGAGAAATCATGTACTTAATAAAAATATGTTAATTATCTAAATTAATAGATATGTTTTAAAAAAAATTATTACCTCTAAATGTTTTCACAATAGTAGATGTCACTATTATGACAAATGGTCTTGGATTGTTGGTGTAAAAATTTTTCTTAATTTCATTTGATGTTAGTCTCCAGAGAGTAATTCTTATTTTAATTTCTCTGTGGCAAACAAATATGTAAGCCATAAAGAGTTTGAAGTAGTATTATTCAACAAATCCATATCTGCATTATGAAGCTCACTCTGGATTTATGATATCTATATTTCTCATTGGGACAGTAGATCCTTGAACATGAACATTATTTTCTAGTGGTCCAACACCATCTTTCCAATGATGTCTACAACCAATATAGTTCATTAAGTAATTTGAAACATAATTTATTTTAAAATAAATTTGAGACTTTTTAGGCTACTTGTCAAATTTTTGTTATTTTCAAAGCGTTCCACAATTGTTTTGCAATCAATAAATTCAAATTTATGCCGAGAGATACTAACTTTAGCCTCTTTTAGCCCCTCAATAACTGTTGTACGTAGAAAGTTTATTTTTCTCTCTTTACTTATAGGCCGATAACTATCTTTTTGCTTGTAAGTATCTACTCGAAGAATGGACACTGAATATAATTGTCCTTCTTATAGTTGTAGTTGAAACTTCTCAACATTGGTTTTTTGAATTGTAGCATGTATAGTATCATCCTGCTAGTTAAATAAGTAATTTGTTAGTCATAATTTTATTTTTAAGGTGTCAATATCTTAAAGAATATATGACAAAATAGATTCTCAATTTAAATCTAACCTGTTCATGTATAAGAACCATGTCCAAATTGATTAGTTCAAGATTTTTTCGGTTGAAAGCTTCCCACATTCAAGAAAGTCTGACTCTTACTTTCCAATTCTCTCATTTTTATTCAAAAGTTGCTTAATGAGATTGTAGCTCATTTTTGAAACTAATAATATAGTCATTAGTTGGACCCGATTGAGTGAAACTTTTGTTAGAATGGAAATTGTAAAGTTGTTATTTATAACTATGTATTTTGTTGACTTTTATTCCGCACCAAATTTGATTATAATTATGTTTAATCTTTTATACCCTGTATTATTTGTGGGATTTCATTGTAAGGATTGTGTGTGAGAGAGAGAGAGTGTGTGTGTGAAGACTCAAGGCATGAAGATTAAAGCTATTTCTGCAGGTAGCTCGCGACTAAGCATCCCACGAAGTGAAGTATGTGCCCTGCACATAACTGAAATGCAAAGATTCAGGACCAGATGGAGACAGCTGGTTTTCGCGAGTATTTCGCTGATAAGGCTTTCCCGCGAGACACCCACGAAACATTTTATTTTGCTAGATTGTCCTATCTGATACACACTTTCTGTACCCACACTATATATACCCACATTACCCACAAATGTTGAGGAGTGCTTCTGAGAGAAAACCCTAGTCATAAACCTTGAGAGTTAGAGATTGTTATACCCACATTTCTCTACACAATCGCTTATGGATTTTCCTCAACTCCTACCTTTCCATTTCCATGCCATTGAGAGGTTCATAGCCCAAACACTTACCACACCCTTTCAAAGTGTCAAGTGAGGTTTTGGTGCTGCTGGGAAGTATTGGAAGAAGCCAAGGTTTGGCGGATGCAATCAAGTGTATTGCGGGGTCCAGAGAGCTTGACAAGACATGGTTCCGAGAAGCCTTATTGGAGTAAGAGCTTGGAAGGCTTAGATACATCGGGTAGATTAGGTTTGGAGGGTCTCTTGCTAACCCATGTATCCCAACTGATTGTCAAGTGGATTGATTACCGCTTGGAGGGCGGCGGAGAGGTTTTTCGCCGAGTTCTTCAGTTTCCTCTTCAATAACACATCAGCGTGTTATCTTGTGTTTGCATTCTTCTTCCCTACTCTTTTACCTTTCATTTTACTACTGTGTTATAATGATTATGGGTTAGAGTAGCTTGTTTGTTTATCCGCTGACATTTACTCTATTCCGCACTTAGTATTAAGTTAGAGTAAAATCAATCGAGCTGTAACTTTAATTTGAAAGTCTAAATAGCTCTTGTGTTTTCAATACATTTTCGAGCTTTTAGAAATGGCCTAACAAAAATTCAATGATATATATAACTAAGTAGATCTAAAATTTGCAATGATCTTCATTCATCTTAGTATACATGCCTTGTACATAAGGAAAATTTGTTTTTCCAATATCTTGTAGTTGGAAGCTCTATCTCTATTGTTGTAAAGTACGATCTCTTACTAGTTGTAATTTGTATGGTATGGTTATCAATAAGAAATAGACATAATACTCATCTTTAATAGTTATATATGTGGTTACATTAGTGGTATGTGAAATTTTTTTTTTTTTTTCTGATTTTTCAAGGGAATACAAAGGCATTTATCTAGTTCGGTCTTAATCAATTAATGATTTGGTTGTAATGGAAGTAATAATGGCCTTATTTTTTAAATATAATGTATTTAGTGGTTAGGTTAGTGGTATGTCAAAGTTTTTTTTTTTTTTTTTTTTTCCAGCAAAAAAAAAAAAGTTTTTTTTTAATGAATTTCCATGGACATGTAAAAAAATTTTAAAAATAAAATTAGTAACTTTTTTAAGAGTAGAAAAATAATTGTTTTAATTATTTTATTTAAATTTCATTGTTTAGTTATAAATATCTAAATTAAAGCATATGAATATATAAATGCAAAGTTAAATGTTAAGTTAAAACCATCCATGATGAATATGTATAGACAATTTTTGCTATTTTTTATTTTGCATGAATTATTATTTAATTGTGTAGTTACAAATATCTAAATTAAGTAGATGAACTTTTTCAACCAAAAAATAAATAAATAAATAGATGAATATGTAAAAACCTCTCACACGCGTTTTTTTTTTTTTTTTCAATTTTCATAAACTTTATAATAAACAACAAGAACAACAAAGGTTGGAGATCTGGACCACCGCACACCCTGGGTGCGATAGTCACTCCATAAGTATAAGTGCTTGTAGGGTGTGGGGTGTGGGGGGCAATAGCCGAGGTTCAAGTCTCCAGGAAGGAGATTCACACTTATATACACTTAAATTAGGTTAGAGTAGAATTATATCTTATATCCAAAAAAAAAAAGTTGGAGATCCGGATTGAATTAGAGCCAAAGCAAGTAAATGTTCAATTAAAATCTTATGAATAGAAACTTTGATTTACGTCAAACCTTAATTAAATTCCAGACCCCTTTTTTTTTAAGAAACTTTCCAGGCCCTTTTTAGTATACTAGATCATGAATCCACGATTTTACTCTCTTCCACCTTATTCTTACAACCAAAGTAGAAGGTGCTATTTCACATAGCGGTCATCTGTGGCATTTAAATTACAGACCAATAAAATGATCACCATATCTAACAGAAACACCTAAACACTTTTTTTAAGATGATTTCCAGAAAAGAACCTTAACCAAATTATGAATATATAAAAAGTTTAAAAATAACTGATGTTGATATTAATGACTATAATTTCAGGTCCTTTGAATTTTTAAAGCTATAAAGTAAAGCTATAAAGATTAGACTTTATGGTGGAGATATGGCTGAGAATCATTTTCCTTTTAGGAGTATTTTAAAATTTAGGAAGAGTATTTTAAAATTATATGAGAAATTCAGGAAAAAAGAATGGTAATGATGGCTGCTGGTGTGACTCAATGGGAGCGTAACAATATCAAATGCTACGCTTCAGCTTTTAGATTATATAAATTAAATTTGTATTCCTTTCCACAAAAATATTCCACAGTGGTAAAAATGATGAAGTAGTTTTACCTAGGTGAGTGAGGTTATCGTGTTGGCTTTCATGCTGAAAATTATGAATGGGTCACTTAACACCATAGTTAAGAAAAATAATTTGGACGGGTTAGGGTTATAAATGAATCAAATTGTTCATAAACAACTCGGATTTGACTCGATAAAAAACTCATTCATGTTTGTTTGTTTATAAAAGAGTCAAGCTTGAGCCTTAATTTTAGGAGAGTTTAAGCAAAAAAAAAAAAATGTTCATGAACAATGTTGTGAACAATAGGGCTCAATAAAAAAATAACAATAATACAAGCTTAGACTGCTTTATAGGCTTGGTAATAAATTTGATTTGATCTTGAAAAATAAACTCATATTTTACTAAGCATTTAATTAATTGGGAGTAGGGATCACATTTTAAACTAAATGAGCTTGATAATATACTTATATTGGATCCTCAACTCAAAGCTTGACATGCAGCTTGAGTTTGAGCTTGAGCTTGAGCTTGAGCTCAACTTGATTAATAAATTAAACCAAGCTGCTTTTAGACATTCTGACAAGCTCAAACTCAAACATAGTTTATAGGCTTGGTTCAAGCCCAAACCAAGCTTGAACAGTTTATATATTGAGTGAGCTGAGCTTAAACATTCAATACTCGACAAAACTTGATTCATTTACTACCCTTGACACATGATACAAAATTATACAAGAATTAAAAATATTTAAAATAAAAAATAAATAAATAAATTGTTCTCTCTTTTTCTTTGGTGGAGAAAAGTTGGAAGCCGGTGGTAAGTGTCTTAACCTGATAATAAGAGAAAGTTATTATAGAGTGAATGTCATCAGTTTAAATTCTACTATATCTTAAAAAAAAAAAAAAAAAAAATTCCTATAGATTATGGTATCACTCTACCGTAACATGCATGAAAAATTCGAATGATATAGAACATCGTTTTAACCTTCTTATGATATAGAACATTTTTGTTTGTCCTGGCCAGTTGGCAGCCAATTTGCCAATGACCCAATCCTTCATCTTCTGCATATAAAAACCATCGAAGATAAAGATCCGTCCGTTGTTGTGACTTGTATTTGTATGGGAGACGTGGACATTCCATAAATTTTCCCGTGACACACAACTGTCCCAAAATAATGACACCAAACAAGTTAACCATTTATGAACAATTGGTCTCTCCAAAGCAAAGCAGTAGTCTCTGTAGCACATGTTATTGGAGGCCCACTTCAAGACTTTTCTTTCAAATATGGACCGAAAGCCTTATCTTCTATCTTCAGAAAACCCCAAAACAAAAACCAACACATTCCAATTTACCTACACTACATTACACCAACAGACACAAAGTAGAAACTGGGCATGTCATATTAATTACCAGGAACAGAATAGAGTACAAGAACTACAAAATGTAGCAATTAAAACTTTCTAGTGGAAGCTTCTAATCTACAGCTCTAGTAAAAATGGGTGGACAATACAATGCAAAACATATATAGCAAACAAAGTGATAACATGCTGAAAATGGGTGCTCTAAGGGTGTTTGATGATGAATGACTGGAGATTTCAGACGAATCAACAGCTAGCGGCATTCCATCGCTGTTGAGAGTGCATGACTGGGGATCGGAACCATCTTTGCTCAACATGATAGCTCGTAAGACTGCTGAAACTGTGTGAATGTATGCCGTTCGATTCTTGGCAAGGAGCCATGTCATACCCATTAGTTGACAATCTTTGTTGTGCATTTTGGTGGTCCTGTCCTCTAATTTGCTTGAATTGAAAGTTTTCTTCTTGTTAAGCTACATAGAATTATTGTTTTAATTAGAAAACATCATTTATGACCACTGATTGGACAAACAAATGTTTGGTGAATGAAGTTCTAAATGACCAAATTTAGTAGGTGCAACATCACAATCTATTTTAAAGCTGCAGATTCAGTTCTTCATAAAAGCTTATTCTTACAGTGTATTAAATCATCTAACCAACATGTATTTAAGAACAGAAAAAACAATGAGTATGTAAGAAACTAAGAATGTTGATGCTGTACTTTGGAGACCAGGGTTAAATTGTAGAAACTAGCTAAAAAATTTTAACAATGTCATTGCAATATGCCAAAAATTGATTAGAAACAGTTAGAAATTGGGAATTTCTTAATTATGTACAAATCTATCTTGCAATTCAAACTAATAATTAAAAAGGATTAAACTAACAAACAATTAGATTAATTTTTTTTTTTAAAATAACAACTAATTGACAGGATAAATAAACAAAATGCATATTGAAAAGCTTAGTGAACTTGAAATTAACAACCAGATTAATTTGCCAATTAAAAATAAAAATAAAATAAAATAAAACCATTAGAAGTACAAATCAAACACTAGATTGCACACGTTTTTGTCACCTACTGTCAGCAAAACAGTGAAAAAGATGTGTAATAGGCTACGACATATGTTGTGGATGAGATCTCATGATTTGCCTTTAGTTCCAAAGTTCATATTTGGTATGACAAATGATGCACTGTACAAATAAACTGTTAAAAATAAAATCGTACAAGAACACACTGTTAAGATTGCACAGAACTTGTTATTTATAATGAATGAAGTTTAAACTGGTTTTGGACCAATTAAAACCATTAAACATAGTATCCAATGTATAATAATTGATACATGTTTCAACCAAAAAAAGATAATTGATGCATGCGTGTCTATGGACATATAAAATGCCACAATGTGATTGAGGTGTCTACAGTTTTTGATTATGAAAAAAAACAAAAAAGTGAGAAACTCGCGGGTAATCCGATAAACAACCGTTAAAATAACAGTAGGCCTAAATTATAGATGCATTCCAACTCGCGTTTTAGCGCGTGTAAAAACTACTCTTTTTTCACCCTTATGTTTTCTCATCACGTTATGATTTTATTTTTTAAAGGAAATTACATTGAAGCTGAAATGAGATACAAAACAATTCGGGGTTATATTTTATGAGACTATAATTTGAGGTATTTTTTATTTCTATACTCTAGAAATAGAAATGTAGGCCAAACTTTTGATTCTCTTTCTTTATCTTATAAAATTCATCTATTTTGGCAGCTCCTAGGTTTTAGGCAAGGTAGCGTTGATCCATCATCAAATTCTTCTTTTTGTTACCAAGCCCGACAAACAATAGACTCGCTCTCATGGCGCGTCTAGAATAATTACACCTAAAGACTAGAGTTTGACACAGTAATCAAAATGAAGAAAAAGCAGGACAAACTTTCCCAAATACCAAACATTGAGAAAGACTCTTAAGTCCTAACCCAGAAAAAGAGTTCATTCTCTTCAGCCATTGAAGTACAAATCAGAACAAACAAGATGGAACCAAAAAAAGAAAAAGAAAAAGAGAGAATGTTATGAAACAACTAACCAATTAGAGAAAAGAAGCACTTACCAGATAGAGACTATTCAAGCACTTAGAGCACCCACCAAGACCTGGGAATTCATTCACATTGGTGCTACTACTCAAGCAATCTTTCTCTAACCTCTTCACATTCTCATCCCCAACAAGCTTCCCTTGCTGGTTCACTGAAAAAGCTTCAGGACAACTCAATGGGTGTAACCTTATTCCACAATAACAGTACACCAAGTCACAAGTCTCATTGGGTCTTGTTAACTCAATCCCTCTTCCCTTGAGTGCTTTTCCCAAGTCCTCCACACATGTTTCTGAATCATCAGGCAGAAGTGGCATGTCATAGGATGGGGGGGTATTATTGGCTGTGCTGCTAACTCTACTTGCTCTTCCAAGGGCTGTGGAAGAGTAAGCTGAGTAGAGCCAAGCAGCAAGTACAGGACAGCATCGGCTATGATGGAGCTGACCATTGGTGGCACTACAAGCAGTGTTTATGCCATGGAAAAGCTCATCTGGGAGGTCTAATGGGCACCCAACTACATTGGATTGTTCAGGGAATGCAGGAATTGTTGCTTGTGGAGATGGGTTTGGGAGGAATGATTGGATTGAAGCCGGGTCCGGGTTGGGAAGACCCAGAAAAGTGGGCAAGAGAATTGAGAAGAAGAAAACTAAGAAGAAAGTAAAGAAAGGTGGGTTGGGGTACATTATTTTTTTGGTACAAAGGAAGGATCTTTGTTTGTTGTGTTTGTGTGAGAGAGAGAGAGAGAGGAGAATGCGGTATGTTGTGTGTGGGTTATTGCTTTTGCTTTTACTTTTATGATGTTGTGTGAGGGTGTGATATAAAGGTGTTGGTAGTGGTGACCTTGTGGGTGTTGGAATCGGAGCAAAGGTGCCAAAAAGAGTGGTGGGGTTGGGTGACTTTGGCTGTATTCTAGCTAGTTACAGCGCTGGTTAGATCTAAAGGTTTATTGTGGTACCTCTAAAGTTGTTGGGGATTAGTAATAGTATCATGAACAAATCATTCATGGGGAAATTAAAGTTTTGTTTACGATGCATAAAATGCAAGTAATTTACAGGTGCCTTTCTCAATTCTGGTTCCTTTTCGCGTGCAAGCTAAGTTTTTCGGTGATTATCAAAAAAAAAAAGCTAAGTTTTTCGGTAGATTCAATAGGAAAATGGTTACAAAACAATGCATTTGTGTTAAAAATTATTTTTACTTTGTTGAAAACAGGGGGGCAAATTACACTATAACTCTCGTGGTATGACTGTTTGCATTATTAATTTCTCCTTTTGTTGTTATAAACGTGACAAGTGACAAGTGACAAGATAGGGATAGGAAAATTAAAATGGTAGAAACACAGGAACATTGAAAGTGATGTGGGAGCATATATCGCAATTGTCCATGGTAGTTATTAACCCATGATATTAAAAACTAAAAAGAGCACACGAAGAGATGTGGGTTCGAAGCAAGTTTATGCACTTACATATCGTTATCTTACCTTGTGATAAGTGTAATTCAAGCCCAACGAGGGAGAGACACGTGAAACCAAAAAAAAAAACTAATTAGTAATCGTGGAAACTCAAGGAAAGGAAGATACATGTAAGGAACAGCTTAAAACTATTGAGCCTAAAGTATAAGTAGAAGGCTCACTTTCAAGAGAAGACAATACTCACTACTAACATGCATAGAAATCATTCTCTTGTAGTAATAGTTACTTAGTAGATTATCTCATAATTGTTAGGGTTTTAAGAGGTGTTCATGCTTATATGTGTTTGCTTGTAATCCTGCTACACACTTTAATCTTGTTTGTACAAATTTATTGAAATTTGATTCAAGTTCTCCGTCGTTGAGCTCATTTGATTTGGAATATGTTTATTTGAACCAATTTGATGTTAGTGTGATAATCTAAGATTAAATCTATGGGTAATTACACTAAATCCACATGTGGCTTGGCCCGAAATCACTTTGCCTACCTGTAGTTTAAAAGGTGTCACTTTACCCACCTGAGGTATGTTTCGTTTGTTTTTCGTAACCCACCTCTATTAAAATCAAGAGTAAATAGGTATTTTTGCTCAAATTTTATATCTCTCTCCTCCCAAAACAAAAACTAGCACAAAATGCAAGAGAAACAAGATCAAAAAGTGGTATTGGTCTCTCTCTTAATTCATATAAATCTTGAACATGAAGAACATACCCAAAAAAATAAAACCCAAATCAACCTACACAAATAACCGAACAATACAATATTGATGAAATTCATAAATCAAATGGAAAGCTGTACCAAGCTCTATTGAACGAAGAAGTGCAGTATGTCGTAGTTTTGAATACATTGATGATGATGGAGGTGAGAAAAGGTAATCGAAAGCAACGGTGGTGATATTCTATTCACTCATCCCTTTCCCTGAGTCTCTCTCTTCCTCTTCCGGCTTTCTTTGATTCGAATTAGAAGAAGATTATATATATATATATATATAAAGAACACGACTTTGCTCAGTGGAAAAAAAAAATTGAATGAAACCCAACAACAAACAATCACCGACAACTAACCATTAGTAAAATCCACGAACCCAGAACCACCGTCCACAAACCACTAACCACGAACCATCAACAAAAGCCACAAACCCATCAACAAAACAATGGCATTGACATCAGCATCAGCATCAATACACAAACCCAGAACTTTGTAACCATCCGCCACCAATAAACCTATAATCAGTGATTAAAACCAAAACCCCCAGTGATTCAAACCAAAACCCAAAATCATTGATTCAAACCAAAACCTAAAACCAGTTATTCAAGCCAAAACCAAACCCAAAACTAGTGATTCAAAACAAAACCCACAGAACCAAAACCCATAACCTCCAAAGCCAACCCACAACAAAACCAAAATCCTCTAACACTGATCCTAACTAAAACCCCAAACCTCTGCGAACCCACCACTGCAAAGGCGAAGAAAGGAGAAATCTGCAAAGTGAACCCACCAAATAAAATATTAATTTTCACAAAACCCTCCCTTTTGATCTTGTTTCTCTTACACTTTTTTGCTATTTTTTGTTTTGGGAGGAGAGAGACATAAAATTTGAGCAAAAATACCTATTTACCCCTAATTTTAACAGAAGTGGGTTACGGAAAACAAACAGAATATACCTCAAGTGAGTAAAGTAACACTTTTTAAACCACGAGTAGGCAAAGTGATTTTGGGTCAAACCACAAGTGGGATTAGTGTAATTACTCCTTAAATCTATTTACTGTGAACTTCCGAACCATTAACTGTTTATATGAATTAGGCTTTGAATTAATCTGTTTGCAATCTAATTTGCTTTCTTGAGATCCAATGGCATTGAACATAATTTGGAATTCAACCCTGATATATACTTGATAACTTTAAATTTTCTTTACTTATTTCTTTTATTGTTAGTTGCATTTTCTACAAAAAGTCCTCTTAAAAGGCATTTCCAAAACCTCACCCCTAATCTACAAAGTGAAATCATCCATCAAACCACTACTAAAATTAATACATATAAAGACCACATTTTGTACTTAAAAGGGACTATTTTGTGAAAATTTTGACAAATTTTGGACTACACTTGTCCAATGCACATTTGTCAGCACACAGCTGTGAAGCATGGCAAAGGCTTCTGATAAGGGTGATACAAATCCTAGAAATCATAAGAGAGATATCCAAAAGACTCATCTTTGAGTGTAGGAAAAGAGAGAACCTCTGTTTTGAGAAAACCAATCTATCCTCTCTTTTCCATCTCCTTCATTGTTTTGATGAGAGTTTGTAAACACTTTCTTCACCCATAAACATAGACCTTGTGAGTGAGAGAAAGTTTATGGAAACTTGAGATGCCACATTCAAATCCAATCTCTATTAGTGGTGTTTCCATTGGTGTTTGGTGAGATTTGCTTGCATTCTCTTTTATTTCCTTCACTCTACTATATCGTCATACTTTGTGCAATGCAGTTAGTTAGTATGCATAACCAAATTTGTTATACTCGATTTTTCTGAAAATGAAAATGTTGCCAAATTCTAAAAATAATTAACACTCCACTCTTCTCTATTAGGGGAAAGGTTTGTTTGGATTGTTCACCTTTTTTTTTTTCTTCTCCAATATGTTAACTATATTAGACTATGAAAGTGATACAGTTTCAATATTCTACCATTCCTTTACTTTTCTTTATTTTTCTTGGCAGATAAGCAAAGACAAATAATAAAAAAAAAGTTTAAGAAGAAAAAATTGTGAGGGAGAAATAAAGGACCAGAGAGTCTATATTGGTGAAAAGCATTACATAAGAATTATAAGTGGAATTTTGAATATGAAAAAATATAACACGGTTTATTCATATATAAAATATTTTAATAAAAAAAAAGTGTTATGTCAACAATATTTTTACAATACATTTTTACAAAAAATCTTAAGTATTTAATTGGTATTAGTTCTAATTTGAAATTACCATTGATTTTTTTTGCTCACTAATAACAGCCAATAAAAACTTGTCAATTAGAATTTATTATGAAAATATTGTGGACATAACATTTTTTAATAAATAAACTCAACATAAAGTAAACGATCTCTTTTACGGGTAATCTATACTACTATTTAAAGGGCGTCTAAGCCATTTACACCATGAACTTTAAGTTTTGGATATCCCAAAATATCTTCTCCCTCTCACTTATAGATTTTTCAATTAAATGGGATAATTCATAAAATAAAAGCTTACAGTTTAAAACCTCCCACTAAACACAAGTTCTCTGTAGTTTACAACCTCCTTATCTTTTATCCTTTTTAAAATTTAAACAGATGCACTCTATTTTCCTCTTCATCTCTTATAATTTTTTAAATTTAAATAGACAAACTATTTGTTTTCTTGCTTCTTCTATGTTCTCTTTTATTTTGAACAACAAAATCTCTAGGCATTCAGCAAACTTAAATTCGCCACAAATTTTCAATACACGAAAAGAGATAAATGAATGGAAAATTATAATACTAAACCAAAAAAAAAAAAAAAAAAAAAAGGCCTCATCGCACTCACGAAATACATGTGATGAAGCTAGTTTAACATTAAAAATATTAATATGAGTGGCATTTTATTGTCTGATTTTTTTTTTAACGAACTTATTGTCTAAATTGATCTTGGGTATGATATATGTGTATTTTGTATATACACAATACATGTGTAGTTATCTATGTTTATATATATATATATATATATGTCCCCTCAACTCAAATCTTGGCTTTGCCACTTGATACAATCTTCTCTATATCGTGCCCTTAACGCGATAGTCACTCTACATATTGATGATAATAATAATAATAATAATAATAATAATAATAATAAACCACACTTGCTGAAAAGAGACTTCATATTGATTTGAATGGCGAACTCCTCCCCATGAAAGAAGCATCGTAAAATCATGAAATCTGTGGGGCCCAAGAATTAGGTAACCCTGGCCCACTTTGTACCAAGCCCAAGGCCCATGCCGAGGAAGAAGAAAACTTCCGAGGACGACGTGAGAATGTTCGAATCACCCAGGATGACCGCCAAGGACAACCATGTCCTTGGCCAACCCCAATTAGAGGAGGGAGAGCCAACGTCCCATCACAAGCAGCCTCCCAGAGCACCCCAGGAGAAAGAACAAGTATAATGTGTCGATCATGGGAGGACGGTGGAAGAGCAAATCCAAGACAAACTGTCATCTCCACATTAAATGCTCGCCACTAGTGTTCTGGCCGAATTAATGAGAAAATAACTCCTGAACACTGCAGTCTTGGTAGCCACAACTCACAGAAGGGTAGAGAAACGACTGATGAGACAAGCACTCAAGTTGTGACCTACCTGGTCAACAAATGTAGGGCTAGGATCGACTAAAAAGAGGTATATAATGTAAAAAGTCCTCCAGAAGAAAGGGAGGAGACAGAAAATATTGCAGCACTCGCATGATCCCTGTAACCAAGCATTGAAGAAGATATGAGAACTTCTAGCCCCTAAGAAGAGGGCCGAGGACCCATATCTTACGCTTTAGCTTATGTTCATGTCGTTCAACCCATACACTACCCTGTTTAGCTATTGCAATCTTTATTAGGGCCTAGTTCTTAAACCCATATCCTACAAATCCATTGTACCGGGCTATCTGGGCTTGAGTCCACCTCATCACAGGGGTGCTTTCCTTGTCGATGTGGGACTAGGGTGTCAAGCCTTACACTACAAGGTCAGCCCTTGGTGGGGTGAAAATCTTGAACCCCCGCGTCGCATGGGAAAAGCCTAGCCCCTACAAGAATCATTCAATATCCCCTAGAACAAAGCTCCTCGGATTGTACTGAGAATAACTTTTCCTTGATAAACTCAGTTCATCTCTGTTTGATTGCCACGAACACCATATTAACTGTTGTCCACGTGCTAAAGCTTAACTCTTTGACCCACTCTCTACAAATTTATTGTATTGGGCTAGTTGGGCTTGAGTCCACTCACCCCATAAAAGAAGTGTTCAAATCCAGTCCTTACAAAATCATTACAGTATCAATCATCGCTTAACTATACACACCTCGACCCTCACCCTTTACACCCTACAAGTACTTATACTTGTAGAGTAATCATCGTGTCCCTTGGAACCATATAGAGAAGATTGCATCGAGTGGCAAAGCCAAGATTTAAGTTGAGGGGACAAATATATATATATATATATAAAACATAGGTAACTACACATGTATTGTGTATACACATAATACACATATATCATACCCTAGATCAATTCAGACAATAAATTCTTTTAACAAAATCAGACAATAAAATGCAACTCATATTAATATTTTTAATGTTAAACTAGTTTCATCACATGCATTTTGCGAGTGCAATAAGGCCCTTTTTTTGTTTAGTATCATAATTTTTCATTCATTTATCTCTTTTCGTGTACTGAAAATCTGTGGCAAATTTAAGTTTGCTGAATGCCTAGAGATTTTGTTGTTCAAAATAAAAGAGAACATAGAAGAAGCAAGAAAACAAATAGTTTGTCTATTTAAATTTTAAAAATGATAAGAGATGAAGAGGAAAATAGGGTGCATCTGTTTAAATTTTAAAAATGATAAAAGATAAGGAGGTTGTAAATTGCAAAGAACTTGGGTTTAGTGGGAGGTTTTAAATTGTGAGTTTTTATTTTTTTGAATTATCCCATTTAATTGAAAGTCTATAAGCGAGCATGGAGAAGATATTTTGGGATATCCAAAACTTAGAGTTCACGGCGTAAACAACTTAAACGCCTTTTAAATAATAGTATAGATTACCCATAAAAGAGATGGTTTACTTTATGTTGAGTTTATTTATTGAGAAATGTTATGTTCACAATATTTTCACAATAAATTTGAATTAATAGGTTTTTATTGGCTATTAAAAAACAAAAACAAAATTTCAATGATAAATTCAAATTAGAATCAATAACAATTAACTACCTAAGATTTGTTGTAAAAATGTGTTAAAATAAACTTGCTCTTGAATTACACAAAATTCTATTAAGTTTTATTATCTCCTCTAAACTTCAATCATTTAATTGTTTATTCAAGCAGAGTTGCAGAAGATGATGATGATAATAATAATAATAATAATAATAATGATAAACCACACTTGCTGAAAAGAGACTTCATATTGATCTAAATGGCGAACTCCACCCCATGAAAGAAGTATTGTAAAATCATGAAATCATTATAGTATCAATCATGGCTTAACTATATGCACCTCGAAACTTTGCCATTTGTAAGACCATTTGCACCTTACAAGTACTTATAGTATCAATCATGGCTTAAATATAAAGTGACTATCGCATTAAGGGTGTGCAGTGATATGTGCATATATATACACGCAATAGGAGAAATGTGATTTGCTTTGTTGGTACTGTTAACAGGTTCCCTTAAAACAATTAATTTTTCTAACATCTTTTTATATTTTCCATAAAAATTATGTTAAATTTATTAATAATTGTCCCAAAGACACCTGTTAACTTGAATTTTATTAATAAACTATTTTAGAAAAATTTTAACATCACTTTAATAAATAAAAAAAAATATTAAAATATTAATTACATTTTTTTTTGGTAAACAATTACATTTTTTTTTTACTCTATTCTAAAACTTTTCTTAAAATAATACATTAACAAATAATTTTGTGGGCATTCGTTAACGTTCTCTTTTGCTTAAAAGTCTGGGCAGATGACGATATTAATAGTAGTTAGTTGGCTGGCTAGAAATATAAATATAATGTGACATGCTCTCATGCGAGCCAGCTAATTCTGCTCACCAGTACTGGAGATGAATAATTGTTAAAATTAGAGGTCTAGCTACCTATACCATGCCGGGAAATTAAAGTAGCCAATGGCAGATATCGAGGTCATGTCATCCTCATCTATACCCATTAGCCAACAAACTAAGTTTTTAATGAGTTAATTACATCAATTTTACCAATTTAACATTTTAGTAAAAATTTATCTAAAATCAACCAAAATAAACATATATCAATCTCACTAAATAAATTAAAATTTTTAAAAAGATAGTCTTATCTTTACATGTAGTGAACTTCTATTCTTACTATATTAAATTTTAATATTAATAAAATATTAAAACTAATATATGTATATAAAAATAGTAAATAGTTAAACTAGTAAAAATAGAATTTTTTAAATTAATTTAACTAATTACTTGAAAAAACTGAAATGAATTCTCTGCAATTTGAAAACCTACTTGTGTTGAACTTGAAGTTTAATTAAAGAGGGACTAGGCATATTTTATTTTGGGCAAAAGAGGGACTAGGCATTCAGTGTTAGACATGTCACTTTTTGACTGTTGTGCGGGCTCAGTCCCTCTCGATCTCGAAGTTGGAGAAAGAAATCACCCTCTCGAGGTATGAATTCAACGCTGTGAGAGTATAACTGTATAAGATAATGTTCGGGTTTTTATATTTATTTATTTTAATAAAGATCTTAAAATTCCAAATTCATATAGTATATTTTAAATTATGCTACGGAGTTTCTTTTGTATTCCTCGGTAATGGGTCCTACTAACAATTTCTGGTGAGTGTTGGAACTTTCATGCGTAGAAATTAGAAAGTATTCATCTCACTTTTTGACTGTTGTCTGGGCTCACTCCCATTTACCCAATCTTTTAGTTTATATATTCAAGGGACTTTTTGCATAATTTGATTTTTTTTTTTTATGCATAATTGATATAATAATATTATTACCTGAAAATATATATATATATATACACAGATGCATGTTATAATTTTTTTTTTTAAGGGAAGATGCGTATTGTAATTAACAACAAAGTTGACAACAGGACTTGACAGCTATTGGAATTTGGAAGTGAATCTTAATCTTATTTTGATGGGCTCTATTCTGCCTCTTTCAGATGATGCGTGCCTCTCATTTGTATTATGGCTGGTATTCCCTACAGGTCATCCTGGCATTGCTTTGTCTGTCTGTTTTTTTTCTAAGGGTTGATGTTAACACGTGTCTTTAGAGTAATTGTTAATAAACTTTGTTAGTAAAGTTCTAATACCACTTTCATAAAAATTATAAAAAATTGTAAAAAAAATTAATTGTTTTATCATTTTCCTATAAATTGTTTCTAAAAATTATTTTTAAACCAATATCCTTAGAGCACTTGTTAACATTTTTTTTTTTTTAGTTTAGCAAGATTAGCTCAAAAAAATTGCATTTTGCACTAGATCAAAAGCATAATATTCTTACACGTTGTTCATTTGCATTTCCTACCAATACCTTTCAAATTAATGTTAGCATAAAACACAATCCTACACATAGCTTCCAAAATCATTTTTTAGGGTCATTTGACATAGGCAATGTCACAAGGCTTTTTTGAGAGGCAGAGTGTACATAGGTCATGGCCGAGGAGGTGAGAGGTGGAGTAGAGGTTGGAGAGCTTGGGAGATTGAGAGTAAATGGATTGGAGTGAGTCTAGGAAGTCGGATCAGGCTTTAAGGAGAGAGGAGTGGAGAGTGCCATGTCAGCATGGTGAAGCAATGAGAGTTGAGAAAGGAGGTCTTTGTGGTGAGAGAAACCATTGAGGTGGAGTTGAGAATCGAGGAGGGAGATCATGGAGTGGAGTTTCTCTGTGGTGGAGGTAGGGGAATCAAAGGAGAGGGCAACAAAGGAGAACAAAGTTGGGGAGAAGGACCGAGAGAGGAAGGCCGGGAAAATGAGATTGGGGATAGCATAAGGGACTATGGGTGAGAGAGAGAAAGAGAGAGAGAGAGAGAGAGGGTTTTGCTATATGCACTTCTGTGAGAAGCATGGTTGTCAAAATAGCAATCCAAGATCACAGAATTGTAAGACCCTACTACCTTCACCTTAAAATCGATCTAGATCATACTAGGATTGTTTGTAATGTAAGATCAAAATAGTATCGCAACCTAAATTATATGATCTTAAAGAATTGCGATTTTATATTAATTCTACTCAATTATAAGACACGTACTTCAATTTGAATTTTTCTTGTGATTGTTCATTCAATTTGAGTCCAAAATGAAAAGAATTTGCCACCTAGTCCAAAAGCAACCTCCAATTAGCCTAAAATTAACAAATATAAAAGAAAAAAAAAAAAAAACCTTGGTGAGAGGGATCTCTCTCACCAAGGTTTTTAATTCAACTTGAGAAGTTTTTACTCGCACAAAATCTTTTACATAGTCACTCTAACTCTCCACACCTAGAGATTTATTGTAGCTCTTCAAAGAAGATTCTATAAAATAGAGAGACTATTGAACCTTGATTTTAAGGGTCTACTCCTTAAAGGAGAGGAATTTGGATTTACCTAGTCTATTGGAGATGTTCTTAAAAAGCTAACCAAAACCTAATTCCAACGAGTTTCATCAACAACCAACTTTCTATTTTTTTTTTTTTAAGATATTTTTAACCTATGACATCCACTCTTAATGATTATTTTTTATTATCATACCAAAACACAATAAGGAGTTTTTAGCTATCTATGCTATGAATAAATACCAAAATAAAAGTCTATAATAAGATTAGAAGTAAATCAAGAAAATCATATGATATTAAGACATATTGTATAAAACTTCCATATGAAATATTAATTATGTTATTATAAGACACATGTTATGTTACATATAATCTTTTGAGATATAGTGTGCATTTGCGTAGCTGATTTTCTGCATGCGTTTGCGTTTGTGTTTCACTTGGTTAGTCCCATGGCACTGTTCATAGAGTAGCCAAGTAATGAAAAGCGCGTGGCACTGTTCCCATGGTATTGTTCCGCAATAAAAAATATTTTGCTATAATATTTTTAATAATAAATTTTTAATTTTCAGTAAATAAATGGTATCTAAACACACTCATAAAGTATAAGATTTTTTTTAACTCAGAAACACAAAAAGTATAAATAAATAAATAATTGTCAAATACAACAATATATATAAATGCGCTGAAGTTCGAGCTATGGATGGCTTTGCACGCGTTCCGGTCTTAAAAGCTGCTACTGGTTCAAAAAGACCCGCGACCCCTCTTGAAGAAAGCCTGCCTGTCTCTCTCACACTCTCTTTCTCTGATACTTTTAATTCCTAGCTAGGCCAGCATAAATTGTGTATAACACGTGAAAATCTTTACTATACATAATAAATTCGTGTTAATACTGTCATAATTGGTAATGAAATTGGTTTAGTGCTGAGCCAAGTTTTCAGTTCACAGGAAGTACTGGAAGCATTCAACAATGGGTGTGAATACAATTAATATACTATTATTAATAAAATAAATTTGAACATAGCAATAGTCAAGAAGGTCGGTCCACTGTTCCGTGTTCATGCACATGAGAGAGTTGGCCCACGCAAATGATCAGTTACATCAAGCATGGTTAAGCCTTAAAGGCTTAAAGCATTGACTCGAAAGCTCTTGCGGTCTAGCCTGAATGCATGTAATACTAGGTTGAAAATGGAATACTTTTTCGTGAAAAAGAAATACATTATGAGTCGGGGGAAAAAATAATCATCTATACTTCTGCGTACTCTCATTTGGATAGAACTTATTTTGCTGAAACTGAAAATTGAAAACTGAAAATACTGTAACAAAATAATTTTTAAATGTGTAAATAGTGCCGTGGGATCCATTTTTAATGAAAAATTGTTGAAAAGTGAGATTTGTAGATCTAATGAACAGTGCACGGGACCTACTGATATATTGAAAAAGTTAAATATTATGGCTACTGTTCATGAATAGTGCATAAACAGTAGTCGTAACAGTGTTATCTCCTCCTGAAATGCATGCCAAAAAAAAAAAGGAGTAAAATGCGGATGTGGACACAGAAACGTGTATCCAAACAAATACTTCGGTTTCGGTAGAGTTTGGGAAATATAAAATGTAATCATAATGAAAAATAATTCATTTTGCGTCAAACATTATTTTGGCGGACTATTAGGCCACGATGTGGGCTATTTGGTGACCCTTTAGTGGAGGTGGAAGTGTGGAACAAAACCGGAGCTTATAGGTGGTGAAATTAGAGTAAGATCTACAAATTTTTGAAGAGGTTTTTTTTTTTTTTTTTTTTCCTACTCCTGATATTTGTGCTTTTTTTGAGTGAAATTTTTTTTTTTTTTGGTTGCTTTTCTAAAAAATTTTGTCTCTGAACCTTGAAGACTTGTATAATTTTTTGGGGAAGAAAATCAATTAAGCTTGTTCATCACTGTTTATTGAGAAAATGTTGAAAACAAAAAAGGAAATTAAAATTATATAATGAATTTTAGGTTTTTTTTTATATAATTTAAAATATTTTTAGATTATTTAATTACATCAACCATAAAATCCACGTGTTGCGATTTTATTGAAGCAATTTGCACATATGGCTGACTTGTGTGTCACTTAACGGTCAACTAAGTTTTTTTCCTACCGGGAGGGGCTACCAATCAAAACGAACACCTACTGCTAGAGGAGTGGATCAAAATTTTGAAATGTTAGGGATTGGAGCAAAATCAAAATGACTCCAAATTCTAGGGATGTGGTTTACAATTTATTATGAAATCAAACATGAAGGGTCAAAATATAAATAATCTTAAACTTCGAGAACTAAAAGTGTATTTTAGTCTTAAGACTCTATGGTGAATCAAAAAGTTCCAACCATCAAATATTGCTTGATGTAATTGTTGTGATTAGATAACAATGGCATCCTCACCAAGATAGAATCAATTGATTGGAGGAAGAATCGTTTGTAGCAAAAGAAAACTTGGTAATCACAATTAAATTAATTAATCCAATAATTGTCTCAATGAACGTCGAGTCTATGAAATCCAATATAAACTATAGAAATCATTAGTATATAACAAAGCAAGTGGAATGGTCTTCAATCATGCAACAAAAGGCAACCGCTCAGATTTATGTTGGTATGTAAGTAGACATCTTTTATTTTTTTGGACATGTCTTGGTTTAATATTCTAATTAATATTTATTGTTGCATTAATTTATTCCAATTATTTCCATTATCTTCATGGTAATTAAGTCTTTTAAGGACTTTCCGATCTGTTGGAAAATAAATCATGTTATGTCTCTGAAAATATAATGAGTTACGTGATTAAATATAAACAATGGGAATTGCTTATTTTTAGTAAATTATTTGTATAATGTGAGATAAAATGCTAAAAACTAACTAACTTTCAAAAAACTGATAATCATTCTCTAAACACACATGGTATTATTAGAAGTTTATAACTAGGTTTCCCAATAAAATCAAATGTGTTTTTCTAATGGAATCTTTAATTTTATACATTAAAAGAGAAATGGCTGCGAAATTAATATTAATCATAAATGACTTTTAGGATTTTTTTTTTTTTTTTTTTTTTTTATAAACAATGACTTTTAGGATTTAGATGTGCTTGAAATGTATTAAGAAACTGTTATTTTGTATAGTTTCTTATATTTATACTTTGTTAATATTGAATATACTATTAGTATATTTCTTCTGAATGGTTAAAGTTTTAATTCATGTCTTGACACCCAAAGATGAAATCCTAATTCCATATCTACTTGCTTTGGGTTGCTGGAAATTACATATTGTTCTTCATGAAAGCGCCAGTATTGAAAATGGCCAAAGTGATGTGTGGGTTTAGCATAAGTTTTGCTTCTATTATTATTATTATTATTATTTAATTGTTACAAGTAGAGGAAGGAAATTCAAATCATGATTCTCCTCATATAGAAGATCATATAATGTCATTGAGCCACAATACTCTTGACTGATTTGCTATAAGTTTTTAGTTTAATTCACTTATTACTATTCTTTGTTTCTGTGTATTATCATCACATTAATAGATCGCACACGAACGCCCGACCCAAGGAAACTAACAACCTGAGCCCAGCCTTGGTGAGAAGTGTGCCAGTCAGGACGAGGCCTAGTCCCCCTATGAAGTTTCTTTAAAAGACAATCCATATGAAATTTCTTTAGCCAGAGAAAGGTTGTAAACAACACTCAAAATTTCGGCCTGACCCAGGAAAATTCACCAAGCCCGAACCTCTGAACTCTACAACAATTCACAAACAAGATTTTTCAATTGGATTGGGCTGGCCTAACATGCCTCTAGGCCTGTAACAACTCCTAGTACTCGTAGATTACCAATAAACCAAATAAATTCTCCAGTTAGTTTCCAAACTTTTTAGCTTAATACCAAGGTATTGTGGTTGTGTGGTAACATAATTTCGTAAATGATAGAATCTACCGTTAAATCAGAAAATTCCTCAAACCTACTGTGGAAGTGTGGATGAAAATGATTATTTACATGTATCTTTAATCACATGACTATTTTAATAAGTTTATCTTCTAAATAATATGAATTATCTTATAAATCACCATGTAGCGTATTGTTATAAATTCTACCTTATCCTTATGAAAGAAAACTTTAGATTAGAAAAATACAAAATCAAATTGGTCCGTGGCATTTTTGATATTAGGAGTGTATTTAGATATCGCTTATTGCTAAAAATTAAAAACTTATTACTAAAAACAATAGCAAAATAGTTTTTAAATATGAATAGTGCCGTGTGGACCAAGAAAATTGCCTGATCTGCCGCATATACAATTGCCGTGGGACCCACTATAACTGTGGATCCTACTATTTAAAACATCAAACTCCAAACACAGGCCATTTTAAGCGCTATCCAAACGTAGCTTAGAAAAGGAATGCAGAGATAATCATTCGGGCATTATTAAAAGAAGAACCAGCAGGATTAGGCATCTCCTAAAAAGAAAAGAAGAAAAAGGTGCAAGAGTAAAGAGCCGTATAAAGTTAAATCATGGCCAACAAAAGATTACTTGCTTCTTTTTTCCCAACAATATTAAACTAAACGAATTTGGGTGCCAACTAGTAGAAACAAGTTCCCTAAAGATAACTACTATAAGTCCATAACCAGGAAAAAATAGCTAACTAATTTTTTTTCTCTAACTATCTAGTTAGTAGTTTCAGTTTTGAAACTATATTTTTTTTTAGCAACTCGAGTTTAAGATGCTCGATTTTGGGTGTATAAATCGAGTTTTTGGGACTCGATTTTCATCAATATTCATCTCTGATGTGGCATTTTAATCCACGTGGCATCTACATAGAAATCGAGCATTTAAGACTCGATTTACAACAAAAATTATTACAAAATATATACCCAAAATACAGAAACGCGGAAAGAAAGAAAAAGAAAGAAAGAAAGAGAGAGAGAGAGAGAGAGAGAGAGAGAGAGAAGAAGAAGAAGAAGAAGACGACGAGATCAGCGCTGCCCAGCCGCGCGCGCCCAGGCCGCGCTGGCCCAGGCCGCGCGCGCCCAGGCCGCGCTGGCCCAGGCCGCTCTCGCCCACGCCGCGCTCGGCCTGGGCGCGCGCCGCCCAGACCCAGGCAGATCTGGGTCCTTTTCTCTTTGATCTGATGGGTTTTTGGGTTGATGATCTGATCGGTTTTTGGGTTGATTTGGTTGGATGATTTGTATTGGCTGATCTGATTGTCCAGTTTTTGAATTTTTTTTTTTTTTTTTTTTTTTTTGTATTTCTGAGAATGGCTGTGTGAGATTTGAGCCTTAAATTTTTTTTTTTCTTTTGCTTTGTAAATCGAGTATTAAAGGCTCGATTTCTATGTAGATGCCACGTGGATAAAATGCCACATCAGAGGTGAATATTGATGAAAATCGAGTCCCAAAAACTCGATTTATACACCCAAAATCGAGCATCTTAGACTCGAGTTGCTAAAAAAAAATATAGTTTCAAAACTGAAACTACTAACTAGATAGTTAGAGAAAAAAAAATAATTAGCTATTTTGGCCCCATAACCAAAAATCTCATAGGCAAATTACTAAAACTTTTTTTTTTTTTTTTTTGAGATTTTTAATCTATGGCGTTCGCTATTGATGATAGCTCTATATCATCGTACCAAAATACCAATAAGTTTTTTTTATGTAAGTGGTGATTAAACCCCAGATCTCTTATTTAAACATTAGAGATTTTACCTGTTAAATTAACTGGAACTTACAAATTACTAGAACTTTGCAGATAAAATAAGACAGAAAGAAAAAGAAGCCTCTACAAAAGAACATGATAACATTTTTCTTTATCCTTTTATAAATTAACAATGATAACACCTTACTTCTTCTTCTTTTTTATTTTTCATTTTTTATTATTCTAGACTAAAGATGCTAAAGATGGTTTTTTTTTTTTTTTTTTGGAGAAACCTAAAGATAGTATTTCTAAAGATACTCTTTATTATCTTTAGTCACATGCATTTTTTTTTTTTTTTTTGGCATCTTGTGAAATTGAACCTAACTAGATGATGTTTTGCGCATGTGCGGATATTTTATAATTTCATTTGGAATTATTTTTATGTATGTTAAGACATATATATATATATATATATAATACTTTTTTTTTGTATAATATTTATGTTAGCCCACAATATTGTTGAATTCTATGTAACTTGATTTTCTTAATTCATATTTTATTTTTAAAAAAATTGTATAACACTATAACATATTATTATATTTACCGTTAAAAGTATACTCTATTTTTTAAACTAATTAAATGATTTTGAAATCTATAAACAATAATTTAAAGCATAAAATACTTTTATATCCTAAAATTACATAAATTTAAGCAACCTCCCAAACATTTCCTCAATCACTCTATTCTCATAACTTTTTCAAAAAAAAAAAAAAAAAAACCTCTATTCTCATAACTAAATATAGAGACCCCAATCTCAAACACCCAATTCATTATCTCGATGAAATTAATGAAATCATTTGTATGTATCAACATAAAGAGAACATGATTAAACAAAGAGAAATTGGCTAAAAACACATCCATTTATCAAATTTAATTTCCTTTAGTTGGGTTTTCGCATCCTTTAAAAAAAATGTAAAACACTTTGAAATCATCATTGATTTTTATTTTTATCACTATGACTCATACCGCACAAAATAGTAGTAAAAAACCTACAAAGAAACTGACAAATTATGAATTCTAAAACAAAATTTTTTAAAAAAAATAGCTAACTTCATAAATAATAAAAAAGATTTTTTTTTCTTTCTCTTTAGTTCAAAAACAAAACACATTTATGACTTTCCCGAGCCAAAATCTCAAACACCCAAAGACTTAAAGCGAACCACAACATTCACAGAATCCATAATGCCTGACTTCAACATCAAAACCGTAAGCTACCATCACTGAATAAAAAACACAAGCTCCCTTCCTTGGTCACAGCCTACTCATACAAATTAGAATCTAATGATACGGCATTGTTGGAGTTATGTAGGTGTCGTTGAAAGGTTGAAGACAAAAAACATTGTTTTTGTTCTGGGCAAATTGGAGACGGGATGACATGAAGGATTGTGGGCATGTGTGTATAAAGGAGTAGAAGTGAAAAGGGTGAATGAAAATGTGAAGAGTTTTCTATTAGAGAGAGGAAAAGTCCTAAAACATTGAATCAAATGAAACAAATAATAGTCTTGAAAAATTGAATCAAAGAAAATAGAGAGTATTTCAATTCTCTTAAAAACGTAGTCTTGAAATACTGAACCAAAAGAAATAAAGAGTAATACCTATTTTTAAATGTGTTCTTATTTATAACGTGGTTTAATAGTATTTCAATTCTCCTCAAAGAGTATGCCACATGCTACAATCTTATGTTCTCCTGCACAGAGTTCTCTGCTTTACATATATAAAGTTTAAGAAATACGTTAACACAAGTTGTGTCAATGTCAACCGCCCATCGATCTTGAGATCATCGGAAACATGTGTCCAATCTTTCTTCTTTATTTCTTTTTGGTCGAATCTTTCTTCAATCGTATCATGAGTCATGAGTGAGACATCATTATTTATATATCAAGACAATAAAAACGAAGCATAATATGGTAGATGGGAATTATTTTGCCATCGAGGAATTTATGCAACAGATAACTTGATCTGGCAATCCAAAAAAAAAAAAAAAGGATTACTTGATCTGGCCTTTTCCAATTATTGGTTAAAGAAAAGGCCGAACTCCAGTTGAAACCATTTGGGTTTGAGTCCGGAATGACCTAGTCCAACATGAAAATCCCAATTCATTGGGCCTTTTGATACAATCAAATAGAAAGTCCCAATGGTGCTATATTCTACTAGTCCAAACTACGTGATTGAGGACCTGTTTTGGGAGTTAAAACTCACATTTTCACATTTTAAATAACATTACACATATTTTCACACACTTTTTTACCCATATGTTATTTCAAAAAACTGCAAACAACAATTCTCAAACTACTCTACCAAACACCCTCTGAGTCATTCCTCCTCTATCTGTTGCGATATATATATATATATATATATATAAGGGCATTGATTCTTATATTAAAACAATGATGAATTTTACTTATGGTCTTACTCAAGTTGATAAAATTTTCACCAAAAAGTAGATAAAATTTTCACCGATTCTAGTTATCAATTTAAGTTGACACAAAGTTGTAAAGGTTCACAAACTACATATAAAATTCCACAAGAAACACTTATACACAATGCACGTACCCCATATCCTATTTCATTAAACTAAAGATTGACAAACGCTTTTATGATATACACATAGTGATAAGCTAAGAGAAGTTGTAAACTGGATCATCAAAATTTTGGCATCTGATTCTCAGACTAATAGTTCTCGTAATCTTAGCAGAGTGGAAGATCTTTAGGTGGAGGAAACAAGCTCTGAGATTGGCCTATACCATTTTTGACAATGAAAACCATAGCAAGACCCCAGGAAGTATGTTCCTCAAGATGGCAATGTATGAACCAAACTCCAGGATTGTCAGCCTTGAGTCTAATTGCAGCCCATCCCCCTGTTGGAACAGGCACTGTGTTTCTCTCTGGAGGATCAACAAGGTTATATTTTGCTGGATCCTTAGCAACATCAAAATTCCCAAACCCGCTGCCAACAACAAAGAAATTGTGACCATGGACATGAATGGGATGGTTCTCTGTATTAAGAAAACTTGTACCCTGCAGCACAATTTCCATGTTTGTGCCATAAGGCACTACCAAAAGCTTTGTACCAAACTCTGTGTTCATGTTTCCGGTGAGGGGGTCTACGCCGGTATAATTAAAAGCAGTAGGAGGCTTTTCAGGGAAATCATGCGAAAATTCAACATCTGTGAGGTTCCTGTAATGGCTTTCCAATACTGACTTAAACGGCCGAACAAATGATTGATTGTTCATTGAAGCAAGGAATCTCTTGCCGTAAGCACCATTGCAAGTTTTGTTTGCAGGACAATCTTGAAGGTTAAGGCTTACAGTTGTTATAACTCGCTTGTCAATCTTTTTGGGCACGTTGCAAGGGTACTCAGGAGATGCAAGGCTACGAAGCATTTTAGAAAATGTTGTGGCATAAACTGTGTCTTTCATTTCAGGAAGATTGTGAAATGCAAGGTTGGTAGACAAAATTGGGGCCTCAATTTTTTCAGTCCTTGTACTTTTGTATTTTAGAAAGCCAGCTGTTGTGGAATTATCAAAGGGGAAAATGGCAGTGACATAAGGCTTTGCTGCCATTACAAACATGCCTGATGAGTCTGGAACTTGATTTGCTGTGACCAAAACATTAGTGGTTTGTCCAGGAGCAACCATTATGGCTCTAGTTGTGAAAGGTTTGGTATAAACTGCATCAGCTTCAACAACAGTCAATGTGTGATTAGCTATGGCAAAGAAGAGCTCATCATTAAGTGCTGCATTGATGATTCTAAACAAGTAGGTTTTTCCACGCTCGACTGTCTGGATGAAAGTATCTGCACAATTTTAACATAACATGTAATGTAAGATCATCCTCAACTATATGAATTGTTTCAGACATAAGTTATGTCTTCTCCAATATATGATTTTGTACTTATTTGTTGTTCTATGCTGGTTGGATGGAAGGATGAAAATGTAAGAGGATAGAAGAAGTAAGAAAGATAAATAAATAAAAAAGAATTGATGAAATTTTAGTTTTTCAACACGTGTATTTTGTAGAGAGAATATAAAGGTGGAATAATAAAAAATAAATATAGATTTATTTTTGTTTGATTGAGAAACATGTGTATTTTGTAGAGAGAATATAAAGGTGGAATAATAAAAAATAAATATAGATTTATTTTTGTTTGATTGAGAAGAAAAATGGAAGGTAGAAAAATATTTTAGTCCGAATTTATTATTACATCCCTATTATATAATGATAAATTTTTTTTCCATTATTATATAAGAAATAATATTGTTAATTAAATTAATAAGAATAACATCTTATAAAAATGGACTCATCACATTTTTTTTTTCTTTATCCATTCATTTTACATAAAAATAATAATAATTGAATTAGTTATCATGATACATTATAAAATTTAATGCATAATAATTATATATTATTTTAAATTTCTTTCTCTATTTTTTCTATACCGACAACATCCCAAGTTAAGGGATAAGTGTTAAAAGGGTACATTACCTTTTTTTGTCTCCTTGTCAACATTTTAGGTGAAGAAAAATAAAAAGCAAAATTGTGGACAAAGGAGAAAATGGTCCCCTACCTACTTTATCTCCACATAATTTTCTTTCTCAACAAAGGATGATAAATGGTAATCCCTTCATGTTTTTTTTTTTTTTTTTTTTGAGAGAGCCTTTATTTTTTTCGAAAATGATTAGAAATCTCTATTCTATTACCCGAATTCCTCCCCTCCCCTTAACCTTTAGGTATTAAGTACCTATGGAGATGCCATCAAACCAATTGGGTCGTTGGCTTTGAAATAGCCTTTTGATCTTTTTGGTAACAAAATTTATCCAAAAATTTTACATTTTTACTTTCCAAGTCGAGAATGCTTCACAATTACCAATATTACCTTTCTTTGAGCAAGGATAAAGAGGTCCAGGCAAGCCATTAATGGTATAAGCATCTGAACTATTAGGCCCACCACCATACAACATCATCTCATCTTCCACAGCATCCACATCTCCATTCCACCATTCCCCTGTAGTGAATCCCACAAACACATGTCAATCATAGAGAAAAATGTGAGGGAGAGAGAAGAGAAAGTACTAATAATTATAACAAATACAAATAAAGAGATTTGCCAAAATTAAGAAATAAGTCAAGTCAACAACCAAATGACAACATACATGCATTCAACAAAATACAACAATAATATCGATTAAAAAAAAAAATCACTCGTCCTAGCACATGTTAACAGTATTCTTTCATATTTGATCCAAATTATAAAACTAAAAATGAAATTGAAAGAAAGAAATTAATTGAGAGGTAAAAGAGATTAGTGGGATTATTACCAAATATGATAGGGACTTCAGATTGGATTGGAACAGAGAATGGATATGGCATGCGAGGGTAGATTATGAAGGCACCATATAACGAAGCACGTTGCCAGCCATAATGTGCATGCCATAGAAGGGTGCCTCTTTGATCGATCACAGTGAAGTTGTATGTGTAGGATTGCCCTCCTCTAATAGGGCACTGTGTGATGTAAGCTGGCCCATCTGCCCATGCACTTCTTAGTTGCCTTATTCCATGCCTATGTAATTAGCAGCAAAACAGATCATCTCAGTAACGAGTCTAGAGAGAGAGAAAGAGAGAGAGAGAGAGAGAGAGATTTCTTGTGTTGCGTCTTTTTCAATCAATTTAAACTTATTACAATTCCTCTACGACAATAATTTCCATCACAGTTTATTGAAGTTATCACCATAAGTGATGAACAATTACTTTCTTATGGTTATAACTATTTTTTCATCACTCATAATTAATTACGTTAAAATTATGACAAAATTTATATCCCTAACTTTATTAACTTATAACATACTTAAATATATCTATTTTAGTGAGCACATGTATAGTTTAGAATAAATAAATAAATAAGGGAGGCACATGAAGAGCATCTAAATAGAATTTCTTATATACCTAACCAAAAACAGAAAAATAGAAATAAAAATTGAAAGGACCTTTTATATAACACAAGACTCAGACTAATCACTCATAATCAATCATGCCCATGCTAGAGTTATGACAAAAGTTGTGTACCTAACTTTATGAACTTATAACATACTTAAATATATCCATTTTAGTGAGCACATGCCTAGCTTTAAAAAATAAATAAATAAATAAGAGAGGCACATGAAGAGCATCTAAATATTATTTCTTAAATACCTGACCAGTTCAGAAAAATAGAAATAAAAATGAAAGAACCTTTTATATAACATCAGACTCAGACTACCACTTCTTCTTCTTCTTTTTTTCTCTTTTAGTGATTTTCATATTCTGTCAAGTTGTCCATGACCAAAAAAAACTACAAATAGAAGTATTACTCAACAATATATATGCCAGCGTGTAATAGCTAGGTTCCATTTCATATTGCAAGATAAGGCTAACAGGGTATGTACTTGTCTAATTTACCATAAGAGTGCTCTTTCATCTTATCATTTTATATCTCGATTTAAAATTCGTGACAGGTAGTGCATAAAAAGAAAAAAAAAATTAAAAACAGAACGGATAAATAATCCATAATTGTAAAGAGTTAGCATTCTGTAATCTTTATTAATCTATAACATGTCTTTCCATTGAAGGCACAATATATTTGACTTTACAATCTGCCAGAAGAGGAAGCTATAGAAAAAGAGAGAATGAGGACCTAGAGAACAAAAAAAAAAAAAAAAAAAAAAAGGAGACTAGTCCTATGCTTTTTACTTGTTGCCTTAGCGTGCGTTTGCCTAAAAATTATTTTGCATTTTGCGTTTTTGATTGGGTCCTACGGCACTATTCATAACTCAGTCAAACTTGTGAAAAACGCGGATAAGCAGTAAATCCTAAGTCTCACGGCACTATTCATAATTTAAAAATTATTTTATTACAGTATTTTCAGCAATAAATTTTCAGTTTTCAGCAAAATAAGCGGTGTCAAAACAAACTCTTTAGTGTCAAAGATCTTTCTTTTGAACAATGCTACATTAAAAAAAAAAAAAAAAAAAAATTGACAAATATTTTAAACTTATTAAGTTATCGAGTTTTCATTGGTTCTCATCTGGGTTTCTATCTGGCATAACTTTTTTTGTTTCCTAATTATCTATCTTATTAGCAAGTGTCAAATTTTGTCTCTCTAAACTTTCTTCTGGCTATTTCACATTTGCACCGTTATTAATTAGTGTATCTCTCTCTCTCTCTCTCTCTCTCTTAGCTAGTTAGCCTGTGTTTGTGTTTGTGAGTTAGGGTGTGAGGAAAGTATCCTTAAAAATAATAAGAGAGGTACGCATGACACTAATTCCACAAACTAACGTGACAACTACAGGATGCCATGGCAGCTACTTTTTTTTCTTTTCTTTGTTTTTGCAAGAGCCATATCAATTACTAATTTTTAATCTCAAACTTTGTAATTCAGTTTTAACCTAGGGGAAAAAAAAAACAAAAAACTTTCCAGACCCACCAACCACCAGACCCGTCCCTTTTTTTCTCTCTCTCTCTTCTTTGAATGTGTAATTAATTTGTTACTGTAATATATGGTGTTGATAGAGTATTAATTAAAGAGTAATACTACAAATATAAACTATTTTATAACATTTTTACAAACTGTTGATGTGGTTTTAGTATTTTTCAAATAGTTATTGCAAGTAAAAATATGATGTTAATAATGGGTCCATATTAGAACTAGTAAGAATTTGCCACATCAGCAGTTTATAAAAATGTTATAAAATAGTTTATGTCTGTAGTATTACTTTTAATTAAAATTAAAATGATTCTAATTAGATACCTACCCTTTAAATAAAGCATGAAGTTGTTGATCAGTGCTTAATCAGCACTCTAGTACTGTATAAAATGTTATATTATTTAAAATTAAATAAATCTTTAAGTTTATAATATTCAATCTAAACCATAAAATTAATCAATTTCAAATAGAAAATATTCATGATGAACAAACTCACTTAATGCTAAGAAGTAAAAATAGTAACATTTTTTAAGCTCTTAATTAAACCCAACATAATTAGATTCAGTATGCTCACCAATGGATGGTAGTGTTCATGGAAACGCGATTAGTAACCTTCACTTCAACATTGTCGCCTTCATGGACTGCAATGGTTGGACCTGGGTACTCCCCATTCACTGTTAGAAGTGGTTTTGTGTGGCACAAACGTGTTACCTTCTTCCACTCAATCTGAAAAAACAAAACAATAATGCTTAAAAAACTTGCCAATATTGGCTGAGATGGAAGATATATGATGAAGTTTCTGAATATCAGCTTACATTAAATTCAAACTTCCGAGTGGTTGTTGAAGAATAAGATTGCCGAAGCCCAGAAAGTACCACTAGTGTTACTATTAAGAACCTATAATGATGGCACAAACCCTCCATTTTTAGCACCAATATGGAACACTCTCTAGCTATAGGAATAAGAAGTTGGTAATAACTTACAAAACTCCCATGCACACTTACCCTTATATATACTATGAGATTCTCCAATTTCCCGTGAATTTTTTATTGGTATTTAACGTACCAATTATTCATGATTCAGACTTTTCATGTAAAGACAGATTTTGTGACGCTGGAGGGTAGGTAAGGAGGGGCGACTGACAATGAAAATGTCAATTGAATTTTCATTTGAGGCAGTTTTGTTTGAAGCCTTGGTGGCTAATATCCATGCATTATCAAAAAGGGTACACAGGACAACAAGGAAGCCATCAGAGCCATCACCTTCAAGGTATCAGCCATGCATTATTCAACTCGACAAAAGCATATTTCTTCTGCATGTCTTCAATTTTAAAAGCTAGAATTATTTGATTTATCATCACCCTCAAGTCTCATCTACTCCCTTGACGTTTATATTTGGATTCTTAGGATTTATTTAAATACTAATTATTTTACTGAAATTGAAAACTTATTGCTAAAAATATTGTAGATAGAGATAAAAGTTAGTTAAAATAGTACAATAGGACTTATAAATAATAGCAAAAATAAGTTGAATAGTAAAATAATTTATAATTTTCACTACTTCTAAAACTTCTAAAACGCACTCTTAACATGTAGGAGAACTTTTATATAAAAATATGTATAGGAAATTTTGGGGTCCAAATTAAACATAGCCATAGGTGGGTTGGTGTGGGTCAATTAAAACAAAGTTGGTCTAAATGAGTATCTTTACGTACCCCCAAAACAGCACAACTCCGCTGTAATTTCCACTTAAAATTTCATGCTCTGACTTGGGTGGCTAGCTATAGGCTGCTGTACACGTGCATGGTAGAGACTGGAAGGAAGAATAATATACCCTTTCTTCAGATATACGTAACTGTATAACTTACCAACCAAACGTGGCTAACAACATGACAATCTGTATAGTTCATAGTCTCTAACCACGTGCTAATGATGGGGATTGGAATTTGGAACCTTGAAAATCATCTTCTTTTTTTTTTTTGAGAAAATTGAAAATCATCTATATATGCATAAAAAACAAAGAAAGTTTTCTTATTTTTAACGGCCAAAAAATTGATGGGTATTATTAACAAACCACTAGGTAACACCAATAACAACAATAATATTATTGGATTAATTGCTACACATATATAGACAACTATTTAATATAAGCTAGGGTTAAGCTTGATTTCAGTGCATCGGTGTATTGGATACGTTAGGATGCGATTATGTGTCCAGAACAAACCGCTAGGTAGCACCAATAACAACAATAATATTATTGGATTATTACAAATATAGACAAATATATAAGGGTTAAGTTGTGTCTAGTGTGTCAGCACACTAAACATATTAGGATGCAGATGTGTGTTCAATTAACACCAATAATAACAATAAGGTAGCATCAATAACAACAATAATATTATTAGACTACTACACGTATAGACAACCATTTTTAATATAAAGGTTATCTATACATGTAGTAATCCAATAATATTATTGTTGTTATTGGTGCTACCTAGTAATATGCCCAGTGCACTAATGTATTGGACATAAATTATGTCCTTAATATAATATAATTAACAAAAGGGGGGAAAAATAACCTTCTCTAATCACTCTCTCCATACAATATTGAACACAATGATGGTTGGGGAGATAACACATTGAAGATACTCTAATTAAATAATTAATATAATATATATGACACCACTTAACCCAAAAACTTAAGTTAATAGGTTTGAGTTTAATAATGTTATATTGACAACTCACTATTCTCATTACTATTTAATGTGTGAGATTTCACTCACGCGTATATATTAAACAATAACAATGTCAAATGTTTTAATTATCTAACATATGCCTTTGATCGAGTTTAAAAGAAAAATGCTTCATGATAAGGAAGATTCTTGTTTTAATTGGAAAATGATCCTCTCTATTTCATCTATTTCATGGTTGATTAAGATTTTATTTTTAAGATCTAATGGTCTATAAATTGTCACTTCATATAAAATTTTTAATAACATGACAACTTTTTTATTTAATAGTTACAACAATAGGTGATTTTCTCAGGCATATCTAAAATTGTGTAATATATGCTCTCAAGTATAAATAATTTAATATATGCTTTTCAATTTACTTTATTTAACCTAAAATTTAAAATGACATGATAGGTTATAAAGCTTTAGATTTATAATATTTAATCTAAATTATAATAATAATAATAATAATAATAATAATAATAATAATAATAAAAAAAGAAATAATATTTTTGAAAAATTAAATGTAGCTGTAGAATTTAATCATATATACCTTAAGCATCATGCAAATATGCTTAGCATCACATTAGATGCTATCCAGCTCTTGAAGAAATAAGGTTAAGAAATTTTTTTTTTAGAAGAAATAATACTTTGAACAATTATTTATTATAATGAAATAAATAAATATAAGAGATAATTATTCATATATTTTGAATAATCACTTGAAGCTATGTTCTGAAAAATTGTAAGTTAGAATTGAAATCAAATCGTATATTAATGAAAACAAAAATGATAAATAAATTAAAAGCAAGAAATAGATGGGAAAAAAAATCTTGTTTTTCCTCAGAAGTGATCCGGATCAGCATTGAAAAGTCCGGATCAGCATTGAAAAGTCCAGACAGAACATCAACATACAACCTTCTCACAAGTGTCAAAATGGACCCAAAAAACCTTTACCTTTTTCCTTGAGACCAAGCGTCGATCGAGATGGAGATGTTGATGTTGTTATTTTTTATGTGATGTTGTTGTTTTGCATTTCTTATGGTTTTTTTTTTTTTTTTTTTGCTGAATGCTTTAATTATGCAATTAGTGTGAGATACCTATTGACGAAAAAAAAACGTAAGGGCATGAAGATTCTTTTGAGTGGAAAATAATAAGCATACGTGTTAGCTAGAGAAAGCAAGAGATCTTAGGGCCATACATGTGGAAACATATGTGACGATAAATCAATAAATATAAAGGCATGAAGACACTTTCCCTAAGATATCACTTTATTTAGCATTTAGTAAGTTACTTCCTAATCTAAATAATGTAAATTACTACTTCTTAATGAGATTTAAATTGATCATTGCTAAAAATTTTGAAACTTAATTTACATCTTGTGGTATATCGAACAAAGATGTTCAGGATTAATTCTCAAACACCTCCCCCCCCCCCCCCCTCCCCCTCCAATTTTTGAATCATAAAAATTAAAATTAAAAAAAAAAAAAATCATTGAGGAAGCATTAGGTATAATTCATAAAATATATAGATTATATCGTATTTACATGCATATGCATATTTCTAATTTTAAAAAAAAAATAACATTTATTATATGAAACAAAATTAATCTAATCGTATATATTTTTGTATTGTATATATTTCCTTTAATATATTATTAACTATACCGTTAGGATATGTCATCTCTGCTAATATCGAGTGACACAAAAAATTAATTGTGCAATTTAAAATTTTTAAATATTCTCAAAGCAAAAATTATTTTAAATGTACTAGAAAGATAAGATTAGACCAGGAATTTTCTTTTGGGGCCCCTCTTTTGCTGTTTGACCATTTGTGATCAGTCATCATTTCATAAATTTCTTGTAGATAGTCAATATTATTCAAGTGGATTGTTGCACAGCCTCCGTTTGTAATTTCAAGTGTGGAAAACATGACTAAGAAAAAAACAATTAATCAAATGGTCATAGTGTGAATAGGGATGTGGCTCTTTTCAATAATTGAAGTTTTTTTTTTCCTTCGTTATTTTTGTAATTTTTAAGTGCGTGATTTTATTTCCATCTCTTTTATATTATTTTAGAGTTTTCTAAATCAAATTAGACTCATGATATGGTATTTTATTAATGCTTAATTAGGAGTGGTTTTATTTGAGAAACAAGTTTTATGAACCCATAAGTTAATTAACCTTATGCTATAAATTGAATATCAGAGTTTAATTAATCTTCAAAAATATTATTCGGGTTTTTCCTTACCTATAGATTCTACAGTTTTTCTTATAAATTTAATGATCTTTTAGGGTTTAATCATGCACTTGAATTTCTTATTATTACATAATGTTACAATCGGTATCTATAAAAGAATAAAATTCTCTTCATTTCATAGTTAAGATTTTATCCGTTGGATGCAATAGTATTCACCTTGGTTTTCATACACCACAATAATACAAATTGATGTGTACTAAAAACAGAGACATGTGATCCACAAACGACAGCCATCATATCTTACCACATTGTGATCATTTTTTCAAACCAGTGAGGTACTCTCATCAACTATAATGGCCGTAATTTCAAAAGCTTGTCCAAATCATTCAAAGATATTCAAATATTGTATGATGAATTAATATTCGGTCCCCACAGACCTATAAAAGTCGAAGAAAAAAAATCTCTAATGTGGTACACAATTAGGGCAGCTAACTATATGTGTTTATTAATCTTAGATTCATATAAGTACCTAAAGTGCTAGGCATATATGCCAAATTATATTAGGATGCAAATGTGTGGCGGTCAAAAAGGGATGGCAAAATTAATTATATTAGATTATTAGGCTCCCAATCAATTAGGAAGACTGGAAGAGAGTGCGAAACTAGAAAAGTATCCAACTGAATTGGAGAACGTTAGAGATATTGTACTTAGCCTTGAAAACTTATTTTTATTGGTATATGGGGCTTAAAATATAAATTGAATAAAAACCCACTTATAATTAGAAAAGGTAAAATTTAAATAATAAAAAAATCATTTATAATGGAATGTTAAGAGATATATATTCATATTTTAGAAAGCAAATAAATAAATAAAATGGAAATAGGCGATTTTATATTTTACAGTAGGACAATTGGATTTAAACGATATATAATATGACTTCTAACATAATAAATAATAACTATTTAATTAAATATATGTTACTTGATTGAATCTCGACCAAATTACTTACTCTAAAACATACTTGTTAATGTTTAAGCCTAATAAAGACTTATTGAAAATTGTCATATGGTGAGTTCCAGTTACCTCAACTGGTAAAGTTTCTGATGGTTAAAACTCTCTCAAAAAAAAAAAAAAAAATTGTCATATGAACTACTAATGTGAAGCTTTTCTATATCAAGAATTTAAGATATATAAAAGGGAAGAGTGGCTAGCTTGTTTAAAAGTAAGATATTGTCAAAATATTTTTATTTTCAATATGCACTGGCTTGATATAAGATATATAAAAGGGAAAAGTGGTTAGCTTGTTTATAAGAAAGATGTTGTTAAAATATTTTTCTTTTCAACATGCACTAGTTTTGTTGGGAAAAAGACTCACACATCATTTTCCCTCTCCTTTTTTCTTCATATTTATTGGGAAAAATACAGACAACCCTCATGTGGTTTAACCATTAAACATAGAACCCCCATTGATAATCCTATATGATATTGTTTAATGCATAAACTGTTAATTATATAACACTTATCTCAATGGTTTCAGATAACTTAAATAATAACTATTTAATTAAATAGAACTTTGGTCATGCCTGGTTCCTTAGACCACATACCTTGGGTAAATTAATATTCTTATTTACTTGGTTGAATATTAAATAGAACCTTGGTCATGCCTGGTTCCTCAGACCATATACCTTGGGTAAATTATTAAACAGAACTTTGGTTATGCCTGGTTCCTCGAACCACATACCTTGGGTAAATTAAAATTCTTATTTACTTGGGTGAGTATTAAAAAAAACCTTGGTCATGCCTGGTTCCTCGGACCATATACCTTGAGTAAATTAATATTCTTATTTACTTGGGTGAGTATTAAACAGAACCTTAGTCATGCCTGGTTCCTCGGACCACATACCTTAGGTAAATTAATATTCCTAATTACTTGTGTGGATATTACACAGAACCTTAGCCATGTCTGGCCCCTTAGACCATATGCTTTGAGTAAATTAACACTTCGCAAATTCACCAAGGATGGGACCTTGGCATATGCATCATCATATGAAAACAAGGGCTTACCCTAAGTCTTGGTTAAAGGATTTTGAGGGCACATTCATAAGGTACTCTTAAAATGAGAGGCCTCAAACACCCCCCTCTTCCTACTAAGTACTATTAGCTTTTGTTAAAGTATGGGTGTTCACCCTTAGAAGCTTCATCAATCTAACCTCTCAGCAGAGGGCGGAGTAGTTACCACAACCAATCAAATACAAATATTGCAACAACAAAAAAAGGAGGAGGAAACAAATGTTCACTTGCTATAAAACAGAAGTCAATGTTTCTAAGCTTCATCAATCTAACCGAAGTAGTTACCACAACTAATCAAAGACAAATATTGCAACAACAAAAAAAGGAGGAGAAAACAAAGGTTCACTTGCTATAAAACAAAAGTCAATGTTTCTTCATTGATGAAAAGGGAAGTTACATCTTAGCCCATGGCAAACTGCCATGACAAAAGGAAAGTACATAGGATAAAAAAAAAAATTTAAAAATTAAAAAAGAAAAAAGAAAAAAAAAAAAAAGATCCTCAGTCAAGCCTTGGCTGGGGAAAGGTCTTCTTTACTGCTTGGCTGGGAGACAGAAGGGTCAATTGCCTTAGGAGCAGCTTCCTTTGCCTTGGGAGCAGTATCCTAAGCCTTAGGGGCAACTTCTAGGCCCTTGGTCTCTGGTAGGAGCTTGGCCTCCTTACCTTTACCTTTGTCCTCTAGCCGAGAACTATCCTGGCCAACCTCCTTGCTCATGGCCACCTCCACCCCCTACCCTTGGTCACCAGCCTTATCAGGCTCTTTGGAGGCCTTGTAAGGGGAAAAGGAGCCTGGATGCTTGGGAGATGTTAAGGGGCAATTATGGCAGGGGCCGCATCTACTTCGGGGCCTAGAAGTGCCGCAAGAGCCTCTCAGAGGTCTGGCTGGTAGTAGACGTTTTCAGCCCACCTCCATTCTGAGGCAGCAGGAACTCCAGCCAAGTTCAACGCCTCAATCCACACCTCCTGGCAATAATCCCTGCAGACCTCAGCCAGCTCCTTGGTCAAGCGGGCCTCGATCTCCTGCAACCCAAGGTTGTAAAACTTCTGCTCCGAGGCACCACAGCTGCCTTAACTGCCCGAGCAGCCTCCTTGGCCTTATCCAATTCTGCCTTCAGATCCAGGACCTACTATTTGGCTGTGGCCAGCTCTATCTCAGCATAATGAAGTTTTTTGCGCTACTCCTCAGCTTGGTCCTAGGCATTCTTTAAGCCGGCCTCAGCGCTCTTCCACCCCTTCTCCTCAACGGTTAGCTTTACAGTGAGCTTTTGGTTCTTCTACTCAGCTATGCCTAAGGCCTTGTTGGTCTCGGCATGAAGGTTGACCTTGACCTTAGCCTCATTTTGGGCATCTTTCACCCACTCCTTAGCCATAAATACCTCCTGGATGGCCTACGCAAAAACAACAGAGGAATACGTTATCAAATAAGAAAAAAGTAGCCTAGCATGGTGTCAGTAGGGTGTGTCGAGAAACTTACCAAGGCCAAGTCCCTCTTCAGGGAGAGAAAGAGGTCAGGCTGCCTCATAGTCTTTAATGCAGCAGCAAGGGCTGCTCCAAGGCTTCACCAAGATAGTGGGCGTTCCCTCTTTGGAACTTCTTGATGATGGAGTTCCGGGTATAGCCGCCCCATCTAGCTCCAGCCGAAAGTCCCACACTGGGTTCTGAAGGCGCACCTTGACCACGCTCTAATCCTCCTTACTTTCGACCGAGAAGGCCCTCCCTTTGCCCTTGGTCGTCTTTTGCTACTTAGGGGAAACTCCCTCTTTCTGAGGGACCAACTTGCCCTCCTCAGCCACCTCCTTCTCCTTCTTCCTCTTCTTTACATTAGCAGGAGCAAATGGGTTAAATGGAAAAGGAGAAGGAGGAGGAGGAAGAGGAAGAGAAGGCTGAGACCCCGAGGCGTCCTTAGGCGCCGACCCCTTAGCCTTGTCCACGAGGAGCTCACGCAAACCTATCTTCCTATTCAGAGACATTTCTTCTTCTTCCTCGGAGCTGTTGTCTATGCGCGCAACGATGAGGCCAGAGGTGTGAACACCTGAAAATCTGTCAAGCTCGCCTTCCGAGTCTGAGACTTGAATCATGGGCTCTCCCTGCTCCTCTCTTTCTTCCTCAAGATGGAACTAGTCTATCTCTGCCTTGAGTGATAGGCGCGAAGAGGCTGTCTCGCCTCTTAGAACCGCTGCTTCACAAGAAGAGCGACGAGAGGGCAGCTCAACTTGCACGATGTCTTCTCAGGCTAGGAATCCAAGCACCAAGACATCTATCTGAGCCAGCCGAGGATCACCTGCTCCGATCGCGTGGCCCACTTTCTGAAACTTGTTGGACAAGGGCTTGAAGTCGAGGATAAGGTGGACAGCTCTCAATTGTTTGACCTCGCTCACAAACACCTCTGCTCTCAGCACTCTATTGAGATCTGCAACGTTGACGAGGTTGAGGTTGGGAGACACATATCTTTTATCTGTGCAAACAGCCGAGGAGCAAAATCACAGTTAGAAAGATGAACCCTCAATCAAAAGAAAACAAAGTCCTAAAGGAACAAAAAAAAAAGGGAGGGGGCGAACCACAAAACTAGTTCCCATGTCAAAGGACCTAAACCTAAGGAACCCCACCTGGTTCTCCCTCCCGAGTTGGGCAGTGAAGGCCATCATGCCATTCACCTGAGGTGATTAGAAAGTTTTGATTAAAGTTTCCGCCTGCTCGGTGATGAGAATCGAACTGGGGACAGGTTTTGTCCTTAGCATAAAACACGTTGCTTTAGTCTCCTTAACTTTTTTCGTATTCGTTGGCCGATGCTAATAAATCAATAATAATGGAATTTAAATGCACCTGCACGAATAAACATCATCTTAATATTACTTGATAAAGCATATATACAATGTTTCATTCAATTTACGCCTCAATGTGCAACTGATCAGTGGTAGAACTTCTTCAAGTTGTGGACATTCCATGGCCGAGGAAGCGATCTTTCATCTAGATCCTCTAAGTAATTAGCTCCTGCTCCCGCGATAGTAGTAACCTTGTAAGGCCCTTCCCAAGTAGGGGCCAGTTTCCCAGCATTCGTATCCCGCATGTTCCCTATTGCTTTCCATAGCACTAGATCTCCAGCACTAAATTCCCTTGTTCTTACACATCGATTATAGCGCCGGGCGAGTTTCTGTTGATACTCGGCTAGCCATATGGTCGCCGCTTCTCGGTACTCTTCTAATAAATCCAAACGCTCCACCATCAACCCATCATTCCGGGCTAGAGCAAGTTCTTCGACTCGTGCACTGCATAGGTTTACCTCGGCCGATATCATGGCTTCTGCTCCGTACGTCAAGGAGAACAGGGTTTCTATTAAATTGCTCACAAGGAAAATCATTAATATTAATTTCTTATAATTCGAAAAATTAAATGAACACAAACTTTCACTCACTACATATCCCAAATGGAAAATTCAATTTTTATGGACCATTTAAGAGCTTTAAGTGGGAAAATAAATCCCAAATTTGGATCTAATATACAAAAAAGTCAACAATTTGTAATGTTGATTAACAATTAGTCAATCACCGATCAACAATTAGTCTGTAGAATAAGAAGGGGGTGAAGACTGAAGAGAGAAAAGTTACCTCTAGGAGTGCCTTTTATGTTGTAAAATTTTTTTACGGTGATTTGTTAAGAATGTAACATATTAGAAAGCATTTTCAGCTCTTAATATATATATATATATATATATATATAGGAAAAATGCCTGACACCCCTTGAATTATCAGGAAGTGGCAATTAGACCACTTAAATTTTTATTTTGGCCAATTTACTTCATAATCTTCACACTTCTACCAAATAGATATTATCACTCTTCTGTTAAATAAGACTAACATTAAACTCACGTGGCACACACATAAAGTAAAAAAACAAAAACAAAAACCAAAGCATTCGATGGGAGATAGAAACTTGGGATTCAAGTTTTAGAGAGAGAGAGAGAGAGGATCTCTCAATGGAGCCCATCATCCCTTCCTCCCATTCTCATAGTTTAAGGTCCCGTCCGCAACAACCCCACACCGGCAACAATTCAGACAATCCACCACCAAACTACACATTATTTCTCATAGATGTGAAAATAACCACAAAAGGGTAGGAAAAATAAATCCCAAAGAGAAACATCCAAATTTTTAGTGTATAGTGCCCAACAATCATTTCAAATTACATGATTAATGTTATTATGGACATTTTAATGAGAAAAAAATTATATTATATTGGACATTTAAATGACAAAACCCAAAGAAGAAAACCTCCATAGGGAAACTTCATCTCCTCAATTGGTAATGTTTGCTCTATTGGACTGATTTTTTTGTGAAACACAGAAAACTTTTTTTTTTTTTGATAAGAATAACACTAAATAAACAAACAAACAAAAAATTCCTTTTAATTTTAGGAGGGAATTGTAAATTGTCCTGAAGGCCAATGCTTTTTCCCCAACTTTTTTCTACTAAAAACAAACATAACATTAAAATCTAGTTGTCCGATTGAATTTATTAATTGGACCCGCCCATCCAGTCAAGTCCAAGTTTGTTAACTAGTCAAAATATTGTGATCTCACCTACCCTACTAAAAACAAACATAACATTAAAATCTAGTTGTCCGATTGAATTTATTAATTGGACCCGCCCATCTAGTGAAGTCCAAGTTTGATAACTTTTCAAAATATTGTGACCTCACCTTCCCTAGTAAACATAGTAAGTGATTCTTATTAAGTGGTGTGTGTGTGTATATATATATATGTATATGAGTTCAAGGGATAAAGAAGAAGAAGAAGAAAATGCTGAAGGAACTCAACAAGCTTCATTTGAAATTTTGCATCCAACTTCACTGATCATTGGAGCATCATTGGTTGATGAGTTTTAACTTTCAAACCTTTGGTCAAATTCCTCACATAAAAAAGTACAAACTTTTTGAAAAGCCTAGTGGTCCTAGTTACTACTAGTCCATCAAAAGAGAATCAATTCTTATGGCTGCAACTACAAGTGGAATTCATCATTCATTGATTTAGACCATTGAATTTGAAATTAATTTCACAGAAGTGGACAGTACATAAATACGTGAGAAGTGAAAGAAAGAATTCAGGCCCCATCATGGTCATAATACTGGCTTTTTCATGGTATCGAAATTAAGATGAAAAGATCATCTACATGGTTGTTGCGGTTCAGTTAATCTTATACTATATGAGCACGTTCACAAATTAAGAAACTTTAAATATTCCTCGATTAGAGAAAATAGATTCGTCTATGAAATGTCTCGACTCTTAAGCTTTTGTTCTCGTTCTCTTATAAGACAGACAATTGTAAGGAAATAAATTGATGCAAAGCAATGTCATGATCAAGGAAAGGACACCGCTTTTGTCCAGTGCACTAATGCATCAGACACGATAAAATGCAAACATATGTTCGCTTCATATCATATTAAATACGTGTCCGCATCATATCGTATCCAATACATTGAATCATTGATGCACTAAACAAAGCTTAACTCTCGAAGAGAAATATAGAGAAAGTCAGAAATTTTAAATTGAAAGAGATAGCATCAAATTTTTCATTAAGCGATACTAAAGATACGAACAAATTTTGTTATATTAATCACATAAAGTGATGTTTCAACTTAAATAAATAAAGAAAAGAGATTATTCATCATATTCTTGATGAGCGTTATGTGTGCCTCTATAGCTTGAATTCCATGCACATTAGTTGACTCAAATTGTGCTAACTAACATTTGCTAATGAGAAATGTTATTTCCACATAATTTTTCACAATAAATCTTAAGTAATTGGTTGTTATTAGTGAGTAAAAAAATAATTTCAATGGTGAATTGAAATTAAAATAAATAATAAGTAATAATTTATCACTTAAAATTTGTTACGAAAATGTTGTAGATAATATATACATTGCTTCTCTTTTCTAATAGGATTAGACAATACCCACACTAACACTCAAATGGTCCTTGTGATTAAAAAAATTGATTTGTGTGGCTTGCATCATGTGCACCTTACGTTCAACACCTAACCAGTTTGACTCAAATGGTACTTGTCAGTTGCCACTTCCCAGTGGGATTAGAATTAGATAATGTCGGGAAAAAATGTCTTGAGGCCCCTAAACTTTGAGGTGGTTTTCCTGACGCCACCTGAAATTTTATATAGCCAATTTGGTATCTAAACTTCACACATGAGCCAACTTGTTACTTCTATTAGATTTTCTATTAGTTTACCTACTCACGGGACACGCACGTGGAAAAATTATCAAAATCCTTTGCAATCAATTGAGAGAGAGAAAAACCTAGGAGAGAGAAGATTTAACCTTGTCGTTCGTCAAAATTTGTGGACTTGCCTTCAATCTCACCTTTCGTAGACTACCTCAAAGTTCAAGGGTGTGAAAACATTTTTCCCTATAATATCCGAAGGGGAAGGAACATTGCAATAGTCTTTACAGTTTTACAAATATTCATGGTTGAATTCAAATTATAACTCATATAATTTTCTCAACGATCTAACACTCAATAAATATTTATTAGATGTGTATTTGGAAAAAAGAAATCATATTTCCATAACATTTTCACAACAAATCTTAAGTGGTAAGTTGTTATTGGCTATTACTAGTAGGTAAAAAAGTAATTTTAGTTATAGGACAAGATAAAAACTAGTAACAACTTGCCACATAAAATTTGTTGTGAAATGTTGTGAATGTAGCATTACTTGAAAAGAGAAATCTACCATTAGGATAAATTTCTATCTTATACCATCCATAGTTATAAAATCCAAGATAATCAAAGATCAAAAGCTATTTCATCTATAAAATGCTTAAATTTCAAGTTTTTTATATTTCAAATTTGTAATAAAAGATAAGTTAATGAATCAAACAGTAAATTATATTTGGCATGCGTGTTGAGAAGATGAAAATTAATGATCCAATGATAGAATTTATAATATATTAACCCAATAAAAGGTTAATTAATTAGTATACTATGAATAATGAGTTACACCAAGTATATTTAGTTCCTTAAAAAATTAATAATTCATTTAATGTTCTAGTTATGGAGAGAGAGAGAGAGAGAGAGAGAGAGAGAGAGAGAGAGAGAGAGAGAGAGAGCTCTTTGGGCATATTTAAGGCTAGAGTTTTGTGAAATTACTTTTGTGCCGTACATTTGTAATCTCCCTATTTTCTTAGTGGTAAATTTTCCCTCAAGGTCTCTTCCATCTTACTCTCTAGTCCACACATGTTCGCCCCGGGGAGAAGTCCTTTTCAAGCTAAACCAGCTATGGTTGAAAAGGAATTCGAGAGTTGTAGGATATAATGCGTGGGTGATGTATATTGCTTTAGGTGCACCAATTGAGTTCTTAAACTAGTACTGGGAGTTGGATGGTACAGCCTCTGGTATTGTTCGCTTAATGAACTGTTGCGTTTGTTGCATCATTTGGAATATCTCTCCAACTTGCATCCCTACAGTGATTAGAGTTCCAACTGCCAGTTTTTACTACATAAGCAACTATGAAATATAAACTACGTGAACATGCATGAGGGATGTCATGTTCTGTTCTGAGAACATAAGAGGTTCCATACCATCTTGAAGTTTCATATGTTGATATAGCATTTTGTCTATCTTCATTTTATGTGTAAAAATCTCAAATTTAATTTAGAAATACCAACAAACTATATCTTTGCATTAGGGTTGTGGAAATATCAAATTTAATCTAATTCATCCCAATCAATTGTCAAAATATCCTATTTTATGGAGTTGTAGACCCAACTTTGACCAAAGACCAAATGAAGTCAAATTTTCATCCAATCTCCAAATTTCAACATTTTACATAAAATTCTACACTTCATAATACTTTTCCCAAGTTTGACTACAACCAACTTGGGTTTGGCCAAGATTTTACCAAAATTCGATTGTTTAATCGGGGTAAATTTGAGCCAATATTGTAAATAATTGAATTCCCTTCAAAAAGATAGCACAAGCCTAGATCAGACTTAAAATAAGAAAAATATTGCAGAAAATTTTCCAAACACAGCATGGTGATAAATTTGAGATCAGCTCATGATCAAAATACTATTAAATTAATCAATTCTAAAATTTTAGTAGACACATTAATAGTATTATGAATCTTACGTAGTTAATTAAAGAAGACTCCTCAAAACTAGATTGGAGGAGATTCCTTCAAACCAATCCAAAGTTCTGTACGAAACTCAATCATAGAATTCCTATTCCCTAAATTCTTATCCACTCATTTTGAAATGAGTGGATTAGATTTTACCACGTCACTAACATTGAAAAAAAAATGTTATCATTATTTTGATATATATTTAAATTATTAATGACATAACAAAAGCCAATACACTCATTTTTAAATGGGTGAATAAATTTTAAAAACTCCATAGCGAAACTATCCTAAGAAATTTAGTGGATCCTAATCCCAAATGGGCTAGATTAGGTTTGCGTTATGAGCAGGGACAGCTCCACGCTGAAGGCAGGGTGGTCACAGATCACCCTGACCTGAAATAAAATATAAATTTTATATAAATTTTAAAACTTTAATGATTTGTGTACCATTAAAAAAATAATTGTGATCACCCTAAAATTTTTAGGCCCAACAAAATTAAAACTTTGGTTCTCTTAACAGTATATTAAGTTCTTACAGACAAAAAGAAAAAGCACATGAAAATTTATATTGAACTAAAATTTGAAAAAATGTATAGCTTACAGTATTGATAATGAGACAATTATGTAGCGATTTCAAAATATGAAAACTTGTATAAGGAAATTGTAAAACTTTATGTATTTATGTGTGTGTGTGTGTGTATGTGTTGTCAGTATATGAAGTTCTATTTTATTAGATATTATATAATTTAAAGTTTCCTAATGACCATCGTCAAGAAAATTCCTAGAGTCGGTTATGAGTAGTTCAAGTGCATACATCTTAGGTTGAGAAAATCTTGCATCGACCGCATGTATACACCCTTCGTGGGCCCTACAGGTTGTGGGCCCTCACGTCAGTTTCACAAAGGGCTTATACACCCGACTTATTAGATATTTTTCCTCTTAGGTCACACATGAATGCACAAAGCTTCCTCTTCAAACTTTTCATATATCTCTTTTTTGGATGTGAATTTTAAAAATCTAACCATTGAATTTCATGTTCCTTATATTCTTAACATGTGTATTCAATTTCATTCAAAATGATTATTATTTACTGTTTCGATCAATAAACTTATTTTTTATATACAATTTTAGATTACAAAAATTTGAAATTTTAACATTTGTTTGATAACATAACAATTGATCTTTGATGTTCTTAAAATTTTGCAAACATAAAAGATATAATAAGAAAATGCAATCTAACGGATAAATTTCAAAATTCCCACTTGATATAAAGATATATAAAACGTTTGTAAAATATTTTTCCAAATTGATATGAAGAGAAACTTTGTTCCGTCGCATGGCAGCACGTACGCCGGTTGATATTTTCTATAAAATTGCAATTGGTATGATTATGAAATTAGGATATTGTCTAAAAAATAATTGAAACTGAAAGTTATGCGCGGGAATTATTGTTTCAGACAGTTAAGCAGCACCTGCTATCGCTCGCTTCAAAACGAACCCATCAACAACAAGCTCCAAAATGCAACAAAAACCTCAACCCCATCGAAGAAAACATTAACCCAAAAACGCAGCGAACCTAAGAACAAGAAGTCAGCCATTTCAGACTCGGAAATTGTGAAATGGAACATGTCCATTACCACCCACATGCGCAATGGCCAATGGGAGTCAGCCCTCCAAGTCTTCAATTCAATGCCACGACGGAGTTCGGTCTCCTACAACGCCATGATATCTGGGTACCTGTCGAATGACAAGTTTGGGCTTGCACGAGACATGTTTGAGAAAATGCCTGACAGAGACTTGGTTTCTTGGAATGTGATGCTGAGTGGGTATGTGAGGAATCGAAATCTTGGTGCTGCTCGTGTTTTGTTTGATCAGATGCCCGAAAGGGATGTTGTGTCGTGGAACGCTATGCTATCTGGGTATGCACAGAATGGATATGTTGATGAGGCAAGGAAGATTTTTGATAGGATGCCGGATAAGAATGAGATATCATGGAATGGATTACTTTCAACATATGTGCAGAATGGGAGGATAGAAGAGGCTTGTAGGTTGTTTGAGTCAAAAGAGGATTGGGAAGTGGTGTCTTGGAATTGTTTGATGGGTGGGTATGTAAAGAGGAAGAGGTTGGTTGATGCTAGACGACTTTTTGATCAGATGCCTATGAGAGATGAGATTTCTTGGAATACTATTGTTACAGGTTATGCGCAGAATGGGGGGTTGTCAGAAGCTAGGAGATTGTTTGAGGAGTCTCCTAGTCGGGATGTGTTTACGTGGACGGCACTGGTATCTGGCTATGTGCAGAATGGGATGCTGAATGAAGCGAGAAGAGTTTTCGATGAGATGCCAGAGAAAAATGAGGTTTCATGGAATGCAATGATTGCAGGATATGTGCAGTGCAAGAGAATGGACACAGCAAGGGACTTGTTCGAGGCAATGCCTTGTCGAAACATCAGCTCTTGGAATACTATGATTACTGGCTACGCTCAGAGTGGCGATATTTCTCAAGCTAGGAATTTGTTTGATAGGATGTCTCAGCGTGACAGCATTTCTTGGGCGGCAATTATTGCTGGTTATGCTCAAAGTGGTCATGGTGAAGAGGCTTTGCATCTATTTGTGAAGATGAAAAGGAATGGTGAAAGATTAAATAGGTCTGCATTTACTTGTTCTTTGAGTGCATGTGCAGATATTGCTGCTCTTGAGTTGGGGAAGCAATTGCATGGGCGGCTAGTTAAGGCAGGATTGGAGACTGGGTGTTATGTGGGGAATGCACTTCTTGCAATGTATTGCAAATGTGGAAGCATAGATGAAGCATATGATATTTTTGAAGAGATATCAGAAAAGGATGTTGTCTCGTGGAACACAATGATAGCAGGATACGCAAGACATGGATTTGGCAAAGAGGCTATGACGGTTTTTGAGTCAATGAAGACAGCGGGTATCAAACCAGATGATGTCACTATGGTAATTATAGTTTTACACTTATTTTTCATTTAGACATCATAGCATGAACATAATATCCATTTTATATTTCAATTTGATTTGCCACTACCTGCTAAAGCTCTGGCTCAATGTATTAAGGTGCCCTCCATTCATGGGATCAAGTTTATTGCTCAACTTCCTATTTTTCTCATTTTGATAATATGACAATATATCTTGGGTTTTACTGTATTAATTTCAATTCTTAATTCCTTATAACATATAACATCGTTGGTTCTTCTCTTAGGCATAATATGGTATGTTATAGTGCAATAGCCACCAAAAGGTTATCTTTTTCATTTTTTTGAGAATTGCATGTTATAACTTTTGTCAACTTTTTCGACATCAGTTCTTTGTTTCCACCCAGCAATATTCTTTTTTCCTGGATTCTCTATATGGCCACCATGATTGCTGGTGTCCATTTTTCTTATGTATTTATCTTAATCCTCAAAGACAATAGCAAATTGATATCTTAAAATGTTGACCCAAACATAGCAAAAAATAAACACTGATAATGCAAGTTACACTTGCCTAAAAGAAATATTTCTTCGCCTAAGCCTTACCTTAGTTGTGCTTTGAGTAAGTTCCATCATATCTTTAATCTCTGATTTTGTTCAAATACAAGATTGGGGCATATAATTTACAAGGTTGATACCTTAATTCTCTCGGTTCACTTTCACTCTCTCTCTGTTGTACATATGTAACCAACCCCCCCCCCCCCCCCACCCCAAATTCCTTTTATATTCTTACTGAAAATGTTTTAAGCTATTGAGACTTGATTGTGTACTTATTTAACGCATCGTTGTTAGCATCACTTTTTATCTCCTTCGGCGCAAATTATTGCAAGGTTCTTGAAAGTACTCCCCCCTAAGCTATCACCATTCATAATGATCATAGGTTGGTAGTCAGTTCAGTAGATGAATGATTTAGGAAAATAGGTTTTGGCATATTGTTTCTAATCATCTGTTTGTTTGTACATATCTTCTTTCTGTATCTAATGGTTTTTTCTTCTTCTCTACTGTATTTTCAGGTTGGTGTGTTATCTGCTTGTAGTCACACTGGGTTGCTAGATAAGGGCACTGAATATTTTTATTCAATGAATTGCGATTATGGTATAACAGCAAACTCAAAACACTATACATGCATGATTGATCTTCTTGGCCGAGCAGGGCGTCTGGATGAGGCCCAGAATTTAATGAGAAATATGCCTTTCGAACCAGATGCTGCTACATGGGGTGCTCTACTTGGTGCAAGCAGGATTCATGGCAATACTGAATTAGGTGAAAAGGCTGCTAAGATTATTTTTGAGATGGAACCTGATAACTCAGGAATGTATGTTCTTCTCTCAAATTTATATGCAGCTTCAGGTAGATGGGGCGATGTGAGCAGAATGAGATTGAAAATGAGGGATAATGGTGTGAAGAAAGTACCTGGGTATAGTTGGCTTGAAGTGGAGAATATGGTTCATACATTTTCAGTTGGGGACTCCTTCCACCCGGAGAAGGGCCGAATATATGCCTTTTTAGAAGAATTGGATTTGAAAATGAAGTTGGATGGGTATGTTTCTTCTACAAAGTTGGTTTTACATGATGTGGAAGAGGAGGAGAAGGAGCATATGCTGAAGTATCACAGTGAGAAATTAGCTGTGGCATTTGGAATTCTTTCTATACCAGCTGGGAGACCAATCCGTGTGATGAAAAATTTGCGGGTGTGTGAAGACTGCCACAATGCTATCAAACACATATCCAAGATTGAGGGAAGGTTGATAATCTTAAGGGATTCCCACCGTTTTCACCACTTCAGTGGTGGTTCATGTTCATGTGGGGACTACTGGTGAGAGCAGAGATTTATTAGGTGGAAATGCTACATTGCTGTTTCAAGTCTATTCTCTGGACTTAGTGTTAAATCCTTTCAGATAAACAGATTATAATATCCTAGTTGTTTGAAAATTTTATCAACTCTTCTGAGAGAAGATTGGAATCAGATGTTCGTTCTTTGTCCTTTTTTAGTGGATAACATTGCATGTGCAAGAAAATCTACTTCCTAAATTTCTCAGGATAGGTGGAATAACGTTGGATATATGCAGAAATTCTGGACTAATCACTGATTATATGGAAATGAGATTTATCTCTGATTGGTAATGGGAGCTGTGGTCTCATATTATTTTTATTAGATTTCAAATTGCAAACAAAAGAGAAAGTTCAAGGTGGAGTACATGGTGAAATAAATAAAAGCTGGAAACAGTCAGCTGATCCTCGGATAAAACAGCTGGACAAGTGTTCTTCATGGAGGCGATATCACTGAGGTATTTATAAGCAATGTCTCTTCTCAGATTCAACCTCCAGTTTTGCTTTCAGGTTAAGACTTGACATTGCTCAGTTACTAGATTCATGAATTTCTTGTGCTTAAGAAAGAACCTCCTAGGAAGTGACATTGTTAAAATCAATTTCTGACAACTTTATTTCTTACAAACTAAACGTCCAACTTTCATTGCTCAATATAATCTAAATCCACTCTGTGATTCTGTTCAAATACACTTAAATGCTGGTTTACAAACTGAAGAAACTGTTTTCCTCGTAATCATTTTCTGGTTCCTTTATTTAAACAATAGTTTGTAACAATACCTAAGCAATAAGTGCTCCTCCTTTCGTCAGCCATGATTTTTTTTTTGGATAGGAACGTCAGCCATGATTAAGATGGCTATTAGTAATATAATTTTCCATTCACAAATCATTAAGCCTGCTTATATAGATATGCTATATGTCTGCCTCTTGCAATCTCATTTCAGGCATTGAGGAAGGAAGGCCAATCCGTCAAAACTTCACGCCATTCCTATTGAAAATGTCCATTTTGGCAATGTGATGATAACTTCACCTGATGAGCCTGGAGAATATGGAAGAAAAGGGTCTTAATTGTGCCATTTGAGATGCTAATATCTACATGGGCTGTATATAAAAGTTTGTCGATTCTAGCTTACGCAATCTATGTCCTTTGTTTATCTTTGTGCTTTTTTTTTCTTTTTCTTTTTTTGTCTTTTTGGGATTCAATACTGTCACTCTGTTCATTTCATGTTTTCCTCTTCCTATTGAGTTCCAGATAGTTTGGATTGACCGATTGGACTTGTCATCAACTTAGAAACTATTATGCCTTTGCAAGGGAATCAACAATTCAATATGAGTTTTTTTTTTTTCAGGTTCAAGAATGATTTGTATTCTCAACTGGCAAGTCAAGATGCATCAATGAAATATCCCTCTTTGCACGTTCTTGATCAAGGCATTGTAAATGTGTTGAATTTCCTTCTTTCTTAACAGTTTATGGTAATTCTGCCTACTGGCCAAGAGCCATAAACTGCTATTAATTGGTTAGGGGGGTGTCTATTTCACAGTGTGTTATATAAACTGAAAACGTGATTTTAAATCACGTTTTCGGTTATAAAAAATTAAGTGTGTTTAACACACTGCATGCTAGAGTTTTTTCCCAATTGGTTATATCGCTTGTGCTCTTTTTCAGACAATACATAGTGAAAAACTTTTTATTATCTAAGCTTTCTAAATTCTTTTAAACTGTAAATGAGTGGGCTGGAATTAATCTCGGGATGTAATTCTTAGATAAATGATGCTATGTTGGTTGAGACAATTGAAAATTGGGGGATAGAAAATATATGGAGTAGAGAAATTATGCTGTAAGAGTAGTTTTCAGTTCGATATAATAAGATATCTATAGAAGATTTTTCAACCACGATATACCATAGATAGTCATATGCGTAGTAGAAAGTTGAAACTAGTCTCAACTTGTTTGTGACTATAGAACTAATCAGTGCTTAAGCTTTAAAGTTTAAACAGCATCCCCATGCAGTTGATGTATCAACTGTATGTTACTATCACTTTTGGATTTTGGGTGTTCCATCGTAGAATCCCTTTTTATACTCCTTGTAAAGACTTGATTGCCTAAGAAAAATTGGCAAACCAATACAAACCTCTAGTTAAGTTGCCGACTCTTTTTTTGTTTTTTTGAGAAACAAACACGCACCAAAGCACGAGGGAGGAATACAAGTTGAATTGGGGAACTTGGCATCTGCTTTCAGTGATAACCTTGAAATCTGTCAGTATCTTTGAAAAACAAATATGTAATTTTGATTCAAACAGTGATAAGTTAAAAGCTGCCAATTAAAGACTTCCCACATGGGATTTTCCCCTTCTTTTTGGGTCAAAGTCAAACTAAAGAAAATAGAGCCTACAATTATTGAGGGCACACATCCAACATCAAGACTAAGAGTTATCGACCATAAAAATCGAGTTGTTTATATATTTGTCATTTCTTTTTATTAAAAAAAAATGCCTCTCTAGCTCGGAAAGCATAATTGTATGGATGTTACTTTCTGGTATAACTACCTACCAGATAATAAATAAAAAAGAAGCAAAATTACTTTCTGGAATTCAATAAATCAAAAAAGAAAAAGTCTAAAGAATAAAGATGAATACAATACCATCAATAATAGACATCCAATCAGAAATAAAACCTTCGATGCTTCAATGCATTCATTAAACGTTCATTGCCATAGAAAGTGCAAATTGCTTTTCCAAGGAATTACTTTACAGCCCAAGCAAATTGTACAAGGAAACCCGTGTTTTTCCCTATGCCGAAAACCAAAGACTTGACCATCTCCAATAAACTTGGCTCCTCGCAACATCCGAAATAAGAAGAAGATAAATAGTAACCCTTGAAGTATGTCCACAGTTACTAAATTATAAGGATAGACAGTAGCAGATCATGCATCAACACATAAAGATGGGTCACGGGATTATCTTTTCTATATAATAAATCATATAAGTATTGGTTGCTCTTAGGTTGTCATTAGTAGCCAATTTATCACCAATCATGAAAAAGTGATTATAAATCTCACTGATATGAAAACAAAATACAGATACCTTTTTCTTCAAACCAACATTTTTTTCTCCCTGCGTATCACAGTACATAATGGAAATTGTTGTGGTTTCTTCCAAATACAAATAAGAGTTTAATTACAAGAGAGCAATTCTTCCCTGTACTGTAGTAACACGGTTATGACACAATCCTATTGTTAGCTTCTACCTGAAAAAAACTTGAGAATCTTCAATGTGCTGCCCTTTAACCATATCATGGGGAAAAAATGGGCAGACCACAAAACACCACCTTCTGAAACTCTTCCTAAAATAGATCAGAAGTATTGAATCAAGCGTGTAGGGCTGCAACCTTATGTGATAAGCCATCAAGTGCCTCATCATTGGCCTCAGGAATTGCTTCTTCCTGCTGTGAAAAATCCAAAATGAGAAGATCACCGGATAAAATGCAAGCTCGGTGTGTGTGTGTGTGTGTGTGTGTGTGATATCAATTTAGAAACAATCCCTCTGTCATGTAAATTTCAGATTACACAGGTTATTTACTCTTTTTTTAATGACTTCATTTTGTTTTGTTTTAATTATGCTTTGTAGTGTAAGGGGAATATTATAAAGATGCCCATGAATCAAAAGTCGAATCTATTTGGTCTCGAATGGCCAAAGGCAAAGACACATCATTAGAAGCAAGTGAAAACCACAATTAAAGTAACAGCCAGAAGAATGCAGTCATCACCAAAGCAAAAATAATGACAACGATTGGTACGTAGCAGCCATATTTAACAGTCGTCAACAAAAGAGTCAAATGAAAGCATAATGTAATGCCATTTTAAATGTCATTTGAGGAAAAAGAAATGGTTAGTTTGAAACTTAAGAGATTTCTAGCTGCCCAAACACAATCAGTGAATCATTCTAATATCGGAAATTCCTGCTGCAGAGGTTAATAGGGAGTCATCATCAACTACCATGCAAGGAAAAATTAGATGGCAGGAAATGTTAAAAAAAAAATACTTTAGTTACCTCCAAATCTTTTCTAGGTTTCACTTCAATACACTTGGAACCACTAATACTAGCACTCTTCAACAGGCTACGAGCACTGTAGTTTGGCTTGTTAAATCCATTTTCTGACTCTGAGTTGGCAGTTTCCAAATTATTAGATTGCAGCGCCCTTGGAGAACTCTGGAGACCTGTAGCAACAGCAGCTGCAGTTCGCCCTTCAAATTCACCATTTTGGTCAGCAGTCTCTTCCTTGGGTGCATTAACCCGCTCCCTACAAAAACAATGACATTAAAATTCGTAATGCAGAAAAATCACCTAAATAGTTTAATTAGATTTCTTTTTTATTTTTTTATCTTTTGGTAGCTGGAGCTTACTCTGTAGCTCAAAATCTACATTAACTTGTCACAATCTGATCTTAACCAAAATGCATAAAATCTACATTAACTTATCTATATAAATATGTAAAGACAGCAAAGAGAAAGTTCAAACCTAGAAACCCTAAAATAGCTCATTTCTTGCCACATGGCTATGCTAGCTCTGCTTTGCACAATTGTATAGTCCTATAATGGCTGCACCCTATTGAGCCCTGTGTCCTTTTGTGTTGGAGATTTTATTCATTCCAGGATATTATTTAATATTCTCATAATCTCATTAATTAAATCAAAGATTGTTACTCTCTCTCTCTCTCTCTCTCTCTCTCTCTCTCTCTCTATTTTTTAAATATTTTATGGAAAACATTATTCAGTTTAATCTTTGAAATTTTGTGCATGGTTCAATATGAAAATATGATCAAGATATATATAAAAATACCAAGATTTTTGTAATTGGTATTTTGTATCAAGCCTTTATTATATTTCTTCTCCTTTTTCTGATCACCTTCTCTATTGTTTATTAGATTAACATTCATATCATAAGTTGGAGTTACAACAACTAAAGCTTTTAATTCAAACAGAACTAATTAGCTATTTATCTAAATAGCATGCTTGGTTTTTTACTTTTAACATGGTAATTTAATCTTTGATTCTTTTTTATTAAGATTACCAAATAGTTAAGCTTAGTATCATTATATTATAATACTCAAAATAAATTACGGATTTCAATTCATTTAGATTAGCACATTTTTACCATTGACTTAGGACCATGCAAATTTGTACATTTTAAAAATAAAATAAAAATAAAAATAAAAAATACAACTAACAATCATGTAAATAGTAGTTCTTGATCACATGTGAAAGATTGCATTAAGTTCATTTGTTTTGTATAGGTACTCTATTGCAGCCTAAATTTGAAGAGGTCAATTTTAAAGTTGGTTATGAAGCAAATTTGTATTGTTAATATCTCCAAGTCAAAATTCAACAATTATATAGGCAATAATAACAAATAATATATTTTTAAAATGGTGCAAATCACATGCTACAAGCTAGTTTTATATAAAAGTATTCATTTAAGGGTCGGTATGATTTTGGTCCCTCAGATATGAGGTGTCAACATTCCATTAGTCACATAAACGGAAAAATGGACGGAAGATAAAAAATTGTTAAAAATTTGAAGTAACAAAATGAATGTTTTAAGAGGGCTCAAAAAATAAATAAATAAACCCCATTTTTGAGGGACAAAAAAAATGCTCTTACCCTATTTTTGGTTTTAAAAGTAAAAGAAATTATATAACCATAAAAAAAATTACAAGGACATAGGGAACAAGTGGAGTATTAATAAAAGAGTTCAATATATATTTTAAAAATAATGATTTTAAAAGAAAACTGAACAAAACAACACAAAAAATTTGGAGTTATTTAGCCAAAAATGACTGAAATGGGTTTGCCAAAAACGACTGAAGTGGGTGTGAGAGAGAGAGAGGGCAGTCTTGAAGCTTTAAGAACATCACCAAGTTAAAATTAAGAACAAGCCAACTTTTTCAATTGAGCATGTACCTAGGTAAGGAAGCATGCTGCCTTTGGAGTGGACTGCTTTTTTCTCCTTTACCATAATGCTCCTCAAGATGCGCAAACTGTCGTTTGAATCGATCTACGCCACTAAATTGCATAAAGACAGGTTAATGACTAATAATCATTGCATGAAACATATTTGAACGTGAAAGTATCACTTTTTTTAATATAACAAGAATAGCTAACTTGCAAATTAACATCTATGTACTAATAGTCAAAAGGTGCACAAGTTTGTGAAAGAGTAAGTTGCATGAATTCTATGTTCCTTTCAGTTAGTAGAAAAACAATAACAATAATGCTTTCCTGTACAAAGAAAACAATTAATGTTTGAAGCACCAGTGCCATGACTATAATTGTGGAAGTAAAGGAGGGTATGTCCCTCCATTGATAGAGGCTGTTCTTCTGTGTCCACATCTTCAAATAGTCACACAAAAGGAACAGGATGGATAACCCCCTTCCTCCCTCTCACCCCCCCCCCCCCCCCCAAAAAAAAATAATAATAAAAAAATAATAATAATAAAAAAGAGATAGATAATGCTAGTGGAATTGAAGGGGACATGGTATTTAGGAATGCTAATGGAATTGAAGTGTGTAAGAAAATAATTTTGTGAAGAATGTTCTTTTTTTTTTTTCTTTTTTTTTTTTTTGATAATTCAATGGTCTAGGGTGGGGGATTTGAACCCTAGACATCTTTGTTAGAAACATCAAGAGTTGTTAGTTGAGTTACAAGGCTTTTGGCTTGAAGAATATTCTTATCACCTAGATGGGCCAAAAACCCAACAAAATGATTATAAATAAGAGGCCAAGAAACCATTTGAATATTACCTTTTTTGTATATTTGGTTTTCTATGGTTGAAAACCAACGGAACTAAACAGTCAAAAAAATAAACCAAAAGTGATCTATCAAGTTTAAATAGGCTACAGATTTCAAATAACTACAGTTTTAAAGCATTCCTCATTGAGACTTTTTCCTCTGATTAGGCCATGACTTTGCATAACCTTTAATTTAATCACTCCAAAACATTTCCTTTGAACAAGCTAAGCACATATTCACAATGGTAAAAAAATGCAAATACTGCCATTGGGTACACATCAAAAAATGGTTGAAGTAGCAGTCAGTAAATGCTAAGGTTTTCTGGTGATCTGCTCAGGGAATTTGAGTGATTCATAAATGAGGTAGTTCAGATTGATAACCAAAAAAATACCTGTTAAATTAACAATCTAAAAGCTTAAGCTATTAGGAAATGAGGAATTTAATCATTTAACCATAATTCTAACATTCCCCTTCACGTATGAGCCTAAACTCCCCCTTAATAAGTTGAGCTGATCACGTGAGATTTTTAGTTTTTTAAATGGGAGGTAGAGAAAGACAGGGACAAACTCAAGATTTCCTACTCTAATACCATGTTAAATTATTGATTCCCCCAAAAGCTTAAATTATTAAGAAACGGTGAAATTGATCATTTAACCATAATTCTAACAATACCAATGACTGGTTTTTTGTCTAATTTATGCTTAATGAAGCATAAAGAGGACAATAGTCACAAGGATGTTGCCTATAAATTAAAAGCTCATTAAAGAGCATACAAGTGATAACTAAATGCTATTAAGTACTAACTAGCTTGCAAAGTTTCTCAAGGCATTTCCATGACCAGCAATTCATCAAGGAACAAAGGGCTGGGACATAAAGGACAAACATAATTATAAAATGTAAATAGGCAAGTCTGAAATTAGATTTTAATAAAGATACATAGCAAAACAAGACATAATAGAATTGATTAAGATGCATATATTCTAAGGTAATTTGATTGATTACAATTTTCTCTCCATATGCAACAAAAATTAGCAATGTGCTAGGTAACTTATATAGTTCAAAAAAAAAATCATAAAAAGGGGCAAAAATGAAAAGGCGTGATTAAAATGGAAAGAACATAGGAGTCAGCCTATATTTTTACCTAAAGGCATGACCCCAGATTGAGCAGAAACAGAAATCAGAACTCAGCACAGGAACCAAATTACTCCAAGGCATCATGAAGTTGAGTGCTTGTACAGCTTTCAAATGATGTATGATAATATATCCCAAATTTTAAATGGGAACCACTAGTTCCACAGTGAATGACTGCAGCTGTTTTTATCACATTAAAGAAAGTAATTTAAAAAATAGAAGACCAAGTTACAATTTTGGTCCCAGCACATTTATCACAGTTTCATTACGTCCCAATACATTCAATTGTGTGAATTTTGTCTTTCAAAATCAAGGTCCCTTAACTATAAATTGTGTTAATTTCATCCCTCAACTTTCAAAATTAAGTCAAATTCTTCTCTCAACTTTCCAAATCAAGTTAATTTTGTCTTTCAACTTTCATAATTAAATTGATTTTATCCTTAGAAGTTGACCTGATTAAGGATAAAATTGGCTTGATTTTGAAAGTCAAGAGATAAAATTCAAATTTCACACAACTTAATGTATAAGGAAAAAATTGAAATTAGCCCATTGTTGGAGGACCAAAAGTGTAATTTGGCCAAAATAAAGTAAAATTAGAAATCTGTTAGGGCAGAGAAGTCTAGTAAAAAGAACTTATTAGTCTGATAGCAATGGAAAAACTCATTTTCCCAAATAAATGAAGTACAACCAACTGATCATAAGGAAAATACACAATCATCAACACTGGGACAAGAAAGCTAAAGCCAAAAAAGATGAGGCTAAAGAAATAAGTTTCATTAGAATCATAAATTAGGGTGGGGCAACCTTCTACGGTTGAAGAAACACGGAAGAGTACCTAAATTTGTTTAACATACACTGAAAGGTGGTAATCACACAAAATACAGGAATAGCAGAGAAATATTTTTACATATTATGAATTAAAAGTGCAGTCATGGAGTCCTAAACTACTATAAAGAAGAATGATTTTTCACTTTATACCATAGATTTGAACAATTAAATGTTTGTAATTTATTAATTCCACATGTGAGGATGTAATTTTAGAACATGACATTTCAGTATGAATTAAAAAAATGCAGCATTGAATTTACATAAGAAAATGAATAAAACAGCTCTCCTATAAGAATAAAAATGAGATCTCAACTCAAAGATAACAGATAATTGCCAACCTTGGGTACATAAAGCTAGTCTGATCTCCACCTCGAAGATACTCCTGCAGCATCTGGGGATGATACTCTAAAATCTGCTTGATTCAATCCTAAGGTTTAGTATATCCATAATGAAAACAAAAGCCATTCTGCTACATAAGCAACAAGCATCAAATTTTAAGGCCATACCTCTCTATAGATTAACTCTCTAACATCGTCTTTTGCCAATTTCCTCCTCTCAAACTCAAACTCAAGTTTTGATATGGGTTGAGTGGATGGTTCACGATCCACATTAGACAAACCTTGAAAGTAAGGATCAGCCAATGCCTATAGGCAAAAGCATAGGGGATGTTAAGAAGTAAGATAATCTCAAACATTTAGATAAATAAAATTTCATGCATATTTAATTGGAATCTTTAATTTGGTTATTGTTTGGATGGCTGAATATGAGTCACCTCTTCAGCTGTCGGACGGTCTTTAGGATCAAAGGCAACTAGGCGCTCTAGTAAGCGAAGAGCCAATGGATCTGCATTAGGGAACTTTTGTGTTAAAGGAACTGGTTGTTTTCTCCGCATGCTAGCAAGATACCTTCTTGCCTTTTCATTTCGTATCTGTTAATACCACGGTAAAGTAATCAGTTAAAAGGACAGGGTGGGGGGAATATATATATATATATATACACATATATATAGAAAATCTGGAGGGAAGCCTGGAATTTGGAAACAAGTTAGGGTGAAAGCTAAAAGTTTTTTTTTCTCTTTTTGGTGGGTTTCTTTTGCTCGTGAGATGTCTAAAGCCATTTGAGTAGAAAAAGCTTTGATGCAATAATTTTCTAATACTTGGTTGCACAAAATGTCACTAGGGAATGGTGGTGACTAGCAAATGTTGGTTGCACTATACATCCAAAAACACAGAAAACGTTTTTAAAAAATTATATACACCAAAATAGATGAAGCCTCATAAACAATTTTCTCAACGTATATGATTGGATTGTCTTGGATAATGACAAAGCAAAGCAGTCACTAGAAAGAGACAACAAACCCTTGCAATAGATTCAGCAGCAGGAGTGCCAAGCAAATCAGTCATGAGATCTAATTGGTGCACCACATTTTTTCCAGGAAACAATGGTTTTCCTGTAAGCATTTCTGCAAATATGCATCCTATACTCCAAATATCGATTGCAGGGGTGTACTGCAAAAAGAAAGAAAAAAAGGTGAAACTAAACATATAGTTCAATAATCACAATTCAATACAAGTTTTAACAAGTAAAACGCATTAAAACTCACATAGTAAACTTCTCATTTCTCATGCTGCTAAAGGGCAAAAAAAAAAAAAAAAAAAGAATGTATGTTGAATGGAACAGCAATAATAACCTAACAGTCACAAATTTTCAAGAGTAAATGTAGTCCAGGATGAACAGTAAACTACAATTCTTTTAATACTGGATGACTAAATACATGATCACTGGCAGACTAGCATCCGTTTATTCAAGGTGTGTCCAGAACCAATGCAGAATTTTGGGTCAAGTCCCAAACAGAGACAGTATGTAAGTATGCTCACTTTTTAACAGCCCATCATCAGTGAAGTGTGTACAAAATAAACCCACTGATCATTCCTAGTAATCACGAGGTTATGCCAGAGTAGCACATACTAGAATATATAACGAATCAAAAACTATTAATGAATAAAGAATCTTATCAAAGTTTAATGCACATTAAAAAAGTTTAGGAGACACCACTAATTTGAGAAACTAATGACAATGGAACTTAAGCAATTTTTTGAATGCATCAGAACTCAGGGAAAAAAATCAACTTGGAAAATTTTAGCCTTATGTTGCCGGTGTGCAAACTAACTACAGCAGATATTCAACGTCGAAGTAGGTGAATCCACCAAAAGTATGATGAAATTGAAAAGGGACCAACAGATATGAAGTATTCACTATTCACCAAAGAATGCTACAAACTACGGTTTTAAAGAGGAAACTTTTTATTTAATAAGGTAATTTTCACTTTGTATTTACAAGATACCTGCCATCATCCATGTCATGGACCAAAAATATGAATGGCAATCAACAAAAGGACAGCTCCATTAAGTATTAGACATTGAAAATTTTTCTCTTCCATTATTTAACAAAAAGAAAGAAAAAGAAAGCTTTGCTAGTAGTGTAAAGACACAGACAACAAGCTTAGCTTAGAGTTAAAACCTACCTTCCTAAAAGTTCACAACCAATATCTTGTACAATTAAAAACAGGTGTGCAAGAAATCTGCACTAAGTGAAGTGATGTGTTACTTTCTGAAGTTGGTGATATTCAAGTTATAATCATAAAATGACTAAAAATTTATTTAGATTATCACATAAGAATAAAACCAGCCATAAAACAGCTCACTGTCACTCAGGCAATATGTTACAAATAGCACATAAGAAAGAGAGAAAAAATAAGAGAGGGGGGGGGGGGGGGGGGGGGGCACCTATGCAACATAACCAGTAATCAGCTCAGAAAAATCATGTTTCAGGAACTGGCAGTAGGATAATTAAACAAAATAGAGTTTGCTTACTTTCGAGAAAAAAGAGCCACAGAGTTCAGGAGCACGATACCATCGAGTTGCAACATAGTCCTTCAATAGCAGTTAACAAGTTAGAAACTGGAGGTTCAGATGTCAGGAGCTAGAAATAAAATAAAATACAAAATAAAATTTTTCACTATAATTTTAAAAAGCAGATCTAGAAAGAAATACAGTGAACTGCTATGGTATGCATGACAGTACAACTTACAGTCCAGAAAATTGCTGATGGGGCATCATTGAAAGATACACGAGCAAGCCCAAAATCACATATCTTTAATTTGCAGTCAGCATTAGCAAGAATATTTTTTGGCTTTAAATCTCTATGAAATACATTTGCTGCAAATAACTCAGGGAAATTAATTAATTATCCTCAGAGCCATAAAAGCCAAAGAAATTGCTGGAAAAGCACTAACCTGTATGTATATACTTCAGACCACGAAGAAGCTGGTATAAGAAAAACTGATAATGCTCAGGAGTAAGATCATCATTAGCCTTAATTACTTGGTGAAGATCAGATTCCATCAATTCAAAAACGACATAGATATCTCTAAATTCCCGCCGTGAAGGTGGAAGCATAATATGTTTTATTTCTACAATATCTGGATGACGAAGCAATCGAAGGAGCTTAATTTCTCTCAAAATCCTTGTGGCATCAGAAACATGTTCAAAAACATCATTAATTTTCTTAATTGCAACCCTTTCTCCAGTATGGCTGTCAATTGCAGAACCGACAACACCATAACTTCCCTTCCCGATAACTTCTTGAACTTGGTATCGGCTTGCCTCTCCATACTCTGTGAAGAATTCTGTTTCTAACCCACCCTGTACAAGGAATACCAGGCATTATTTATGAACAAGTAAATGAAAACCCAGTACCCAAAAACACTAAGTGAAGAATATGACTTTTTTGTGTCATTGATGCAGCAACAAATAATTAATTCAAGATAGAGACAAAACTCAAGTAGGGGACAGGAACCAATGGTATAAACACCTATTCTTAAAGAACTAGATCCAATAAATAAATGTTCAACTTAACTACTATGAGACTAATGCCTGTTTCTTAGGTGTGTGGAAAACATTATTAGAAACTTAACTGTTGTGCAAGGAGCTTTTACATCTCTGCATGACTAATAACATTCCTAAGAAGCTGATGGGGTAGCAGTCCAAGTAACATAACAATTCCTATAATCCTCAGAGAAAGAACCCAGCTTATTCTCTGGCCATTGGGAGGCCAGTTTACATAAGAACTTTCCTTTTTCTACGTGTCATACATTGTAAATGCATCAACAACATAGAAGACAACAATCATGAGGATAAATATATATTCCAATACCATGGATGCCCATGTTCTGCCAAAAAAGAAAATACTCATTATTGAAACAGTGTAGCCACCTAAAGAATGATTTTTTTTTTTTTTTATCCCCAGAAAGAGCAAAATATGGGCCTCCTTGGTAGGAGACAAGAAATAGCTCCACATCTTCAATACCACAAACTTAACAAGTAAGCCACTTTTTATCAACTTAGCAAAAATCAATAAATATATCATACATACTGTCAACTCAATATGGCTAAGTAAACCGAGGGAAAATTGTTAAAACAAGAAATGCAAAGGATATTATGTAGACACACATAGAAGCCAACCAGATTCTTTGTTACATTCATAAGTTACACACACACCGATACCTAGTAAATCTTAAAATTACAACCTTATATTCCATATTATGAGAGGAGGAAACACCATTTGAACTAGAGCGCATTGGCGCCCAACAAGATTTCGTCAATAATTTCAACTTAAAAACTTACATACAAGAGATTCAAGAGGACTAGAATTCCCACAAAGTGGTAAATAACCACAAAATGCCAATGATTAGAAGGCTGCCAAAAAAAAATCTAAATATAGAAATGGCTACACTAGATGGCACTATGTCAGACCACAATTTCTAAACGAATCAAGAAAGTCAAGAAACAGCCAAGAGCCTTGTAGTTCAGTGGCATTACCTGCTCTCTTTAACAAAGAGAACCAACATTCAAATTCCCCGACACCATTGTTGTAACTATCGACTTATCGAACCAAAAAAACAGAATCAGACAGTGCAGTGGTAACCCAACCAATGCACGAAACGCACTACTTGTCCAAGAATCACATTCTTCCAAAAATGCATTGGCAAGAGATCAAAGGTGAACAGTACACCATTAATTAAAAACACAAAATTCAATAATAAGTCAAATAGACAATGATCAACTAGGCAAAGCTTCTAACCCTCAGGTCCTACATTATCATTTCTCAAAATTCAAAACTTGAATTGATTCAGTTTTCTTCTACATTTTACCAGCAAACAAACAGAACCTAACAAAAACAACAACAACATTTACAAACTAATAAAAATGCAGCCTAAAAAAAATAATATAATAACACTAATAACAAATTGATAAAGATAAAATTAGATCCCAAGAAAGAATTAAAAAACAAAAACAAAAACAGAGAAGCAGATCTCAAAAAAAAGAAAGAGAAAGAGAGAGAGAGAGAGGACCTTTTTGTTTGAATCCATGTTGATGATGGTAGATTTGAAATTGGACCAATTAGGAACTTTAATAAGCTTCAATCCGTCTATGCCTTGTTCTTCTTCTTGGTGGTGTTGTTTTAGTTGCTTCGTCTTGCTCTTACAAATTATGGACGATTGGGCGCGAACTTCGCTAACATAAGAGACGTGGCCAACACCACTTTCATAATTATTAATATCTTTAATATTATTATTATTATTGTGCTGCTGCTTCTTCTTCTTATTATTGTTGTTGTTATGAGAAGAAGTTATATTATTGTTGTTATCAGCAATAATAATATTGGTTGTATTATTATTATTATTATTATTATTATTATTACTAGAAGAAGAGCGACGTTGAAACCAGCGACGAAGCCCATCCACGAGTGCTCCACCTCCACTCCCCATATACACTCCTCTTCGATTTTGATTCAAACTCACCAGATTTCTCGCTCAGCATTGCCCGTTCTTCTCTTCTTAATTTTCGCTGCTCTCTCTCTCTCTTCAAACAACTCCTGTTTTCTTGTTTTCCGCCTCTTTTTTCTCTCTGTGCTGTGCCAATGGAAATAGAGAGAGAGAGAGAGACCAGAAGAAAAAGAGAAGTTAGGTTTGCTTTGTTGGTTTTGGGAGATGGGCCGTGAATGATGCACATTAACTCTGCAATTACGGCTTTCTTTATTTGTTTTGTAAACCCCAAACGTGAGGTCGGGTTTTTGGTGACTAATGTGGGTGTTTTTGTTTTCTTTCTTTTTTCTTTTTTCTTTTTTTTTTTTTTTTTGGATTGTGTGTGTTTTTGTCAATCTTGTATCAGATTCGATCAATTATGACTTTACACATGTTACTATCTATCTCCCCCTACCGTATTCTTGGGAGGTGTTGAATTTGAATTATTGTTCATTGTTTAAGTAAACAAACTACTACTATCTATCTCCCACCCCCCACCTATATTTATATATATAAGTGCAATTATTTGTTTGTTAATAAGGGAAAAGATTGAGACTAAAAGAGGGAGGGATAGACACCTAGCATGTGGGGAGTTTACTCTAATTTGTTTATCTGTCACTTCCTTCTTTAATAAGTCTAAATCCTACCGGTTATTCTTTATCTATTTTCTTTATAGGTGCTATAAATATACACTTCATTAAGGTACATATTAATCACTCATTTTAGAAAAGAGTAAGGTTTAGGTATAATATTTATGTGTTATTCTTTATATTTTTTTTTTAAGATTTTGTATGTGAATTTTTTCTCACGAGAAAAAAGTGTATTTTTTAGTTAAATAGCCACATAGTTAAATCTTAAAATGAGAACTTAAGAATCAGTACCTAAGATACTGTACTTAAATTTTGTCTTTTAAAAAATTCTTTTTATGAAAAAATTAAAATAGCTATAAAAAAGAAAGTTAATCATTTTTTTATTTTTTCATAAAAAAAATTTTAAATAATTTATTAACATATACTCTCAGAATATACAGTAAAATTCTTTCTTTATTCCATCCCTTAAACCTAACTCAACATTCAATCCACACTTGCACACCACCTCTTTGCTAATTTGTCTCATTACCTTTTGACATGTCTCACTCCTGGCCAAGAGACTACGATAGACATGGAACTGTTAAGGAGTAAATTGGTCCTCAATAATAATAATAATAATAATAATAATAATAAGGGCTCTAAAAGCCATCTTAGCACAACCTGGAATTCTTCTCTCCATTCTATGGTTCTATCTAAAACAAAAGCCAAACAAGATTAAAAATCTATCAATAGGGTAATATAAATGATGTATGGCTCCATATAGTGATGGAACCGGGGACATTTGTGTCATGCGGGGAATAGGAGTTGATGTTAGAAGTAGTTGTTTTTAGCTAACAAGTGGTTAATTAATCCACGTATAAATTTGGGTTGTAAGAATGAAAAATGGTTATGGTTAGGGTTTATAGTTGTGAGTTGGAAGTAGTTTTTGGCTAACTAATGGTTAATTACTCCACCTAAACATTTGGATTGTAAGAATGAAAAATGGTTATGGATAGGGTTTATAATTGTGAGTTGTCATATCCATTCCAAATGAGAAGTATTACGTACTTAAGTCCACAGTACTTTCACAACATGGTTAATTACTCCGTGTATACATTTGGGTTGTAAGAATGAAAAATGGATAAGGTTTATAGTTGTGAGTTGTCATATCCATTCCAAATGAGAAGTATTACATACTAATGTCCACAGTACTTTCACAACATGGTTAATTACTCTGCGTATACATTTGGGTTGTAAGAATGAAAAATGGTTATAGATAGGGTTTATAGTTGTGAGTTGTCATATCCATTCCAAATAGGAAGTATTACGTACTTACGTCCATGGTACTTTCACAACAAATAATAGGTGATAAATTGTTATTAATTCTAATTTAAACTCATAATCAAAATTACTTTTTTGCCCACCAGTAACAACCAATAACAACTTATCACTTAGAATTTATTATAAAAATGTTGTAGATATAACATTTCTCATTCTAAATACATTTGATATGGGATATCTTAGGAGCATTTCTAAGATCACAAACTATTTCACAACTTTTTCGCCACAACTCTAATGTGACAGATTGTGAGTAAATTGCCTACTATTTATAGATGAAATTGTGGTCTATGGGTTGTATGGGGGACTTCAATAGCATGTTGAATTAAGATTTTGAATCAAAGCACGAAAGTAATATCAACCTCTAGAGTTGAGCTATGTATAAAGTCTATAAACGATATAGACATTCTATTTTACCATATTGAAATATCCATTTTGTGCAGAATATGGTTAACGCTATTAGTTTTGATGTAAAATATTTTTTGGAAAATGTTTTTCAATTTTCAAGTGTTTTTTGTAGGAAAAATATAGTTAAACTAGTAAAATATTTTTTCGTTGATTATAAAATCCTTTATAAAATGTTGTAAAATGTTTTACCTTTGAAAAATTGGTAAAACATTTTCCAAAAAAACACAAAGTGGCTTCCCCTCTCCTATCTAATCGTTGGGTCATCGGTACAATAGCCAAAGACTCTATTGCAACGACTGGTGCGGGCGATCCAGTGGTTGGAGACTCCATTCCGACATTCAATAAGGCAGTCCAATGGCCAAAGACTCTGCTCCAAAGACTGATATCATCAGTCAGTGTCTAATGACTCAACTCTGATGACCAGTGTCGGTGGTCGGTGACTTCGCTCCAAAATCTGGCAGCAGGAAACACCTCACTGATGACCGATGCCGACGCTCCAATGGCCAGATACACCATGCCGCAACTGGTGCTAGAGGTCTAGTAACTAAAGATGACATTTTATCAACCGGTGCTAGTGATCCAGTCACTAGAGATACCGCTCCATCGGTGATTAATTGTTAGTAGTTCGGTCGCTGGAGCCACCACTCTGATTGCCAGTTCCAGTAGTCCAATCACCGAACCTTCAACACCAACAACTTCAGTGTTGAACCATCAGTTTTGGTGGTTTGTTTGAAAAAATTTACTTGTCATACCAAATACTTGAAAATATTTTAAATGTAAATTTTTTAATATTTGAAAATAATTTACTTCAAAATAAACTGAAAGTAAAGGGAAAAAAAATCATCATTTTATATGAATGAAAAATTTCATATTTGGCATTGGGTAAAAAACCACATTATAATGAGTCAATATAGTATTTAAGGGCCAAACGGTATTTTAAGAATAAAATTATGGTTTTTGAACAATTCATGTGAAAAAACAAATTTTCATATTTGGCATTGGGTAAAATACCACATTATAATGAGTCATTATAGTCTTTAAGGGCCAAATAGTCTTTCACTGATTAGATAATTTAGAAGGTCTCTTAATTAGAAAAAACTAATTCATCGTAATAAAAAAAAAAAACATGGAATTTATCCTTAAAAACTGCCAAAAATTAGAGTAAAAATTAAATAAATTTATTCAAATTTAAATTTAAAAAAAAAAAAAAAAAAAACAATAACAGCAACAACTATGAAAAGTGGAAAATTATGGTTGGAATTAGCTAAGTGTGGATCCTAGCACATTGAGTGCCAATTTGTCAAAATATGGATTATATCGTGAATCAATTTTAGATTTTTTCATATTGTATATCTTATCGTATCGTATTATGTATCGTAAGATACACAAACACTTAATAAAATTTGTACAAAAATTATATATATATATGGTATATTCATTATAAATTCGAAATATATTCAACTAATGACTAATTCATTATCACTTATGTAATAATATTTAACAAACTAACTAAATAGATCATGTGTTTATAATATATATTTTCAAACTGATTAAACTCAATAGTTATAATACATGACAAATAATCCAAAATAATAATTTATTTCCATTATATTCATTATCTTGCCTAATCAACTTCATCTAAATCATTGTTATCATCATGTTCATCATTTTGCAAATTTATTTCTATATTGAAATTTTCTTTATCATCATCAACATTTACTATCTCTTCTTGTTCTTTTATTTTAATTTAATTTTAATTTCTTCTTGGAATTCTTGCTTCTTAGACTTATAACAATAGTGATAACAAATTTATATTGTCAATTAATACCTTATTCATAGTAAAGAAAAAAAAAATTGCAAATATGAAAGTGAAGTGTAAGTCTATAGTCCAAATTTGCAAACACTCATTTTAAAGCATTTGTCTATGTATAAACAGCTATGATACGCCCTTATGATATGGATATTTTTGTACATTATTGTGTATCGTACGATACTGACAACTATGCCAATTGGTATTTTGTTGTCAAATTTATCAACTTTTGTTTATTGTCCAATTTTTCTTGAGGGTTTTATTTTCAGGCATTTTTTAGAATTAAAAATTTTATCACCTAGATAAAAGCTCTCGAAGCTCATAGAGTTCCCAATAATTTTCTCTATAAATAAGAGAATCAATTAAAAGAGAAGGATTATAGCCAACAAATCGAAACTCTACCAAAATTATAAATATATCATCAAAAACGCCCAAAGAACCACAAAATTCTTTAAGCACCTTCTTTTCAACTTATTATCGAGTTCAAATGATTTTTAAAAGGAATTGTTCATAATTAATCAAAATGATAAAAATTAATCAACCCAATATCATCAAACATATGCAAAATTGTATTCATGTGATCATGGGAAAATACAAGCACGTTAGGGTTTGCAAAAATTATATTGTTCATCATTTTATGTTCATAATGAGAATATGATTTTTATGAAAATCATTTGAGCATATTCAAAACCCTAATTTAAACTACATGTTAATTATTTGGCTCATCCTTATCATTAACAAACATCAAGTTGTTGTAGGAAATTAATAACAATGAAGAAAATTAATTATAGTAAATCTAAATGCAGTAAGTTTAATTGTTGTACATTAACACTATATTTGGATGGGGTGATTATTGGAGAGATGGAAAATGGGGGAGAGAAAAGTAAGAAGAAAATTGTATTTAGGGATATTGTTTAAAGGAGAAGAATGAGGTAATTTTGGTAAGGCCCATGAGTTTTTTCCATGGGCCCACCAAAAAATGATAACTCCAAATCGGGGAAAAAAGGGGAACAATTGCTTTAGACAAAAATGTGCTCACCCCAACGTTCCTTTTTTGGGTTTGTTTGTTTGTTTTTTTCATGACCTATGTCCCTTTTCTTTGTTTGTTTTTGTCATTTGCTTCTTTTTGTTTTTTCTTTTTTTTTTTCTTATGTTACTTCTCATTCTTTTCTTTTTTTTTTCCATCCGATGTTTTTTTTCCCATCTAATTTGGGTTTTTGTGCTTTTTTTTTAATTTTTTTAAATGAAATGTTCATCCATACACAATTTTTTAATATTAATATAATGTGTTATTTTTTTAATCTAATAGAGACATGAGAGTAAATTTATACAAACCACATTTTCTATCTTCTCATTTTTCTTTTAACCAAACAAAAGAGTTTTTTTTTTTTTTTAATCTAATAGGGGCATTAGAGTAAATTAGTCATAATCACATGTAGCTAACCCTAATTTCAAGAATGTATTTTGGTTTGTTGAAACTTGAGTGGCTTGATCTTGTGATATGCTTGTCGATTTTTGCACCCAAGATATTGCCCTTTTTTTTTCCTTTTTCTATTAATCTCTTGCTTATTTAATGATCAAAATGATAATTTTATCCTTACATTGTAAATTACCCTTACCCTTGTTTTTTTATATATTAAATGATAGTCACAAAATGGGATGTTTACACACCACCTTATAGCCCCATCAACCCAACTCACTGACTTCAACACCAGAAAAAAAAAATTTTGATAATTATAATATATTGCTAACCCTGCTGTTCAAACCATTTCCCCCCCCCCCCAAACCCGCAGACCCCCATGCACTTTGTGCATGGAGATGTGTCAATTCAGTTACAAAACCCTTGGCCAAACAAAGGATGAAGAATGGATGGGTTGAAAACTCAAAACCGAGTACATGGAAAATGAGATAGAATATTGAAGGGGAAAAATGATTTAGGGTTGCTTTGTAAATTCTACGTTGAATTTTGAAAGTTAAAAAATGCCACCACTAATTTAATTTTTAATCGGGCTAATTACATTCCCTTCGAACTATAGAATCAAATTCACTTGCTCCACTTAAATATAAAATCAAGTAATGTTTTCCCTTAAAATTACTATGACTTTTGAGTGGAGTTTGTGATGTACTTTTATGTTAGAACATATTTCTCTCTCCCTTGCGTGTATTTGTTCCTCAAAAAAAAAAAAAAAATAAGAGAAGTAATGTTTCCCCTAATCATTTTATAATGGAAAATCCAATTTTCAATATCAGTTTCATGGCCCACCAAACTTTATAGTTTACGCACTTTTTATTTTAGAAATATGATTTTTTTTCCTATAGATCAAATGGATAAATTTATTTTCTAAATAAAAAAAGGAAAATTCTATATTTAAGAATAATTAAAAAAAAATCAATATTTAACAAAAATATACTCTAAGTTATACAATAAGTTATTGTAGGGGCCAAATTCGAGCACTATTCCTTGAGAACAAGTGGACTCGAGCCCGGCTGGCCCAATACAATAAATTTGTAGAGAGCGGGTCAAAGAGCTAGGCCTTAGCAAAGGATGTGCGATTAAGCATGGTAATGCATGGCTCGATTGACAAGAATACAGACTGAAAGTATGAAATTAGGCTCCTCAGCCGCTTTCTTTAATAGTCTCTTTCTTATATCTCTCTTGGTATTGGGTTACAAAGATTATACAAATACTAAGACACCTCTCCTTTCCTCAAACTGCCGTCCCCTTTTCTAGAGGGCTTGTTACATTTTATACCTCCTTCTGGTTAATCTCGGCCCTCCATTTGTCACTTATCCAGGTCATCATGCCAATGCTTGTCCCATCAGCCACCTTCCCATCCTTTCTGTGGATGGTAGCAGCTGAAGCGGCACTGTTCAGGGGTCACTTCTCCATTTAATACGGCCAGAACATTAGTTGTGGGTATTTAATGTGGAGGTGACAATTCCTCCTGGGATCGCTCCTCCACCATGCTCATATGACCAACCCGCTATACTTGCCTCTGTCCTGGATAGCTATGGAAGTTTACCTCCAAAGACACTTTATTCTTCCTTACAATGATCAGTGTAGGCCGAGGACATGGTTGTCCTCGGCGGTATTACTGGTGAATGGACTCGTCCTCGAACACATCTTTCTCCTCGGCGTGGGCCTTGGGCTTAGCGTAGAGTGGGTTAGGGTTGCCAAATTCTCTGGCCCCACAGTTATCTATTTTATTCAAACCATAGTGGTATTTGAATAACAAAATTACGATGAAATGAAGAGATAAAAAGGGCAAAAAGAATCCCCCCACCCCAAAACAATCTCATGCCAAGTTGCCATGGGAGGGTAGTGAGCCCAATTTATGCGTTGGTCGGGTTGTTATGATCTGGTACCTAGAAGCCCTATAGAGCCGCCATGGATGTGAGCATTAATCACTTCTATATAGGGATGACAATAGGGTAGGGTGGGTCTGAAGGATAAGGCGCCTCACATGACGGGGAAAATTTTCTTGCTCCATTCCCGCTCCTTAGGGCCCTGCGAAGACCCGCCCCACCCCGTAAAACTTTACTTCTTGTTAATTTACCCACAACTATTACAATTGTTTTTAATAAAACTTATTTCGTTAATAAAAATATACTTGAAATTACAAATAAATTTATCTCATCAAATCAAACTAATTTTTGGCAAAAATTGAATAATATTATTGAAGTATTTAAAAAGACAGTATCCCAACAAAAACAAAAATCTCACAATACAAAATTAATGATTCAATAGTATATAAATTTATTTATAATAAAGACAAAAGAAAATGTTAAAATTGGTACCTTATTTCCACCCTTGCTAGAGGAAAAAAAAAGAGGCAGAAAGCTTTGTTGGGTAGAATAAAATAAGTTAATGATATGTTTGTTTAAATAGTAGGGTTTTAGGGTATCAAAAATTTACAATTTAATTCTTGTCAATGCGGGGCAGGACGGGTTGGGTCTAAAAAATTTAAACCCATCCCAGCTCCGCCCCGTAGTGTGGGGTTAAAATCTTGCCCTGTCCCCGCCCCATCACCTTTGCGAGGCGAGAAAAACCCACATGAGGCGAAGCGAGGAGGGACAGATCAAGCAGAGTGAGGCAAATTGTCATCCCTACTTCTATAACACCAAGAGATAATCTCTTAGCATAAAGTCACTACATTTATGAATCAAAGTGATACTGCCATTTAATAATGATGATGATGGATTTATTATCAGAACGTAGCAAGCAATTAATTTAGTTTATATCAATTAATGGGGGATATTGCTTGATTGTATACGTTGGTATAGCTTTGAGGGTAAATGCAATTAAACCATTAAAATTCAAAAGAAATTAAGGACAATGCCAAAATGTTATTTGGCTTACACACTTCACTTGCTTCATTGAATTTTTTTCCTGATTAACACCTTACGTATATTGTTTATAACATATATAACATATGATTAAATTAATGAACACAAATTTTCAACTTATTAAAATTAAAATATGGCAAGTTGTTATAATGGATAACCACTTTTCCATGGGCTTCGCTCTCTCTTCTTTTGTTGCCCATTAATGACAATTTACTTCATCAAGTTGTGAAACAGAAAAGAGAACTTTTGATCATAGAAACAAAAACAAATAAAGAAAAAAAAGAAGTGGACAGTGGACACAGTTCACACACACAACAATAATGATCTCGTGTTCATGCAAGGATGGAAGGCATGACCGGAGGACAAGGAGCCGCCACCACCACCACGCCTTGCCCTCTTCGGCTCTCCATTCCTCCTCTCTTCATCGCTGCTTCTTTCTTCGGTGGTCTCCCTCTCCGCTTTCTTTCTTTCGGTTTCGAAGGCCTCCCACTCTTCTTCAGCCGAACCATCACAGTAGTAAGAGGCTTGATCGACAAAATCTCTGACCCATCATCACCTTCTTTTTCATGTTGTTGATTTGCAGGCTCTTCATGTTTTCGTATCCGGAACATGTTGCAACTACTGCTAGGAGCCAAAAAGATTTCATCTTTCTCAATCAGCTTGGTAAGATGGCAAGTGAGGAAACTCTCATGAGCCCATGGCAAGTCATGGTAGTTTGACTTAATGAAGGCTGATATTGATGCTTTGCTTGAACCTTCACCTTCATCCAATGCTTCAATAGCTTTGTATATCATCTGCAACCAAACCCAACCCAAAAAAAATGAGAACTTTCAATATAAATTTGAAAAAAAAAATGATTTTTTTTTGTAATAGTTATACCTCTGAGTAAGGAGGGTGATCTGGGGTTTTGAATACAGGAAAGATTTGGTGAAGGAGAGCTTCAATGCGCTTGGTTGCCTCCATTGACACTGGGTGTCCTCGTTTGGAGCTTGCTAGGTTGATAATGGTGTCTCTGAGCCTTTTCATGGGGATGGTTTGGGCATCTGCTTCTGGGTCATTTTGTTTATTGCTGCATTCCACCCCTTGGACCTGAGTGGCATTACCCCAATTGCACATTTTTTCAGGAATGGACACAGAGCTGAGCTCCTTGGTTTTTGGGTTTTAATGGTCAATGGGCAGAGAGGGCTTTAAAGGTCGTATTTAGTTCCACTCTGCTCTTGTAGCGTGGCAGTATTGTTTGCAGTTCACGTAAATGTGGCGGATTGATTGGTGGAGGGGTACACTTTGTATTATATGACAAGTAGGGTCCACCTCAAACCAGCTTTTGAAATTTCGTTGTATGAAAAAATGGAATCTTTTTGGGAAGGGTAAACCTTTTTTCTTTTTCTTTTTTTTAATGTTTTTATTGAAATCCAAGAGAAGGGTTATTAAGAAATAAAAACAATTGCATATAAGAATGAGCTAGTTTGATATAAGGATAATATTACCAATATAATCATATATCTAGTGTAGGAAGTAGCATCATAGAAATAGTCGGATATAAGAAAATCATATTAAAGTCAGATCAGAAATAAAATTTGAATAGTCAAATAGGTTGTCTTTATTTTATTTGAAATGAAACTAATCGTATTCTCCGGAAAAAAAAAAAATTACTAAAAACTAATCATATTTTGTTTGTAAGTGTTTCCCTAATCACAACTCTTTGCCAAATAAATAACGAACATGATCGTAAAATAAAAAATAAAAAATAAAAAGGAATTGGTGATTTTTTTTTTCTTTTTTTTGAAACGAAAACTATAAATATCCATTCTATAACTGAACTAAATCAAAGTATAAAGCTTTCAAAGCTGAAGGAGTAGAATCCTCAATCCAGAATACATGAGCAGAAATATGCCTAGCATAACGGGTTAGAGAATGGGCCACAAAATTAGGGGCTGTTTGGATTTATGATTTTCATAACTCATAATTTTGTTTCCATCACCCATAACTCAAAATATGTGGGTCCCACAGTTAAGAAGTGTGTTTGGATTTTCATAATTCTGTTTTCAGTTTTTGTTTCCATCACTCAATTCTCTGATTTTTGAGTGATAAGTTATAAAAACTGAAAACATATTTTAGGTGTTTTCAGTTTCCATAACTCTATTTTCAATGACATTTTCGTAATTAAACACACACAGAGAAACCCACTGTTAGAGCAACAGCCGTAACTTTTGACCTTTTTTTTTTTCTTTCACTGGGTTCGGTGAGTTTTCCTTTCTCTGTTCTTCAGTTCATTCTTTCTTTTTTTTCTTTTTTCTGTTTCCTTCCTTTTCGCCTTTCTTTCTCGTCTGAGTTCGTTCTCTTTTTTTTCTTTTTTCTTTTTTTCGCCTTTCTCATCTCAGACCCATAAAAAAAAAATCAAGAAACACGACTGAACGTCGATCCGGCTTTGTCGCTCATCAATGGCATTGCTCGTCGCTCTTGCTCTGAGCCAACTCGGCCTCGAACGCATCGATGATTTCATGAATCACTTGGCGATTCGGTGATTCATCCCATCTGACCCAGTAACTCGTCCCATCTGGCGATTCGGAGCTCACCGTTAAGGTTAGTATGGTGGCGGGAAGCAAGGACAAGTGGTCGGAGATGATTGGTGGTGCCAGATGAACTGTGCCTCTGTGATACAGTTTCTTTATAGTAAAAAAAATATAGGACAAAACTCTGAGAAACAAAGATAAAAAAGAAAGATATGACAGAGAGAGAGAGTTATTAGGGGCTGTGAGTGAGGAGTTAGACAGTGGGTCCCACAAACAGTAGAAAATTTTGAGTGATGAGAAACTGAAAACATGTGCCAAACGGGTAGGGTTGGGGAAATCAGGGTATTTTAAGTGATGAGTGATGAGTGATGAGTGACGAAAATTGAGTGAGGAGTGTGAGTAATGACAAAAAAAATTCCAAACAGCCCATTAGTCTTTCTACTCATACTATTCACCAAAAACTAAGTAAGATCTACGTACCAGCAAATTTCGGATGTCGAGAAAATCATGTCCATGCCAAGAACCATGAGGACTTTAGGTTGTTAGAGCATTAGCATCCACTTTCTACAAAATATTTCATTTTACCATCTTAAAAGCTACTTTATCTATTATACCATGCTATTTTACAACACACTCAACATTCCAAGCTCTCTTTTTTTACCACTTTATTTAAATATTCTTTATTATTATTATTTTTTACTATTTCTCTCTCTCTCTCTCTCTCTCTCTCTCTCTCTCTCTCTCTCAAGCAACCAACAACCACAACCAATTAGCAACACTAGAAAAAACTCAACCACACCCACGCTCATCAAACCGACCACCACCATTAATCACCACCACAACGGCAACCCCCCACTACCACCACCATCACCACCACATTAGTCACAAACCCAACCACACCCACACTCATCAAACCTAACAATACCTGAAAAAACTCAACAACACCCACATTCATCAAACCCACCATCACCATCAATCACCACCACCACGACAACCCTCCACCACCACATCAGTCACAAACTCAACCACATCCACACTTATCAAACCCACCACCACCACGAGAGAGAGAGAGAGAGAGAGAGAGGAAAAAAAAATCCAACACCACCCACAGCCAAAACATCACCAAAATCCATTAGCAAGCAAACCCAACACCACCCATACCCACGGCCAAAACCCATCACTAAGAGAGCCACAACCCATGAACCATAAATCAACCCATCATGACCCACGCCAGACTTGAGAGACCTACAAGCTAGAGAAGAGAGCCAAAATTGAGAGAACCACGACAAAGAGAAGACAGAAAGGTGTGGCTTGGTCAGGTGGCTTGCAGTGGGTTACGATGCCCTGTGATAGTGGTCCGGCCATGGTGGCTTGGTGATGGTGTTCCACCATGGGTTTTGGGTTTGAAGAGGAGAAAGCAGAACAAAAGAGAGAGAACGAAGAGAGAGAAAATGAAATGAAATAATGTGAGAAAGAGAGAAGAAGAAGAAGAAGAAGAAGAATTAGACAATAAAACCACAATTTTTTATTATATCATCCTACTACAATACCATCTTAGATATAGAATGGTATTGTAGCAACATTGTAAAATTTTTTACAATTGACGGTCTGGATAATGCATCTTTTTAGTGATTTGATGCTAAAACTTAGCATATCTAGAGTTTTACAACTCCGAATACTGATGCTCTTAGGGACTTTGTTACATTGGTGTTATCACCTTCAATCACGATATTCTTGAAGCCAACTTCAATAGCAAATTCTATCACTCTTCGGCAAGCTAGCAACTCAGCAACTTCAACACTATCCACTACTTGACAACCATAGACTGAAAATGATGCCATGACTTATGATTGGCCATTTCATATGACAACTCCATATCCAGTGAAAGCTAGGTCTGAAAATACTGTAGTATCGAAGTTAAGCTTTGTAGTGATCATCAAAAGGAAGCATCCATATAATAATAAATAACAAGTAGACTAATAGAGGAATTATAATAATGTGATGCCTAAATTACATGACCACGAACATTGTGTATGACCATGGTTTTTTAATCAAAATAAAAACAAAAAAAAATGTTAAATAATGAATTTATGGAAACTTTTGGCGATAAATTTTTAATTAGAGAAACTCGTTACTTAACCCAAAGTACCACTACAAAAGGGTCTAATTTATAATAAATTCAATGATATAATTTAACCTAGAATAAATTGTTTTAATAATCTTAATATAAGTCTTTATCAAATAAATTTTAGTGTAATTATAGAGCACTACATGAAAAAAGGGTAAAATACAGTTAACAATTAACACTCTCTAGCTTTAAGCTAATATCAAGTCCAAAATATTTAAAATTGACAAAATCATTATTATTCATTTTTCTCCTCTCTCTTATGCTGATTAAGAATCAATGGCATGTTTGGTAGACTGTAATAAGCATTGTAATGTATTAGTTATTCCTATGGTTTAGTTATTCTTTAGTTTAATTATGTTTTTATTACAAGGAACAGTCATTTATTATGAATAACTATTCTTCAAAATGAGGAATAACTATTCATCTTTAAAATGGTTGTATTAGCTATTCTTTAGTAAGTGCAATAGTTTCAAAACTTAATATATTTTCAAACAAACAAACTTTCCATATATATCTAACAATTATAAAAGTAAAAAATAACATATATCTCTCTTAAATTTTAAAAATAACAATTTTTTTTTTTTTTTAGGGTCAAAATAACAATTTTTAAGGATATATAATTGTATGAGTAAAATATTTCCTAAAATAAATCTTAAATTTTATTCTAATGTTATAACTTATAATCAAACTTATGAATATGTTTAGTTATTACATTACAACATATTTTATTCCTAGTAATAAAGATTACAATTCATGTCATAATTTTCATTTGGCGTATTAAACGTACCCCAAGTTAATCAATCTTAAAATGTGTTGAACTACGCTTGTATCAGCTCAAGTTATAATATATATATATATATCATATTATATATAATAAAAGTTGGGCTTAGACGCTGTGATTGCGCCACGTGGCTTCACCAAATTGCAGAAATTTTAATAAATTTTTAGATTTTAAAAATAGATATATATACATATTTTTTGGATAAATATGACAAATTAAGTAATGAAAAAATGTAGCATTTGATTTACAACTATAACAATTGTGTCTATCTAAAATGTTATCAACAAACTCTAAAATCAAAAAATAGATATATATTTTTTGTCCTTAAATTTTTCTCCTATAATTTCTAATTTGATTACAATCCAAATTCTTCATATAATCCTTTTATTATTAATTTATCTATAATTTAAATAAAAAAAATTAGAGTATACGTAGAGTAGTTAAAGTGAAAGAATTGATGAAAAATTTTTTCCTACGTTTTTTTTAAAAACATAAAACTAAAAAAAAGAAGATAGAATTTGCTTTTTTTTTTTTTTTGGTGGATAAATTTACATTTTATGTCATCTTTTTCTTAATAATAAAGTAAAAAAAAACAAAAAAAAAAAGGTATTTGAGTTTCACGTAAACTACTACTTTTTGTTTATATCTTTTTCACAACCTAAAATTCTCACTATATATATACACAGTTTTTTTGGTGTTTCATTATTTCTACTATGTACTTTACAATTATTTGCTATATCCTTCCTTTCTCCTCTCTGCCCTACCTACAACCTTGCAGGTAATTTTTTTTTCTTTCATCAAATTGAATAGATTTGGTATATTTGTTGCCTTTTTATTATATATAATATGATTTTTATCAACAAGTTTTATAGAAAGGCTGAAATTTTATGTTTAATCACACCTTTTAATGTTTTTCTTTTTAGAAGTCAATATAGCAAGCACTATTTTTGTATTTTTTAATTTCTTATTACATGATTATTTATTGTTGACATCAATATTTTATTATGGATTTAATTTGTTATGCCTTTTGTTTGGTGTTTTGTTACATGTAATCTATATTCTTTAATTAAAAGAAAAATTTGCTGTCAAACATGAAATTGGATAGAAAAGAATCCATCTGTCCAAATTTCTATGTAAGTCTATCTTTACTTAACTCCGTTTTTTTTTTTAATTGAGGTTTTGGCTTAATTTTGTTTTCAACCGTTTCAATTATTGAATTCATTATTTTTTCATGTATAATATTAATATCTGGGTTTTTTTAATGATAAAAAAAATAATATATGTGTTCTTACAGGCTAAAACACAATACAATTACAAACATTACTTTAAGTTAGGGTGTTATATTTATTTATTAGTAAGTTAGAATGTTACATTAAGTTAGAGTATTATATTTTTATTTATTATTAATTCAGTTTAGGGTTGATATAACTTATAATCATTTGAATGAAATCAACACTAAAACAAATTATTTAAATATCAAAATAAGAAAAAAAAAATTAAATTTCATTTAAGTGTACAAGTACAATTTATTTTTTAATCTTAAATTTTGAATTAATTCTTTTTTTTAATTTTATTTGTTATTAAATTTAATTATATTATCAAAATATTTTTTATTAAGCCGTGCATCACCACGTGGCTTCACCAAGTTGTAGAAATTTTATTAAAATTTTTAGATTTTAAGAAAAAATATATATAATTTTACTTCTCCTATAATTTCTAAGTGGATAAAAATCATAATTTTTTAAAAAAACAGCAATTTTAATTTCTCTTATAATTTCTAAACTGATAAAATTTATAATTTGATTTTAATCCAAATTCTATCTTAATTTGAGTAAAATCTAAATTCTTTTATTAAAAAAAAAACTCTTTATTAAAAAAAAAAAAAAAAAAAGAAGCAACATGTACACGTTTAAGTTGAAAAAAATCTTAATTAAAAAATTTCTATGATTTTAACTTCTCCTATAATTTCTAAACTGATAAAATTCATAATTTTATTATAAACCAAATTCTTCATCTAACTCTTTCATCAAAAAGAAAAATCTTCATTAAAAAAAAAAAAAAAAAAACAGCAACATGTACACGTTAAGTTGAAAAAAAAAATCTTAATTAAAAAAAAGGTCGGCTGCCCCAAATTGCAAGAAATTTATAGATAAAAACAAAACAAAAATAAATAAATATTAAGCCTTATGTATATCACTATATCCTATTTGAATTTGATCATAATTGAAATACTAATCCGCATCAAATGCCACTTCTAAAACTAATTAGATAAGTTTATCACCAAAAAAAAAGAAGCTAATTAGATAAAGCATGTATATAAAAAATTCTAATTAGAATGAATTACAAGGACCAACAAAGCTAATTTGATAAAACCTAAGACACCAAAACAAAAAGCAACATGTACACGTTTAAGTTGGAAAAAAAAAGGTTGGCTGCCCCAAATTGCAAGAAATTTATAGATAAAAAAATAATAATAATAAATATTAAGCTCTATGTATATCACTATATCCTACTTGAATTTGATCATAATTGAAACACTAATCCGCATCAAATGCCACTTCTAAAACTAATTAGATAAGTTTATTTTAAAAAAAATAAAAAAATAAATAAGCTTATTAGATAAAGCGTGAACATAAAAAATTCTAATTCAGATGAATTACAAGAACCAACAAAGCTAATTTGATAAAGCCTAAGACACCTAAACAAAAAGGAAAATAAGCATTTAAAAAAAAAAAAAAAAGCAACATGTTCACGCACTACAAAAAAATCTTAATTAAAAAATTCTATGATTTTAACTTCTCTTATAATTTTTAAACTGATAAAATTCATAATTTCATTATAATCCAAATTCTTCATCTAACTCTTTTATTAAAAAGAAAAATCTTCATTAAAAAAAAAAAAACAGCAACATGTACACGTTAAGTTGAAAAAAAAAAATTCTTAATTAAAAAAATGGTTGGCTGCCCCAAATTGCAAGAAATTTATAGATAAAAACAAAAAACAAAATAAAATAAATATTAAGCCCTATGTATATCACTATATCCTACTTGAATTTGATCATAATTGAAATTCTAATCCGCATCAAATACCACTTCTAAAACTAATTAGATAAGTTTTAAAATAAATAAACTTATTTTTTGAAAAAAAAAATCCAAAGTACAAAATATTAAAATGTGTAGTTGCGTACGTAGAAGTATAGCTATTCCCATGAATTTTTTAAAAAATAAATAAAAACCACTTTCATTGGAAGGATATACACACAGGAGGAATTAATAATAAATTTGTTATCTACTTTTTTCAAATATATTTTGTTTTAATTAATTTATTTTGTGAATGAATATCAAATTTTTGGATAACCAAAAAAAAAAAAAAATTTGGTGTCTCTCCCCTCACTTTCAATGATAAAAATTTAATTCTTATGTAAGTTTAACTATTGTTATTTTTTAATGTTTAGTAATTTGGGTTGTTCATAATACTTAACTATTACATTGAGGTTACCGCTTAAATATGCTTTCAATTTTTTTTTTTTAATTATTGAATTTAAGGTTTTTCATTTAAATATGCACTTGAGTTTTAATTAAGCAAACCCCCTTTATATTTTTAAGGCGTATCCTTTTATATTAATTGCATAATTATCTACCATATTCCATTCAATTAATTTTGGACTTATATATGATTTTTTTTTTTATAAAAAATTAATTTTACACAATATGTATTCATTATATAACTTAAAAGTTACTTCGTTTTAAAAAAATAGAGTAAGAGATTACTTTATTTTTATTATCTATTTAATGTTAATTAATATAAAAATTATTATTTTTTATTTTCATTAATTTACACATGATTCTTGATTATACCGTGCATCGCACGGGCATAATACTAGTATATATATATATATATAACCCACAACGTTGAAGGCACTTCCATTGAATAACATGCCATGCGTAGGCATGACATGTAAGCTTAAATTTTCATTAAATTTTTATATTTACTTAAAAAAAAAAAGAAAAGAAAGGACTAATATATAGTTTTGGCCCTACAACTCATCGATATTTTGATTTGGTCCATGACTCCACGTTCTTTTAATTGCATTTAATGTTACTTGCTAACCTTTTGTATTGTTCTAGTTATATAGCTCCGTTCAAATTTGTTTTGATTAGGGTCAACGGAACCTTATCTTGGTTGACATGACACTCGTTTAATCCAATTGACAACTCATTGTTGTGGGGACATAGTGTTCATTTGGAAACAATGAAAATTATAAATTATTTCATTATTCCGTTATTTTTGTTATTATTCATGGATCCCATTACATTTTTTGATACTTTTTATAGGCCTCATTGTACTATTTTAACTAACTTTTACCTTTATCTACAGTACTTTCAGTAATAAATTTTCAGTTTCAGCAAAATAAGCGATATCCAAATAAATAAATAAAAAAAGAGTAAAAGAGAGCGCATTGAATTAAATGGGAGGATATGTGGGAGCCAAAAGGGCAAAGATTGATTAGGGTTTAGAGACCTACACACTTCAACCACATGCCATTATTAGCAAGGCATGCAAGGAGCATTATAGTTTGTTTGTTTGTTTTTTTTGGGAGAAACACAGTTTGTTTATATAAGAGGGATGAGAGTGAATGAAATGAATAGAGTTTTTTTTTCTAAGAAAATTCTTTTCATTACCTTGTTTGGAAGCTTATGCTTTGTTTGTTTTACTAGAAAACCTTCTATAAAGATAGTTTTTCACATTTTTCAATGTTTGGTAGCATAAAAAAAAAATTGGTCAATAAAAAACTCTTATAAAAATAAGGCTTATTTTCTATAGGTTGTTTTCCAAAAAAAAATTTTGGAAAACAATCTCTCTCTCAAACAGTGCATAACTCTTATAAATATTATCTTCTTCTGACCTAGGAAAAAATATTTTCTTTCGCTCATTCAGCCTTTCTTACAATAAACTCTCTTACTTCTTCTCCTCCCTTTATTTTTTCTCTCCTCACACCCTCACTATCACCCCCTCTTGCATTTTCTCTTCCCACAGACTTCTCTCGTTATCTGCCTTTCTTCTCTTTTTTCTCCCTATTTCTTCTCCCCTCTATAACACCGTTCTTTGATAAGGTTTCTATTTTTTTTTCCTCTTCACAAATCGGCCAACAGTTCTATAACAATTTTTGGTATATTTATCAAACTATTTGTACTGGATTAGTTTGCCAATAAAACTATTTAGCCTATGTGGCATTTTGAACTATTCAAAATGGAACTTAAGGTTATAATGGTTATTTTGAATTATGAGAAGTATGGTTTATATATATATATATATATATATATATTATGAACGTTACTGTTTATATACATGAGCAAGATGAGTATTTGAAATCATAAAAATTGGATAGCTAATTTTGATTGTATCCATTGTCAAAATTTTAGTTTGAAAACCAAATTCATTCTTGGTTTTTATTATTATTATTATTTATTTATATTGATTACATTAGGTGGTTTACACAATACACATATTATAAATGTTTTAAATTACAAGAAATGTTATAAAAACTGTGAATACCAAACACCAGAAAACATTCTCAAGCTCATTTTCAAGATTGTTACTAAACACCAGAAAATAAGATAATTTTCTGAAAAATACTCTCTAAAAAATGGATTATTTTTCGAAAAATATTAATGCCGAAACAAACAGAGCGTTAATAGAAATGATTCTTTTCCATCTTAACCCCAATTTTCAATTTCTCAAAAAATGAGAGGAATTGGAAGGAATGAAAGTCTCCATAATACCCTTATTTGTTTTTTAAATGATTATACTCCTACTAATTTTTTTCCTGACTCATCTGTCTTTAAGACTTTAACTCCCACACAATATTACTTTCCATTTCATTCCGTTATTTTCAAACATCCAAACAATAATGAGATCAATTTTTATTTTGAAGAGATAATGAGATTAATATTTAATTAATTTCCTTTTCATTCCATTCCTTTTCTTCTTCTTCTTCTTTTTCTTTCTTTCTTTCTATTTCGTTCCTCTTCTTTCTTCAGGGCATTAACATCGTGGTCAATAGAGTTTTAGTCCAATCTAAGCTACCTTTTCCTATTTTAGCTAAATCTGCTATTCATATACACCTACATCAACCTTTCTACTCAATCTACATTCTATATTTATGAACAATACCCACATTGAGTCCTATCATCTAAATGTGTTCCTAATTGCTCATTTATAAAACCCCAATCAAACTATATATACATCATCTTCAATTTGGAGGATCATACTAAAAGTATGCTCATAGTGAATATCTAGAAAGATAAACAGTTGCCTATGCCATCTGTCCATAATGTACGTTCACCCATCACAAATAAGAAGCTACGGTGAGCTAACTCATAGCCAAAGAGACAAAGATGGTGGAACCCAGAGAGTCAATCTCGTACCGGAGGCTGTACCGGTTTGACCGGTGGAACGATATATTTCGGTACCAGTTAATATCAGTGTACCATTTCGGGTTTACCTCTATTTTTTATATTTATAAATATATATATATATATTATAATAAAAATAAAAGTTCATCATAAAACTTTACCTCAATTCAAAGCAAATTATTCATGGTTTTAGACTTTAACTTAATAAGAAAACAAATGATACTAATAAGTTAATGAAAATAAATTACCATTTTGCCCTTACAAATATTCAAAAATTACAAAACTAAAAAAAAAAAAAAAAAAAGAGCTTATTTTTGTACTAGCCAGTATGCTCGGTACTAACTGAAACCTTCGAAATTGGCCAGTATGTCTGGTATTAAACCGGTATGAAATGTTGACGTTTCAGTATCGGTGCATGTACTAGTACGGTATATACCGATGGTAACGGCTAGTACGGTACAGTATCGATGTTGGAAATATGCAAATGTGTGCAGCGGAAAATTAACGGATCTACTTCATTTGCAATTGATAACATGCACTATTTAAGTTTTAGAATATAGAACAAAATAGTGTACCTTGGTGCGGTGAATTTCAAAACCAAAGATCAAAAGTTCTTAGGAACACTTTCAATCTTCACTCCAATTCCACTAACACCCAAGATGTGTGGTCTCTCAATCAGTTATATGTGTATGTTCTAGAGAGAATTCAAGAGTGTCTAACACTCACATACAAAACATTTCATGTACTTGCGATTGTTTTTAAAAATTCTGTATGTTTCTCTCCTAATAACTGATTATCTAATTGTGCTAGCCTTTTGGGCCTTTCCAATTGGGCTCTAGTATGTGGCTTGGAGTGAGACTAAAAGAGAACAAATAAGATACTAACTCCAATGAGTCTTAGGCTTTTCTGTTAACTCTTGACAAGTCCAAAGTTACCATTAATTATATTTAATACCACTATATAAATATAATTGCACTCTAGGCCTTATTAATAAATTATATCCCAAGACTTTATTGTATATGTAACTCCTTCATAAAATATTCGTAGTAACACAAAGTCATGAATGTAGACTGCCACTTTGTAAATTACTACATCTTAATCCTTGAGTACCCGGTTTAATCTTTTAAGTTATTCGTTATATATTTATGAAATCCAATTTCAAAAATATATACTTTAGTAACTATTTACGAAGTAGTTAGGCCTAACATTCTGAATAACAAACTCATTAAACTTATCTCAAGGGAATATTTTGTATCTCCGTTAAGAGACTATAAATTCAATCTTGAGAATATATGTTTCATCAACACTAAATATGGTTGCCTAACATACTGAAATTTTGACCGTCACTTTAGATCTCATTCCTGATATATCAAAGCAACCTACACTTCATGATTAGGTCCATTATTCTCTCAGGATTAAGAGTTCATGTAAATATAAGTCGTGAGATTTATTATTCATTTGATAGTCGTTAGGAGAATGATAAATCTCACAACGGTCCAGTTCAATATGTCTTAACTCTTAAAACATATCAACATATCAACTAGAAGGCATCACTTCCATGATCAAGACAAATCATATTAGTTAATATGTTATAGTTTTCACAGATAAAATGCCCAATTTTATTACCGACTACGAACTAACATTCTGAGTTTACATAGAATTTGTGATTTATATCTTCTGTGACTTTTCACATAAATCACATACTATGCATCTCATGGACTATATGATAATGTCCAAATATTCATGTTACCATTATTTTAGATAATAATAAAACAACTTTATTAATTACAATATTAAGTCATACATCATGTCACACATAGTCATACATAATATAATATATAGTATCATACAATAGGATTTAAGGGCACTAATCCTAACAATCGACCACCTTGGATGGAACATAATTTTGATTGAAGCTACATTCTTATCTTAGGAGCCTAAAGAAATAAAAAATATACCAATAAGTTAAAGGTTCCCAAGTGACAAATCAATATATATCGGTACGTGTTAGGGATTATGAAGTAAACAATGAAAGAAAACAAGAAAATTTAAAAGCTTAGAGTCACGAATGAATTCGTTATCTTTAAGACAATATTTGCCCCCTCCCCCATACAATAGTTTTCTATAGGGTTACTAGCAAATTTGTCTTACAACCAAGTCATAATTCTTCAAGTAACAATCTTGTAGAATTATGTGAATTTGTCAAATGGTGTAAAAATGTGTAATATATATAATCAATATTTATATACAATGATGAATGGCCCATGAAAAAACACCTCTTGAAAGTCACTTCGGTAAATACAAGCCTTTACTTTTGCACCTTGGTTGTTACTACCCTTTTGAGAAAAAAAATATTGCCTCTTTTTTTTAATTTATTTATAGAATTCTACAAAATATGAGATTATCGAGTGAGATTTATGATCTCACTCAAGCAAATGTTAGGAAAGTATCAAGTGAGCATCCGCCTGACCTCACTTGTATCCACTCATCCTTGCTTATACACCACTCCCCCTTTGCTCGATGTTGCTCGGGTGGGCTCGAGTAAGTGTTGAATCAAACTTTCTGTTTGCTAATTGAAGCACTCATTTGCTATTGATGCACTTTGTTAGCCAATCACATTATGGCCTTGGTCGAGCGGGCCTAGGCTTATTTAAGAAAGCTACTAAAAGTCTAAAACTTTGTATCTTAACTTAATTTTTTCTCCATCCTTTTATTCAAAAATATTACAACCTACACTTGTACACACCAACATATACACAACTAACACATGTAGGTTCACTATTAGATGGGCATACAACATATCCAGGGTAGGAAAAACATATAACAAAAAAGTGATATGCTCAGATGGAAAAGGAAGAGATAAAATCTGCCCTATGGTCTCTAAAAGCTTTCAAAGCCCCGGGGCCGGATGGGCTGCATGCTGGGTTTTTCCATAGATTTTGGTTAATAGTGGGCAACTCAGTGGTGGATGTAATAAAAAAGGTGTTTACGGAAATGGTTGTGCCGGATTATTTGAATACAACTCTTATTGCTTTAATTCCTAAGATTCAAAGCCCTGAGACGTTGAATAACTATAGGCCCATTAGTTTGTGTAACACCGTGTACAAGATTATTACAGAGATTATTGTTGCTAGACTTAGACCTTTCTTGGACAAGCTTATTTCTCCCCTTTAAACAGCTTTTGTTCTAGGAAGAAAAGGCATTGATAATGTGATTATAGTGCAGGAAATCATTCATACTCTCAGTAGAAAAAAAGGAAAGGCGGGATACATGGCCATTAAGATTGATCTTGAAAAAGTATACGACAAACTTGAGTGGAGTTTCATAAGAGACATGCTCATTAGGGCAAATTTGCCGGCTAACTTGATTGACATCATTATGAGTTGCATATCCACGGTTTCGACCTCTATTTTATTTAATGGAGAAGTTCTTGATCCGATCTATCCATCGAGAGGAATAAGGCAAGGAGATCCGCTATCTCCATATTTATTCATTATATGCATGAGGTTTCTTGGACAACTCATTGAAGAGAAGTGCAATGCTAAGCTATGGCAGCCTGTGAAGGCATCTTGTGGTGGACTGGCTTTTTCACATCTATTTTTTGCAGATGACTTGGTTTTATTTGCCAAGGCTAACCATACCAATTGCTCGACTGTAAGGGACGTTATTGATGCTTTTTGTAATGCTTCGAGTCAATCAGTTAGTGTAGCTAAGTCTAGAGTTTATTTTTCGCCAAATGTGGATAGGGACTCTAGGGAGTCGTTCTGTGATATTCTTGGATTTGCCTCAACTTTGTCGCTTGGTAAGTACCTTGGAATTCCTATTAAGTACCCGGGTTCTTCCTCTCAAGAGTTTAACTACATTCTTGATAGGGTGAAGAATAAGTTAGCGGGTTGGAAATCTAACTTGCTCTCCTTGGTTGGTCAGGTAGTCCTTATCCAAGCGTCATCGGCGGCTATTCCTGCATATGTCATGCAATGCACATACATTCCGAATAAAATTCTAGAGGGAGTTGATTGGGTGAATAGAAATTTTGTTTGGGGGTCGACGGAGTCATCTAAAAAAATTCACTGAGTTGGGTGGCAAAAGGTAACAAAACTGAAGGAGGAAGGTGGCTTTGGTTTGCAATCTGCCAAGGGCAGAAACACCGCCTTGCTAGCTAAACTTAATTGGAGGTTTAATGATGAAAAAGAAGCCTTATGGGCCCGAGTTCTAAGGAAAAAATACTGCAGCCAGAGGAGGGTTAATTCAGCCAATGCGGACAAGCTGTCATGTTCACAGATTTGGAAAGCAGTTAAGAAAGGGAGGGGTATTTTCAATGAGGGAAGCATGTGGACGATTGGTAGGGATAGTAATCTTTGGTTTTGGTGGGATAATTGGTGTATGATACAAGGTCCATTAACCCAAGGGGCTGAACAATGGAAGGTTTGCGAGTTACTTTTAGATTTTAGCTGGGATTGGGGGCGGATTCCATTCGAGCTTCCTTTCAAGATCAAGTCTTTAATCCAAGCCATCCCCATTCCTATTATGAGTAGAGGGAAGGATAGGCTAGCCTGGTTAGGCAACCCGAGGGGTACTTTTGACCTCAAGAGTGCCTATTCTTTTGCCACGGCTGAGGAAGCTATTCCTCCATTCAGTTCTGGATGGATTTGGAAGCTTGAAATGTTGCCCAAGATCAAAACTTTCCTATGGAGATGCTAGCATAACAGCATAGGTGTAAAGAGTTGTCTTGCTAGGAGAGGGATGGATGTTGATGAATTATGCCCAATCTGTCAAAGGGAGCCTGAATCAATCATTCATGCCATTAGAGATTGTTTTTGGGTTAAGGGAGTATGGATGCAGTTAGGTGTGAGCACATCTAATCAGGAATTTTGGATGAGTAATCTCTAAGATTGGATCAATCTTAATGGGAAAGCCAAATGCAGCCGTGCCCAAGGGTAACCCCCTTGGAAAATTTCCTTTTCATTTGCTGTGTGGTGTATATGGAGAAACCGGAATATGGTTGTTTTTAATGGGGAAAGGGTGAACCGAAATCTGTCTCAGGAGATCATGAACCAAGTATTGGAATTTATATACTGTGTGCACTCCCCAAGGAGCTCGAATTGGAAAATCTTCATGAGTCTTCATTGGGAAAGGCCTCCATTGGGTTGGAAGAAACTCAATACTGATGGATCATGGTTGGGAGGGGCAGATAAAGCTGGTTGTGGTGGCTTAGTAAGGGATGAGCAAGGGGAGTGGATTACGGGCTTTACTAGACACATTGGCTCAACAAATAGCTTCACAGCAGAGTTATGGGGGCTAAGAGAGGGTCTTATTCTTTGCTACAATTTAAACATTGAATCCCTTGTTGTTGATTTGGATGCTCAAGCCGTGGTGGATGTTTTGAAGAACAATGCTTATGTTAATAGTATTATCTCTCCCATATTGGATGATTGTAGGCACTTGGCAGCGCGCTTCCAGCGGATCCAGTTTAAACATTGCTTTCGTCAAGCCAACCGGTGTGTGGATTTGTTGGCTAGAATGGGTGTTGTTCAGGATAGTGATTTTATTTCCTTTGTAAGTCCTCCTGTGGACATTTGCAATGCTTTTGAGGATGATTTGAATGGTGTATATCATAATAGGATGTGCACTGAACCTTTTGTAGTTATCTTGTTTGTTTAATGAAATTGTCTGTTTACCAAAAAAAAAACAATATACAAGCAATATAAAAGTCCATTTAGGGTATATAAGAAAGAGAATATGGTTCCTGAGTAGGGGCATCTTTACTTGGAGCTTAGGGTGTTCATATACACCCTGACTTGCAAAAAAGATAATAATTTATATACACAATTATTTTTAAACTAACTAATTTTTCTACCTAAAAAAATATATTTAACACTCTCACTTTATAATTCAAAGAATTTGGTTTAAAAAATAATAATAATATTGATCCTCCAAACATAATCCTTAACTCTTTTAACAAAAAATTAAAATAAAAACCCAAATAAAAATAATAAATATTAGCTCAAATAACAACAAAAATAGTTTAGACAACAATAAGATTATATCAAACAACAACAAATGAACAAAATATTTAACAAAAAGTCCGTTCAAAAACAAAAAATAAAAATCTCTAATAATTTAGATTCGTAACTCGTCCAACCCATTTTATAAAAATAATCTCTAATTTCATTTTTCTTAAAAATATAGTACTAAGAGAGATATTGTGGCCGTGAGTTCTCCTCGTCGCTGCCAACAAATTTACTCTTCTTGTCTTTGTAGTTGCAACATCTCTACTCGCCTTGGCTTGCAATCGCAGTAGGTATTATTCATTGTTTACTGCCTCTCTCTCTCTCTCACACACACACACACACACACACACACTTTCTCCTTTTTTCTTTTTTCTATCATCATTTTAGACTCTTTCTCACTTTATTACTCTCATATAGTATTTTTAGTTTTCACTTTATTTCTTGTCAATTCTTTTTTAATTTGCTTTTTCATTTTGTTAGTATAAAGAAATTATAAAACTTCATGTATTTATAATTTATTTTTTTGTTGTATTGATATATTCAAATTCCTTTTTTATTAGATAAGTTACCTTGGAAAATTTTCATAAAGCGGCCATTATTCTTAAGGCATAAGACATAAAAGAAAAGAAAAAATTGCGTCAGCTAGAGTAGTGACTTTTGTGTGAAATATTGGAATCCAAAGTGCAGTACTGGAATGTAACATCAAAGGTAGATGAATTGAGTTTGACAATAGCGGGCATATTATTGACAATGTAAAAAGTGTAACAAGGTTTATCAATTTCACTTTGAAATAAAAAAAAAAATAGTCAATTTTACGGTTAAGATTTTATTTTTATTTTTATTTGTTAATTTTCCTATCTTACAACTCAATTTTGAACTTTTTGAAAAGACTTTACCAAAAAAAAAAAAAAAAAAGAATAGTTTGAGAACACTTTCTTGTTTATCAGTGCCATGTGATTCAGGAAAAAGGCACTTAAGTGTTTTGAGTTAAGCCGGTACGAATCTTTATATTAGATTAGTTCAGAATTATTTTTTTTATTCTTATTTGGTAAGTTTTGATAGATCACAATTTATGTATCATTATTGATTTTGTAATGATTGGAGTCATAGAACTTCTTTGGTCTGGTGACACACCTTTGTTTTCTAATGTTTTTTTTTTTTAAATTTATTATTATTATTATTATTATTTGGGGACTTGGTTTTCTAATGTTTGAGTTTTGCCAATTTCACATATACTTTTCAAATTGACTAGTAAGGTGAGAATCCAATCGGTAGGTGTTACATTTATTCTCTTTTATAACAGGAAAATGTTAACCAACGTGGCAATGTCCTAAGACATTAGTTTATGAACTACTTTTAGAAATATTTTATTGAGATAATAATAAAACAATAAATATTATTAATATCTTTTTATATTTTTCATAAAATTAGTGTCAAAACTTTCCTATTAAGCTTTATTAATAATTGTCCTATAGACATCATTATCATTACCCTTTATAATACACCAAAACCACATCCACAAGAGAGTAGTATTAAACTTGAAATAAAGCCCCAAGTGAAAAAGAACCAAACAGAAATTGGTCAAAATAAGGGAGCTCAAGTGCAAAAAAAAAAAGAAAGAAAAAAAAAACTTTAAGTAAGATAAATAAATAGTAATAAAAAAAGAAAAAAAAGAGAAAAAAACAAAAGAGAAAGACAGATGTAGACCACGTCATCGAAGAGTGAACCTCAACGGTTGGATTTAGTTCCAATCCCATCATATCCATCATTTGGCAGTAAAAGACATCACCGTTCCTTAATTTCTCTCTCTCTCTTTCCTTTCCCTTCCCAATTCCCCATTCACTCACTCACGATACCACCTCAGCACCTAACCCAATTTCTCTCTCGAAAATCAAAACCCTCTTTTTCTCTTTCTTTAAAGAACCAAATAGAAATTACAAATTACAAAAACAAAAAAATAAAAGAAAGAAAGAAAAATTAGAAATCCCCCTTTCCTCTCTTCTCTCTCTCCTCTTCTTCCAAGTAAATCTATCTTCTCTCATGGAGCCGATACCTCAGGTTCCGTTTCCTCATCCTCATCCTCCGCTGCCGCCGCCTTCTACCGCCTACGTCACCGCTCCCAACATGGTACCCGTGGCCCCCACGCCTACATCCGCGGTGGTCCCCACCATGATCACCACCGATGCTGCTGCTGCTCTCAACCACATAGCTCATGCTTCCGTAGCCGCACCCGCGCCCGCTCCCCTAAACATCTCCCAAACCCTCAATCACAATCACACCGCCGCCGCCGCCGCCCCCCACAATCACAATCACAATCACCCTCCTTACGCTGAGGTACCGTACCACTCAATAACTCACTCCACACACTTCACACTTCAATTTTTCTTTTTCTTTTTGGTAATAAATTTTATTGTTTGTTTTTTATTGTAGATGATATATGCAGCCATAACAGCTCTGAAGGAGAGAAATGGGTCGAGTAGGCGAGCCATAGCGAAATACATAGAGCGAGTCTACTCGGACCTCCCACCCACTCACTCGGCCTTGTTGACTCACAATCTCAAGCGCTTGAAGAACACTGGTCATCTCGTCATGGTCAAGAAGTCTTACAAGCTCCCTAGATCTGATCCTGCAGCTGCTACTTCTACCTCTCTTCCTTCTATTCCTGGGCCTCCCAAGGCCCAAGCCCAGGCCCAAGGTCAAGCCCGTCCCCGCGGCCGCCCTCCCAAGCCCAAGCTCGATACCAATAACACCACCGCTCCCATCTCTCATTCTCAGCCCATTCCTCAACATCAGCCCATCCAGCAGCAGCAGCCTAATGCGCAGCCAGTTTTGGTTGCTCTTGGGCTCGTCGACGAGCCCAACGTCAAGAGACGTCCCGGCCGTCCCCGGAAGTCTGGGCCGGAGGGGCAGCCTGGGCCTGGGCCCCATGTCAAGAAGGGAAGAGGCCGTCCACCTGTGCCTCTTGGAATGAAGAACATGGCAAGGTTAGGTAAGAAGACTCCAGGTCGTCCTCCTAAGCCCAAGTCAGTGACGGGCGTGTTGGGCCCTAATGGGCTTAAGAGAGGCCGTGGGCGCCCACCTAAGGCCCAGCTCAAGACTATGGTTATTCCTTTTGCTAATAATGTAGCAGCAGCAGCAGTACCACCACCAGTGGCAGTTGCTGCACCACCCAATGCTGCAGCAAATGTAGGAGGAGGAGGAGGAGCAGGAGCAGCAGCCGCCGCCGCAGCAGCAGCAGCAAGTGGAAGGCCAAGGGGCAGGCCGAAGAAGGACGCGGCGGCACCCGGGACTGTGCATATGCCTGCTTATGGTTTTGGATTTGGGCTTGGTAGTGGTACTGCAGTTCTGCAGCAGCCCATTAAGCGGCGCGGCCGACCTGCCAAAGTTGGCGTTCCCATTGCTGGTAGGCCACAGAAGCTCAAGCCCAAGCCCAAGAACCGCTCCGGAAGGCCCGTGGGTCGGCCTAAGAAGGTAATATGATTTTTTTTTTTTTTTTTTTAGTTGACACACCTTATAATATATTGTGGCACATAAGTTTTTGAGGTAAAGGAAAATATTACCATGTTTAAAGGTTTAGAAGTATTTTGGTAACAAAAATAGAGGTGGTATCTGTTTTATTTGTTATTTGTGTTCTATTTGAAAAAATTCTCTTTGCATGGCCAAAAAAAAGCGGGAAAAAATTGCAGTATATGTTTGTGAAATTATAAGGGAATGGTAATTTCTTCTTATGGAGTATCATGTTGTTATATTGTACACAAGAAATTATGGAGAATAGAATGATGTAATTATGGAGAATGCAGTTTACAATGTGAGTTTATTTTAAGTTGTTCAAAGTGATTTTTGTTTAACTATTGCATCTTTTTAGATGTTGTGTTTCGGGTAATTTCTTGTTTAAACTATTAATTTTGTGAAGTTTATTATATGTGGAATTAGACTTGCAATTTGATTTATCTTTGTGTAAATTTAATTTTATGGTGGTGTATATGTGTTGAATTAATTCTCATTTGGCCTTTTACCATTTTGAGAAAAAAGAATGCAGCAGCATTGGCCATGTATACAGCATCTGATACACAGCGGGTCGCCTATGAAGATATTAAGAGGAAACTGGAATATGTTGTAAGTTAGATTATTCTTATGACCACCAGTAGTTTTATTTTACATTATAGTGAATTTGTATTTATGCTATGAATATGTTATTTGCAGCAATCTAAGGTGAAGGAAGCTGTTGGTGTGCTAAAGCCTCAGATAACCAACGAAAGCGCAATCAGTGCAGTGGCGGCAATTCAAGAGTTAGAAGGGCTTGCAACAATGGAAATTAGTGGACCGCTACTAATCGAGTCTCAACAGCCACCACAACTGCCACAACAGCTACCACAGCCGCAGCAGGCACTTCTGCCACAACAGCTGCCACAGCTGCATCTGCCACAACAGCTGCCACAGGCACAATTGCCATTCCTCCATAATTAGTAAGAATCGTGCTTAGTTAATCATGACCCTGTTTGCAAGGAAATCAAGATTGAACCTCTTAGTGAGGATCAATCAATATGTTGCTCTGAAGTGTGTTAACATAGCACAAAAGGGAAATGATTTGTAAAGGGAATAGGATGTAGCAAAACTAATTTGTCATTGATGTTGGAGATGGACCATGTCCGTCAAGTTTGCTGTTTATTTAACTTGAGAATGACTGTGAATCGTTCTTTTTTTATTTTTTTAGGTGGTACTGGTAAGTAACCATGAATCATATTGTCTCTTTGACTGATGACTTTAAATTCAATTTGATCACAATTGAACAACTATGTGGATTACATGAAAATTAGCAGTTTAGAATGCTTGCAGATAGAACTTAAAGGGTGAGGAAGAAATTGATATGACTTTAAGCAAATAAGCTTTGTTAAAGCCATTTTTTTTCCTCACCTTTAAGCAAATAAGCTACCAAAATAGAAGCTACCAAAATAGAAGCTAGTGAAACCCATCTGCGTGCTGGGCCATTCATTGGTATATGATGAAGTTTTCTTCTGCCTTGAGTAGACGTGCATGATAAGAAAAAGAGGTTATTGGTACTCAATATATTTTTCTAATTATGAAATTGATTTGATTATGAATTGTTACTTGTATCTAGCCAAACTTGTGTTTGGTTGCACTTTTGGAATTTATCTTCTTACTAATGATGAAGTTGACTTTTGGTTGGGATTGGATAGTTGAAATTATTATTCATTTGACGATGGGAGAGATAATGAAGAAATTCCTTGCGTGGCTTTTGATAGTTTTAAGGGTTTTGCTTTGGGTTTTTATTTTTCCTCTCTAGCGGGAAAAATGAAAATTAAAGCAGTATGTTGGTATTATTGGTTTCAGCTGCAGGAGGGTTGCCTCTTTACTCAATTTTTCTGTCGGTGGTGGCTTATTTATTTATTTATTTTTCCATTGTGTGAGATTTGAACACAGGTCTATTCTATTATTTAAAAGAGTTCAAATTTGGTAGGGGTAAGGATTGGTGTAAACCCCATGTTTTACTTTTATACCATCTAATAAAAGATTGTAATATTAGTTTTTTACTTAAAACTCAAATACATCTTACCACACTTAATAACATTTTAATAAACTCTCAGTTAGATTGGATTTTCAGATGGGTGTTATAATTGATTAGGTGTGATTATGTTTATTCTTAAATATGTGATAATGATGATATGACATATTGAAATTGGAAGGTGTAAAACTTGAGTATAAGACACATTTTTATAGAATTTAATCTCTATTTAAAACAGTAATGGTAACTACTAGTCCATAAAGATTGTTTTGGTACTTACAAAAGCAGCAAAACAAAGTGGTAGAGATTTGCTTGTTACTGTCAAATCCACAACCGATATGGGAGTAGTTTGTATTTTGCAGGTTTAATGAGATCTGCATTAAATAAGTGGACTAGTGTTAATGAATTAATGAAATCTGCATTAATGTTAATGCTTTGAGTCCCACCCGCATTATATTTAGATCTATGACACCTGGGGTAGCTTAGGCATATAAAACTGAAACAATAATTTACAAAGCATGACGGAGAGTGAACCAATTAGCCCCGCTGCTAAAATTGAACATTAATTTCAAAATTTTATTTTGGCATTTAAGCTTTACGTTTCCAAGGAAGATGAGTTTGATTTTCGATAAGCTTCTTGTAGCCTGCATCACATACAAAATTTTACTCGAGATACCACCAGGGTCAATCCATAATAAAATACTACAATAAACCTCTCTATTGATGAGCCACACCACTCTACAGACCCCGCCTACTAACGCCTTGGAAATTGTCGTTTATCATCTCCACCTCTTTGTCTTCCTTAAGGGTTGCTCTCACAGTCACAGAAAACATGTCAACCTCCTCCAACTTTCCACATTTTCCTCCGAGAAAGTCTAGGAACACATAGTCTTGTGCCACAATAGAAACCAGTCTATCTGGTTTCTTTATTTCTCAACCTCTTGTGGAACATACCACAAGTGTTATTGTGACACTGACACTTAGATGAGGCATTTGAGCACTGTGTTGATCTAGGGTCTTTTTTTTTTAATGATTAGATATTTTCTCATGCAGAGTTTGGTTGGATTTTCTCCTTTATCCACAAATATGGAGAGGAACCTGATCCCATAATTGAGGGCTTAGAGGATTCAAATGAAAAACTCTATCTAGGAATCCATTGTCATTCTATATGAACATACTAAAACGAAGTGTTAAAAGATTTAATAAAAATACGACACATCTTTTCACAGTGTACTTAGCAGTCCCTCAAAGATTAAAGCAAATACAGATTTCCAAATGGTCACTCTCTAATTGAACCTAATCGAGAGAATCATTTCCCAGGAATTAGTACTGGATATAAAGCTAGCCAAACGCTCCAATTGAACCAGCTAGGTGATACTTATTTGGAACCAAATTGCTCCAGACACCTAAATTCAAGAAAGACCCTTAAATTTTATATTTCTAGAACATTCCCATCTCCCCTAAAATTGTTGTCAACAATATATACTCACATGTTGACAATTCTTGATAGATACAAGTTCTCGTGTACCAAGGAGAAAAGCTTTTACCTGCAGATCATGGTGGTGGACTTCAAACATGTCTTTCATAGAGTGAGAGTTATATGCATCTTTAGCAGACTAATAAGTAGGATCTGTATGCATTTTTAGCAGACTAATTCAATAATAGTTACTGGCCATCAACTTCTGCAATAATCCAAATACTCTAATCTAAATCCTGCAGTTTATTATAGAAAAGATATTGACCATAATACATGGAACCAGGAAAGTACCGGGTGAGACTGCGCATTAGCCAACTTCTTTTGATCAAATTCATACTCTTTAACAGGGACTTTTGCTGCCTGAAAGTAGACTATACTACTTGACATGCAGTGCACAGAAATAGCTTATGTGACAGAGCAATTTTCTATCAAATAATTGCTATTGACAACGTTAAAGAACCTTGGATGTCAAATGAAATAGCACATGATTTCAAATACTAGTTGAGAAAGTAAATGGAACTAAGAATATTTCTAGATCTAATCAATACATCGCTAACCAAAGCAGAAGCTTTTTCAGAAAAATAAACTGCATGCTAGATGTAGAAATTGACTAATAGATAACAGCATGTCTTTAGCAGCAATGTCCTAGCAGGAGCCCCACAATCCTAAGTTCAAGTGGTGGAAAATTGGAATCCATGAATTAGCTGACATAGTAAGTGTGTGTATTGGTAAGTTCCACAAGCATCCAGTGGATCTTGAACCCACAACCTCACTCGCCACTCATTCTTGTGGGTGGAGAAGTTTCATCAACGCCAAAGCTTAGTGAAACCAATAATTGAGACAGTTCTTTCAATCAGTACATCAATTTTAAGGCAGCAAAGTTCTCAACCAAGACCTGGGATGAACAACCTAGTTATTGCAACTACAAGAACCCAGGCATTTGATCAACTTGCTTTGGAAGTAAAGCTAAGTTGCATTAAAATATGCATGTCTACTCAGTCAAGTAATATAACCTTCTTTAGAACAAATATATGTACAAATTTTACTTTCCATTCATTGGGATCTTGGGAAGCACCAAATGGAGGGAAAGAAAAACAATCTAAATCAGCTTAGAAATGCTAGGGAAACAAAGTCAGTTTCTCTTTATTATCCCTTTCTTTTCCCCCCTCCCCCCCTCCTTTTTCCTCTGAACCAAACACAACCTGGCCATTCTGCTAGTTTTGGTGAAAACTTGACATAGCCTTAAACTTTCATACCAAGCTTACTTCATATGTTAACCGCCTTAATTGACTATAATAAAAAATAAACATGATTACCATATAGCTTACCTTTGGTAGGAGCTTAATAATCTGCTTCATTTCTTCCTCAAAGTTTGCTTACAATATCCTGTCAGCTTCATCAATCATTGGTCACTGCGAGTTCGAGTTTAAAAAGAAAAGAACAATTAGAACGTATATAGATAAAATGCATGGAATAAATAGCTTTAGCTTGAGAAAAAAAAACATTATTCAATATATTTTCTCCCCATTCCCATCCCTAGACTCAAGGAAACTTAGCCAAATGAAGGAAACAATATGGACTTCAAATACATCGATGCCAGATGTATACATTAAATATACATTATAAGGTAAATAATCTAATCAATTAAATGTAAATTATAAGTTAAATATTCTAATGAATAAATTACATGCCAGATTTATCTGAGGCAAATGTAATAAAACACACGAGTGAACTCAAACCTAAGCAGGTGACTAGTCAAAATTCAACTTGAAATCCACCAGAAAACAGCCCATTGCCATCACTTGTTGCAATACTGAGACATGAGAACTAGCAACCAGTGTGTAGTTATTAAGCAAATATCAAATATATAAGCAGTGTCTATCCATATCATCTCTTCTTTCTTGGTAGTTGTCACCACATCATGCAATCCAACAAGGGCTAATTTCGTAGTGTTGCATCTTTGTGAAAGCTGCTTCAAAGAAATGCTGTATAAAGAAGCTGTGGCATTTTTACCCAAATATTGTTTGATAAATGATTTGCAGAAGCAGCTATATACATTCGAAATACTTTGATGAGTTTTGGTAAATATTCTTATAGAAGTGCTGTAAACATTTGAAATTACCAAAATGGATATCATGGTATGATTTTGAGAGAAAAAAAAAATTAGAATTTTGAAAAGAACAAAAAAATGATTAGGATATTTTTGACAACAATAATACTTTACCAAATGAGCTCTAATGAGAAATTACCTTTAACAACTTTCTCCCAAACAACTAATAAAGCAAAGCAAGTCACATGGCTATTATTAAGCGGATCATGTGACCAGAGAGTAATTTTAGGATCATAACTAATTCCACGCCTATTTTCATAAAAGAAATGATATATCCACAATATTTTCACAACATTTTTACAACAAATCTTAAGTGACAGGTTGTTACTGGTTGTTATTATTGAGGCAAAAAAGTAATCTTAGTGTTGGGTTCAAATTTGAACTAATAACAACTAACCACCTGTGATTTATTGTGAAAATGTTGTAAAAATGTTGTGGACGTAACATCTCTCTTTTCATAACTATCATATATGGCAAACTATGTCGGGCTATCTTGCACTTTTACATAGATTTACCACTTGTTTTCTACCAATCACAATAAGTCACATAGTATGATTGTGAAAATAGGTATTGAACCGGAATTGGTTTTTTTTGAAGTGACATGTAGATGTAGTGTGTTGGAGGAACTTGAAAACTCTATCCAAAATAATAATAGTAACAACAAAAATAATGTTTAAGAATTGGGTGTGCAATACAATAAAGTTTTAATAAATTAACCCCATGGTATCTTGAAGATGGTCAAGCAGTCGACTAGGTGTTGCCACTAATAAATTAACTCCTTTGACAATATGGTCTGCTTCACTTCTTCTAGGTGAACCACCAATAACCAAACCAAGGGTCTGAGAATGGTAGTTGGGTCTGTATTGCTAGCTCCCTTGTTGAGCATATAATGATGACTCCAGTTCCATTATGAGGAGTAAAACAAATGTGGTGTAACAACTCCATAGCTGGTATTAGAATAGCAAGAATTTGCTAACCCACAGTGGTGGAATTGGTCTAGCTTGAATCTGCATTTTGAGCCTCTGGCGTAGCAGCTGTATGCTTCATAGGTCTGTTGCTCTTGCGCTTCTTCTTCTTCTTCATCATAGTTGATCTGCCATGGTGGCTGATTCCAGGAGTTTTGAGTTAGGAGGACACAAAGATTTCTCATGTGGGCTTATGCCACGTTCATGTACAAAAATACAAAATAATTGGCCAACAGCATTTGGGCTTCGGAAAACTAGGCCTTACTAGAAGTTAAATTGTATTTTTACTACTGGTACATAAGATTTTGATACTATCTTATTATTTGTATTTTATCTATTTTTTGAGAGTTACTATTATTTTCACAATTCAATAATTGAGCTATGGTAGTAAGTGTACTATTTTACTTTGGAAAAAGTTAATGATACCCTAAGGACATTGGTTTATAAACTATTTTTAAAATTTTTTAACTAGAAAATAAAAAATTAATTGACTTTTTTGAACTTTTTTATATTTTTCATAAAAGTTGTATTAAAAATTTCTAAAAATGATCTATTAACAATTGTTTTAAAGGTACTTGTTAACATAATTCTTTTACTTTAATGGAGTTAGTTTTCTTGAATAATAAAATTTCTTATTTGATAATTTCCAAGCAAGCCTAGGAAATATAGGTTCCACCATTTAGCTCAATTCTTAAGTTTCTTGCAATTGAATAAGTGACCTGGGTTCAACTAAAAATAAACTAATTGATGTTTTAGCTTAATAAAAAAATAATAATCATCATTGAGCGGATGCTATATATTTAAAAATCATAATGTATCTATAAAAGAAAAGGCATAAATACTTGTGAGTGGACAAAGTTTGGCCCACGTTGAGCTCAAGCCAAGGACCACTCGGGACTGAATCGGGATTTTAAGTTAGGGGGCCCAAAGCATAAACCAAAAAACAAAAATTTAATTCTATTGTGTCAAAAATAAGATTTTTTTTATTATTCTATATCTTATAGTTGTATTGTGCTGAAAATTAGTAAAAAGAAAAAAAAAAATCTATATTTTGGTATTAACTCTATCAAATTGCCACTCCAATTTGTATTTTGGTGTTTAAAAAAAAAATTAAGCAAAAAATGATAGAATATCTATTGATTGTTCTGAATAACAGCTGCAAAGCAAAATGTTTTTTTAGTCCTCTGTCAAACCATACATCTACACATCAACTAAATACATTTCACATATTTTGGAGTTAATTCACAAACTTTTTTTGGGGGGGGGGGGGGGGGGGGTGGGCAGGAATAAATATTTTGGGTAGATTTTAAAATTTCTACATATATATATACACACACACACATACATACATATATGCTAGGAAATTTTTTTCAAAAAACCAAGGGGGACCAAGGCCCCCCCAGCCCAGGCTTGGCCTACATGTGATAGGTCTAGGGACTGAGGTGTAAGTCACTAGTTTGCCATGAAAGGATCCAAGTAGGTTCTACTTACCCTCGAGGAAGGAAAATAATACCGGCAAGAAATAATATCTTTGGGGAATTCTCCATCTGAGCATAGGTCTCAATGCTTAATTCAATTTACAAGGGAATCGGCATAGTGACGGAGCCAAAGGGACCCACCCCCTGGTATAAGATTAGACAAGTTGAAACAGTGGCTAAGACTGAAAGAGCCACTTAAATCAGGCAAATGATGAGACCCATGAACAGGAAAAATATTCCCATGATTACTAGCCCATTAATGGAAGAGTATAAAAGGAAGGAGATTTAAATAAAAAAGGTTGGAACATTCTTTGGGGGAGAGAAGCATCTCGAAAGAGAGAATTAATTCATCAATTAATTGGAAAAGGTTATCCAGCTCGGACACCAAAAAAGGGAACCTTGGTCATTTGAGGTCCTCCTTGAGAAGCCATATTTTTAGCTATCAATCACCGCATAGTAGCCTTTATCCATCACCCTCTTAACAAACTTCTCTTTGGAACTTCCTTTGTGGGCTATACCCTTAAACTGTATACAAATTATGATAAGAACTCAATAGTTCTTAATCAAGTAATGGAAATAGCTATGGTAGTTTTTTGAGGGAACTAGGTCTTCTAGAGTAGATTAGAGTAAAGAAGAGAATAGAGAGAGTGGTAGGAAGAGCAAAGAGAAGGAAATTGCATATCATTCTTCAATGTCCTTGCTTACAATCCAGATTGCCCTTTTATAGTAGAGCAATATGCTATACATTTAGTACAGGTATGAATTCTGTTATACAATCAGTTACAACTCTTGGACTAACTAACTAACCACTAGTACAACTCTCACAACTCATTACTTACTAACTTCCCAAGCTAGCTTATGCAACAGTACAGTAAAAATCCTATCATTCCATCCTCCTTTAAAAAGCCTTGTCCACAAGGTAAGACTAAAGGACACAACCATGCTCCAGTGTAGTAAAACACATTACCACAATACTTTGCTACAGAATACAACAATGCATCACAATACACTGCCAACTACTATAGCACAGACACAGATGCACTGCTATTGTAAAACATAATCCTGCTGCCACAATTATGCATTTCTGCAGAACATATGACCACAGTGCACAAGTGCTGTAGTGTGGTAAATCACACTACCACTACCACACTACCAAGATACACAGCCTCATGCTATAATCCACAATATAGAGAACAATTCTGCTGCCACACCTACCCAACACATATTACACTCTTGTTGCAACACTAACCACAACACAAAACAGAACACACTCCTGCTACAACACCAGCCACAACACTAAAAGATACATTCCAGCACTCTAGTTACAACATCAACCATCATTCCATCCCTCTTTAAAACACTTTGCCTAGAAGGTGAAGGTGAGAGTATTGAGCCAACTATATTCTTGAAAGGCCTCAAGTCAATACTAATATGGCAACCATAATTGCAAGTAATGCAGTTGCTATGCAACTGGTACAACAACCTCCCAATACATCAAGGGTGATCTTCCAATTGCCCAATACCTTGAGGACAACTTGATTACCTTGGTGATGTACTCTTCTTCAACCATTTATACATGCCATGATTCTGTGCCTTCCCAATAAAATTCTACCGTAGCTCTAGGCAAGGACTTTTAAGTATCTAAATCACCAACTAGTGGTAGGGTTTTGATCATGTTTTGGTTGCATGTTAGCACTTCTATTTCTTTCAATTCATTGACCTTGGATTGATCCTTGGAGATCTGGTCAGTTGTCTCTAAAGTCCTTAAATCTTCTTTAGTCATACCTTCTAACTTCTCCATTCTTTCTTCTTTGGTTATTTTTAAGAATTGGCTATATGACTCTTGAATCTTTGTTGTTTCTTCAATCATGGTCTTGAAAGTTGTTGAAACTTGGGTCGTTGTCTCTTGAATCCTTAATGGTGTTTCTAAACTGAAATTTTTTGAAAGTTGCTTCAGTTGCTACAATTTCCATGTATCCTTTGGTTGCTGCATTTCATGGTCATGAGCTTGGAACTGCACCCACACATGATATTGGTTTATGCTTAATAATACCCTCCATAGAACCAACATATGATGTGGATCCACATCTTGTGAGAAGAGCTTCGGCAAAAGGCCCCCAATTGGTGAAGTGATCAGCTTCTTCAGCTTCTTGGAACCATATTAGGGCTTCTCCTTCCATATAACAAGAAGCTGTAACAACCTTGTGGTACCAAGGAATTTTATGATAGGTGAAGAAATTATTTGCATAGTAAATCCAACTATATGGAAATTTTCCATTGAACATAGGAAGCTTCATGGCTTGGTTCTCTTAGTTCCAAAATTAGGTTCTTGAAGAAAGTTTCTGCTCAACAATGAAATTGTTTTTACTGTAGATTCTGGAACTTGGACATGTTTAGGGCTTGGATTTGTTGCAGAATATGTAAGGAGAGATTCTAGAATTTTGGTGTAGGGACACACTCACTTCAATGGAAGCAATCTTGTCATTAATTTGAAAAAAATGTTCTAGTTCTTGTTATGGTGGCAGGAAAGTGGTTCTGATACCAAATGATAAGACCTCAATAGTCCTTAATCAAGTAATGGAAACTACTATGGTAATTCTACAAGGGAACTAGGCCTTCTAGAGTAGATTAGAGTAAAAAAGAGAATAGAGAGAGTCGTAGGAAGAGCAAAGAGAAGGAAATTGCATAATATTCTTCAATGTCCTTGCTTACAATACAAATTACCCTTTTATAGTAAAGCAATTTGCTATATATTTAGTACAAGTATGAATTTTGTTATACAATCAGTTACAACTCTTAAGTTAACTAACTAACCACTAATACAACTCTCACAACTCATTACTAACTAACTTCCCAAGCTAGCTAGTGCAACAGTATAGTAATACTCCTATCAAATTAATTGGGGCCCCAAGCCCAATCGCTATGGGTTGAGGCACCACACTACTGATTTAGAGTTTTTGTTTTTTCTTTTTTGTTTAATGTTAATTTCAAATAAGGCGAATTATGTATACTCAAATTTATACTATTATTTTTGTCTTTAAGTATTTTCAAAGAGTATTCACATCAATCTCAATGTAGTTTTAACCAATATGGTCTAAAAATCTCACTTTTGTCAATTTAATAAACTTAAATTCAAATAAATTTGCATCGAGCTCAATATTTGTTTATTTATTTAATTTAAATATTTTTTTTCTCTCTTTCCATTCTCTTCCACCTTTTTCCTAATTCAACCAAAATCTTTCCCAATTCACAAATCTTCCCGAGTCCTTCACTACACTACCCATACCATTATTAGCCAAAACCCCAACCTTAACGTCATAGCCAAAACAACTCACAACTCACAAACATCTACCATCAACACCAAAATAGAATATAAATAAACCCTGAATGTACAAATCCTCGAACCTTAACCATGGTTATTGAACCAAACAGTCCTGATCACTGCCAATTACTCAACGTGACTCGTGATCTTGCAAGCACCAAGCCAGCACAATTACAAATCATGGTTGTTGGGTATGTTTTAAAATTATTGGGTGAATTTAAAAATTAAGCCCGTGAACTTTGGTTGGAAAGCCCAAGCTCAAGCTCCAGAATATTCCTACAACCATGTAAGTTGTTGGCTGCAAACAAAACCCCAAATTTTCTCCTTTTTCCTTAGCAACAGGTTAGCTAGCACCTTACCCACTTTTTGCAGAAAATACACAATGGTTGCTGCATCAATGAGAAAAAAAACCTCCCCTAATTTTGTCTTTCTCTTTTCACCATTTTTCCCTTAACTGCTTCCTTTTAAGAGCCTTAGGATCTGTTTGGGATCCGTTTATTTTGCTGAAATTGAAAACTTTTTGCTAAAAGTACTATAGATAATGGTAAAAGTTAGCTAAAATAGTACAGTGGGACTCATGAATAGTACCAAAAAGTGCAGTGGGACCCATGAATAGTAGCAAAAATAAGCTGAATAGTAAAATAAGTTGGCAAAAATAATCTTGCCAAACAGACACCTAGAGTTTCAAATTATATAAAGAAGATTAGTTGCAAAAGATCAAAACTTTACTTTGATACCTTTATCCTTTGGTTTTTATTGACAACTTTCTCTTAGGCATTTGCGATGAGTTTGAATTCTGTTTGTGAGTGCACATTAACAAAGTTGCCGCTTATCTTGGAAAGCGACCGCCTGAGCCATTTGCATCGACGGATTCATTCCAGTGGGGGCGAAATCGCTTCTTAAGGATAGCTGATTTAGTTTCGTGCCTCGGCGATAAGTTTTACTTAATTCTTAATTTCATATGTTTTTGCACTTGTCTATTTTATTTATAAGTTAATCTGTGCATATCTTTATAAATATATTATTGGTATTGCCTTATAATTTTGTTAATTAATTTGAGCAATCTTCAACATTATTTCCAACAATCTTAAGAAGCGATTTATGTTCTTATTGATTAATAAAATGTAAGATATTCCTAATATTATCTTAGAATATGAGGCAACATTTGTTTCGGAAATGAAGTTAATCAATAACATAACTGATTGGGTAGTGGACACTGGGGCTACTAGACACATTTGCTCCAGCAAGGAGTTATTTCTTAATTATGAGGAAGTAACAGATGAAGAAAATGTTTATTAGGGAGACTGGTACTACAAGAGTTGTTGGAAAGGGAAATGTACTTATGAAATTTACTCCTGGTAAGTCTTGCACTCTATTCTTCATGTTCCTAACATGTGTAGAAATTTAGTGTTTGGGTTATTGCTCAATAAGGCAGGCATAAAACTTGTTTTTGAATCTAATAAGATTGTCCTTAGTCAAAATGGTGGTTTTGTGGGCAAGAGATTTTGTCATGAAGGCTTATTTGTGCTTGAAACTGATTGTGAGAACATGAATATATCTAGTAACTCTTCTGCTTATATTGTTGAGTCTTTGGATCTTTGGCATGGTAGGCTAGGGCATGTGAATGTTGCAGCCATCAAAAGGATGAAACAAATCAGCCTAATTCCAAACTTAACTAATTTAGAGCATTCAAAGTGTGAAATATGAGTAGAAGTAAAACATTTTAAAAAACCTTTCAAAACTGTTGAAAGGAGCTTTGAACTTTTAGAACTCATTCATAGTAATTTAGGAGACTTCAAAAATTATACGAGTAGAGGAGGTAAAAAATATTATATGACATTTATACAAGGGTATACCTTTTAAGTAGTAAAAATGAAGCTGAAAACATGTTCATAAAATTTAAGATAGAGGTTGGAAAAAAAAATAAATAAATAAAAGGCTTAGGTCTGATAGAGGAGGAGAATATGAATCTGCTTTGCTTAAAAAATTTTGTGAAGAAAATGATATTGTTCACGAAGTCACTGCACCCCGTATACCTAAACAAAATGGAATAGCTGAGAGGAAAAATAATGCCATGCTTATTAGCTCTGGTCTTCCTTCCAACATGTGGGGGGAGGTTATCCTTTCTGCATGTCATGTATTAAACAAAGTCCCACATAAAAAGATTAGAAAAACTCTATATGAATTATGGGAAGGACGTGCACCAAACTTGGGGTACTTTAAGGTGTGGGGCTGTTTGGCAAATGTTGGAATTCCTGAACCACATAAAAAAAAGATAGGTCCTAAAATCAAGGACAGTGTTTTTATAGGATATGCACAAAATAGTCCCACCAATAGGTGCTTAGTATTGGAGACTAACACCATAGTGGAGACTAGGGATGCTGATTTCTTTGAGCAAATTTTTCCTATGAAGAGAACGAGACTCACAAATGAATCCTCATCAATAATACCCCAAGTGAGATCAAGTTCAAACTTAGATGAATGTCACTCAACACAAGAGTTAAGACGCAGTAAAAGACCTAAAAATGGAACCAACTTTGGGCTTGACTTTATCACTGCTTTTCTTTTTGAAGATGACCTAAAAACTTATCAAGAGGCCATAAAATTAGTAGATGCAACCTTTTAGATGGAAGCAATCCGTAGTGAGTTAGAATCAATCATGGCTAACCATACATGGAAGTTAGTTGAACTCCCTAGAAAATGCAAGACCATTGGTTGCAAATGGGTGTTTAAAAAGAAATTAAAAGTAGATGGGACCATAGACAAATTCAAAGCTAGATAAGTGGCAAAAGGGTATACTCAAAAAGAAGAGATAAATTACTTTGACACTTATTCACCTGTGACAAGATTATCTACAATTAGGATTCTAATTGCTATGGTCTCAATACATAAATTGATTGTTCACCAAATGGATGTCAAAACTGCATTTTTAAATGGTGATTTAGAAGAAGAAATTTACATAGACCAACTAGAGGGCTTTGTGGTTCAAGGACAAGAAAGTAAAGTGTGTAAATTTAGAAAATCATTATATGGTTTGAAACAAGCTCCCAAACAATGGCATGAAAAATTTGATAACACTTTAATTTCTAATGAATTTTTGTGAATGAATCTGATAGATGTGTGTATAATAAATTCTCTGGTGATAGTGGTGTTATCATATGCCTATATGTGGACGACATGTTAATTTTGGGAATTGACATGGATGTTGTAAAAGGTACTAAAGACCTCCTATCTTCAAACTTTGATATGAAAGACCTTGGAGAGGTTGATGTAATTTTGGGAATAAAAAATATTAGAAATAGTGAAGGGATTACACTTTCCCAATCATATTTTGTTGAGAAAGTACTTAAAAAATTCAATCATTTTGATTGTGACCCTGTGAGAACTCTATATGACCCAAGCATACATTTAAAGAAAAATAGAGGGTCCCCTGTTGCACAATCTGAGTATGCTAAAATTACTGGTAGTGTGATGTTTCTGATGAATTGTACATGCCCTTACATTGCATATGTTGTTAGTAGACTTAGTGGATATACACATAATTCTGCCTATGAACATTGGAATGCACTAACTCGTCTCTTGAGATATTTGAAAGGCACCATGAATTTGGGCCTTACATGTACAAGTCGTCCAATAGCTTTAGAAGGCTATTGTGATGCAAATTGGATATCAAATAATGATGAGACCAACTCCACTAGTTGATATGTTTTCACCTTAGGTGGAGGAGCTATATCTTGGAAGTCTTTTAAAAAAACTTGTAATGATAGATCAACAATAGAGTCTGAGTTTGTTGCTTTAGAAAAGGTAGGAACTGAAGCTGAGTAGCTTAGAAATTTACTTGCTGATATATCAAAATGGGATAAGCCATTACCATCAATATCATTGCATTGTGATTCCTAAGCTGCAATTGCGTGTGCAAGAAATAAAATTTATAATGGGAAGAAGAGGCATATACGCCTAAGACATGATATAGTGCGGTAACTCATAAGCAATGGTGTAATTTCCATGGAGTTTTTATGGTCAGAAAAGAATCTTGTGGATCCTTTGACCAAAGGGCTAACTAGACAATTGGTCTATGACACATCGAGGGCGATGGGACTTAAGCTCATTAAGTGAATCACCCATGATGACAACCCAACCTTTGTCAACAAAAGGTTCAATGGGCATCATGGAGAGATTCAAGATGACACTATTAGTGAGAATGAGATCTTACTGTCCCTCCCTATAGTGTAGATAGTGTTTACTACCAAATTAGTAAGGTTGAGTTTAAGACTCTTAATGAATTCATAGCCTTTATAGGCAGTGTGTGATAGTACACACTTGATGAATTGAACTATGTGAGTGTGGAGGTGGGGCCGCTTTCTATGAGAGTGAGGGCAAACTTTCTAGAGCACTCATGAAAATCCAAATAGGGCGCATGGCCAAAATGTGCCAAATCAAGAACTCATCCAAGAATTCACAAGCAAAGGTGTTCGTATTCTTGTGGTTCATGAAATTGGTTCAAGATCCTGTATCACCAAGATTTTATGAACTCTATAATACAAGTACCATGTGTTGATTCAAGTCCACAAGAGACATCAACACTATTTCATCTTGTGATTGCCCAATTTTTGAAAAAAAACCAAATTTAAAACATGTGGGGGATTGTTGGGTATGTTTTAAAATTATTGGGTGAATTTAAAACTTAAGCGCATGAACTTTGGTTGGAAAGCCCAAGCCCAAGCTCTAGAATATTCCTATAGCTGTGTGAGTTATTGGCAGCAAACAAAATCCCAAATTTTCTCCTCTTTCCTTAGCAATAGGTCAGCCATCACCTTCCCCACTTTTTGCGAGAAATACACAATGTTTGCGACATCAATGGGAAACAAAACCTCCCCCAATTTCGTCTTTCTCTTTTCACCCCTTTTCCGTTGACTACTTCCTTTTAAGAGCCTTAGAGTTTCAAATTATATAAAGAAGATTAGTTGCAAAAGATCAGAACTTTACTTTGATAATTTTATCCTCTGGTTTTTACTGAAAACTTTATCTTGGGCATTTGTGATGAGTTCAAACTCTGTTTATGAGTGCACATTAACAGAGTTGCCATTGTATCCTAGAGAGTGACCGCCTGAGCCATTTGCACCGACGGATTTATTCCAGTGGGGGTGAAATCGCTTCTTAAGGACAGCAGATTTAGTTCCGTGCCTCGGTGATAAGTTTTACTTAATCCTTAATTTTATATGTTTTTGCACTTGTCTATTTTGTTTATAAGTTAATTTGAGCATATCTTGTTTTATTGATATATTATTGATATTTCCTTGTAATTTTGTTAATTAATTTAGGCAGTCTTCAACACTATATTTCCAACTACGGTTAACCATATCTGGTGGATTATCATGGTCGACCATTGTTGCAATCATCCCTTAATTTCAATCTCAAAAATTCATTGTTCTCTTCTCTATCAAAAGGACCAAGTCAATTGATGGGAAAAAGTGAGACAAAGGTAGTGAAAATTTTCAAAGAGAGAGAGAGAGAGAGAGAATAATAATTTATATTAGCATGATGGTGAACAAGGTTTCAATAAGTGAATTAAGACTCTATTCATTGACAAATTTTGGGGACAAATTGTAAAGGTTGATGCAAGAAGATTTTAAGTGGATTTATTTATGTTTTTGCTAAAAAGTTGTTTTGTTGAGATTGATGGTAATGCCTCTACACAGTGAGATGGGCCTATAACCATCTCTTCTATTCCTAATTAGATTTCTTATCCAAAAGTTAAAGATGAGCTTGGACTCTCCCCTCTCCTTTCTCTTAATATAATCCTATATATATAAATTTTAAAAGAATTTTCTTTTGTTGATTTAGCCAAAACCATACCATTATTAGCCAAAACCCCAACCTTGATGTAATAGCCAAAACAATTCACAACTCACAAACATCCACCAACAACACCAAAATAGAATATAAAAAAACCCTGAATGTACAAATCCTCGAACCTCAACCATAGTCATTGAACCAAACATTCCTAATCATCGCCAATCACTCAACATGACCCCTGATCTTGCAAGCACCACGCCAGTACAATTACAAATCACAATTAACCATATGTGGCGGACCATTTGCCAATTGTAAATCACGGTCGACCATTGTTGCAATCCTCCCATAATTTCAATCTCAAAAAATTCATTGTTCTCTATCAAAGGGACCAAGTCAATTGGTTGGAAAAAGTGAGACAAAGGTAGTGAAAATTTTCAAAGAGAGAGAGAGAGAGAGAGAGAAATAAATAAAATAATCATTTATATTAGCGTGATGGTGAACAGAGTGTCAATAAGTGTATTGAGACGCTATTCATTGACAAATTTTGGGGACAAACGGTAAAGGCTGATGCAAGAAGATTTTAAGTAGATTTAGTTATGTTTTTGCTAAAAAGTTGTTTGGTTGAGATTGATGGTAATGCCTCCTACACAGTGAGTCTCTATCCAGCAAAGAGATTCCACTATAAAAATAAGAAGGAAGAAAGTTTTTTTTTTTTTTTTTTAATATTTATTTATCAGGAAAAAAAGAAAAAGAGAAGATCCCACGCGTAACCTATTTTTTGTCCTTTGGAACTGTTTTGTGGTGTGCTACTGCTACACCACCCCTATGCTACGCAACCTTTTGCCTTCTAGACCCCTGTCCTCCCCAACTACCTTTAACATTAAACTTTCCAAAATTACTGTGTGGCAGAACCTATGAGTGTGTAGCCGTCGGCACATCATTTTGACTTTGCATTATTACTGCTGCTTCCTGCAATTTCCATGTCCTCGCGTAAAGTCACACAAAATAAAAAAATATTCACCAACTACTCTGGTTCACACGAATAAATCAATAAATAAGTTGTGAAATTGAATGTTTAATTATTTACTTTTCTAAGATAAAAGAAATGCTATAGTGGGCCATGGCAACTAAATTCATAACTTGTCCATAATTGTGAATAACAAAAAAAAAAAAAAAAAAGTAACAAGTCCAAATTTTCACTGCTCAAAATTTGACCGTTCACAGCTCGTTGCATGAATGATTGGGTACTAGTTTTATAAATAATCGGTTATGTTAACGAATCTAAATTTTCTGTCTCATTTTTCTTGCTCTATTCTATATTTCATCAATAAAAATTTGCTACGTATTCACTTAATTAATTAAATACTACTATTAATTAATAATGGTAATATAAATAAGTCAATAATGATAGTATTTAATTAATTATGTTAACACGTGTTAAGTTTTTATTGGTAGAGTATAGAGTAGAGCAGGAAAAGTGAGACAGAAGATTTGGACCCTGCCTTTAGAATATTGATTAACAATTTATTTTAGAAAAATTTTGACATAAATTTTATAAAAAATAAAAAAAAAATGTTAAAATATTAATTATTTTTTTCTATAAATTTTTTAAAAATAAATTATTAATTACCACCTAAAGCCATTTATTAGCATTTTCTGTAAGTAATTTATGCACACACCGGCTCTCTTCCCCAAACCTGAGTCAAATTGCATTAACAGACCTAAAGCCTATTGGATACAAATTGTCACACCGCAATGAGGTTTCATTTCATTCATTCCCATTGGTAGAATTCATGTACGAGAGAGGGGCAATTATTTTGAGCAATTCTAGGCCACGCGCATCTTCACGCTCCAATTACAACCTGGGGAATTCTACTTTTACTTCCCTACTGGTTGGATAATGGTGGCCCCCAATTTAGGTACCCTGTGGTCCTATCTCAAATAATACTAACTTTGTTCTCAGCGCCAACACACGCTCCAATCAGATTCTTTACTTTTTAATTTCGGTTCACTTATTGGTTGATGGGATAGCGCGTGGATTTCATTAGACACAAAGTGTTTAAACGTTAAAAATTAAGGACAGCAGCTCCACGCTTTTCGAGCAATAAATATTTACTTACTTTTTTTTTTTGCCTTAAAAGCTTAGGACAAGCAAAGCCGCCCATTTGTAGAAGTCGGAGTCGGACGCCAACTAACACAGGACCTTGACGTATTCTCTATCTTAATTTAATATTCATTTCTTTTTTGTTTTTATTTTTATTATTACTATTTACATAAACTAATGAAGATTTTTTTAATAAATAAAATGGATATTCATTTCTACTATAATTTTTTTTAGGGTAAACTACATATTTAGTCCCTAACCTTTACACCATATTTCAATTTAGTCCTTAACCTTTCAATTGTGTCAATTTGATCCCTAACCTTTCAATGTCGTGTCAATTTAGTCCCTAATGTTATATTTTAGATGAAAATTGCTAACATGACAAACAGCCAAAATAAAATTTAAGTTTATTGTCTCATCAACGTAAGCTAATTTTTTGTTTTGACCATTAGACACATCATAAATTTCATCCAAAAGATAACAGTAGGGACTAAATTGACACAATACTAAAAGTTTAGGGACCAAATTGACACAATTGAAAGGTTAGAGATCAAATTGAAATATAGTATATAGGATAGGGACCAATTACGTAGTTTATCCATTTTTTTATTATATATTATTGAATTCTAAATATTTTACTCAACTGTAAGAGGTTTGAACTAGCTAAAATTTATTTTATATTAATTTAAACAATAAATTATTATTATTATTATTTTTTCTTAGAACAATTAAAACTCTTCTTCTTTCCTGGCTATGGATGGCATGTCTAAAGTCCACCTATTTAAAATAACTTAATACTTAATACACAAAATGAGTGACATTCCTATTGAACTGATTAACATTTAATTTCAGCCATAGAGAAGAGATAATCTAGAACAACATATATCATATAATAGATTAATTGAGTATTTGGTCAACCATAACGTAAACCTATTCTTCATTTACCAATATTAGCTTCATTTAAAAAAAAAAAAACCTTCATTTTTTAGCATTAGACAGTTGCATTGCGTGTGTGTCTATACATATATATTCATAATTTCACATTTGTCCTGTTTGAAGGGGATTCAAAATATGTGATTGACAATCTACAATCTCCTCCGCCGACTATCTTAGATTTTCGCTTAGATGTTATGCCCATTGTTTTTTCTTCTTTAAAATTCCCTTTAAGTTGGGAATTTTGTTTTGTATCTATGAACCTTAATTACTTTGCTCATATCTTAACATGTTGTACTGCTTTTTGTGAAAGGATATGAACCTTAATTACTTTGCTCATATCTTAACATGTTGTACTGCTTTTTGTGAAAGGAGATGGGTTTATAACTATCTCTTCTCTGCCTAATTGGATTTCTTATCTGAAAGTCAAAAGAATTTTCTTTTGTTGACTTATTCTAACATTGTTGTATAAATTTTTGAAACTCACATTTTTTCATTTTATATATTTAATTTGGAATTTAAAATTACAAATAGTGCTAAATTATATTATTTTAATTAAATTAAAAATCACTACCTTTTTTTGGGATAAAATAACCCAACACCAAATAAATCCTTATGTTTTGATATTCTCTCAACAAATTATAATCAAATTAAATTTATTCTTGATTATAAATTCTTAATTTTTATTTAATCAATTAAATATATATTATACATGATTTTTTGTTTGAACTTGTGGTTTGCACAGTTTAACCACTAGTATAATACAAAATAAAAGGTTTTGACTTTTTGTTAATTTCTTGTATTGTTGCTACATAAGTTTTGTAAGTTCACATTTTTCAAATTAACTATTATTCTAATATATGTCTATTAATTTGATTTTAGAGTTACAAATAATACTTAAATAACTTACCATACTCTTGGATAAAGCAATCCCAATATTAAACTTTGATCTTATTTTAAAAAATTATAATTACATTAGATAAGTTATTTTCTATAAGTTCTTTGATTTGAATTTTTATTTATTACTACTTATTAATTAAACATGTATCCTTTATACATGTTTTCTACAAATTTTGAAGTTTTTATTTCTTGATAAATATTTAAATATGTAATATTTTTAAATATTCTTTTTTATCCATATGGCATGGTTTTGCAACTAGTTCCTTCTATTTCGTCAACACAAGTTTAATTATATTATTTTGAAGGAGTTAATTGAATAATATATAATATTATTATTTGAGATGATTGTATATCATGTGAACTGTCTATGATATTGTTTAATCTATTATTATTATAAAATGTATAAGACATTACATTACGTTAGTGATTAAGATTAAATAAGTATGATACATTTTATTTTATTTTATTTAAAAGTGTGTATTGTGGAATTCTCTATGGCGTGGTATGATATAGCATATAAAATTTTATAAAATTGATTCAACTTTAATTGTGTGGTTATAGAATCGATATGTATTTGTGCGAATTTTCTTTTTATAGTTTATACATCATCATAAAAGAAATGCTGCTTTCACTTTCTTTCATGTGAATGCAAGGTCACTCATTTTTCCTTGAGAACTTATCCAAAACAATAACACCATGTTTTCAATTTTGTAATTTATCTAACAAGCAAGGTTGGAATTTTCTCATTTGGTCTTCTTCTCCAAAAAAAAACGTAAAGTGATTCCCTTGTTTATAGACGACTATTTCTATAATTTGATTCTCGTTTGTATCTAGATTTGACGTCTTATATTAAAATGTTCTTTCATGCGCCACCCAAACCCCACCATATATACAATCACATTTCTATATTTATAAATATAGAATAAAATAAAGTTATTGGACTTGTTTGCTAAAGCGATTGAGACAGTTAAATATCAAGGGATTTATTAACGTGTGCCCTTAGAACATATATTAATAATCCATTTTAGGAAACTATTTATGGGAAAACGAAAAAGTAATTCATTGTTTTGACAGTTTTTTCAATTTCCCATAAAAACTTTTCCAAAATGGACGGTTAATATGTGCCTTAAGGGCACACATTAACTAGACCCAAATATCAAATATGGTTGTGATGTTAAAACACAGTTAGCTAGTTGATGATTTGATGAATCATTAATTTTCTTGTTCTTTACTAAATTCTAGGGAATCAACCAATCATGTGTTAACGAAATGCAAACATAATCAAAGAGGTAGATAATATATAGTTTCCTATCACTATTTGTTGATATGATAACCATGAATTAGTTCGGCTTAAAAGATCAATTATAAGCAATTTTTATGTCAAGAGTCTTGTAACTCAGCTGGTTAGTACCTCCTAATATTTTTCAAAACGTCTAGAGTTCAAGTTTCCATTTTTATGTTGTAACTATCAAATTAAGATTAACAAATGACGTCTATTCATGATGATAGCTCTTTATCATTAGACTAAGACATCAATCGGTTTTTGGTGTAGGCAGAAATTGAACCCTAAATCTTTTATTCAACAATCAGAAACTTTACCAGTAGAGCTAATTAGAACTCAAAAAAAACTAATTGATCTTGGTTGTGCTTATGGATTTCTTTGTTGACTAATAATTTACACATGGGTAGTCCGTCCATCCATCATGTTAGTTGAAAAGAAACACCAACACAGATACTGTCATATATGCAAAGCAATAGTATCGCCCTTAATACTTGGATATGAATATTCCTGACTTCTAGGTGCCCTTACAGCTAGGCACATACCCAATATGGCTATATATATATCAATATTAATAAGATAATTTTCCTATTCTGTGCTTTTGAAGAATTTCAGTGAAGTATATCAATAAAAAAAACTTTTGACCCCACAATCTTTGATATGAATCATTGAGCAGAATTGGTGGAGTGGAAGAGAGAGACTTACTTAATGGAGGGTCTCACTTTCTTTCCATCTTCTGCAAGTTCCGAAGAGCATATACTATTATTGCATACCTTTTTGCATAAAAATATTACTATATGTTTCTTTGGATATATTTTATAATGCACTATATGTGAATATGATGAGCAGATGAGTCGGCTGGATCCACGAAGACAGTAAGGCTTAATTTGTTTTAGTTGCCCCTGCATATTCCACTCTTTTTAACCTTGCAAGAGGAATAAAATTTTGTTGTGTTGTGTACATGATATTTGATAGTATGAAAACAATATTATCATCTTATTACTCTTCTCTCTAATTTTTGGGTATCTTATCTGGGCGGATCAAATATATGACGAGATTACCTGATATTGTAATAATCTTTGATCAATAAGAAGAATATATGGCTCAATGAAATTTAGTGCAATGCTAAACCCCATTTATTATGGAATTTTTACTGAATTAACTGATCAATTTGTTTATTTATTTTTTTCATAAATAGTAAAGTTCCATATTTTAATTTGCCACGATATCCTTAGAGACTCTATGTGATGGATAGGCTCTTGCAACCATGACATGACAGAATTGGCTTATTTTAAGTAAAACTAACTTGATGCTGAGGAATAAAAAGCGGAAAAAAAAATTCAGTAATGAGAAAATGGAAATTTGAAAATAACAAGAAAAAGAACAAAGAACATAAATAGTGAAGCATTTACTAGCCAAAATTAATTGTTAGTTGTTTCTTTTTTGAGTAAGTTTTTGCTAGCCGTTTCACCATAAACATTTTTAGCATATTCCCACAAGTAGACAACCGAAAGAAAACTCTTTTGAATGGCACAAACGGGTCAAACCAATCTTCTCAAACCAAGCTTAAAACTTAAAAGAAAAACAATCTGAGGACACACAAAAAATGAGAAAAAGGAAAAAAAGGAAAAGAAAAAGAAAAAGCAAAAACAGGAAAAAGAAGAAAAAAATTAGGTCCTAGGACATGAGTCATTTGTTGTTTTCTAAATTTTAATCATGAAAGGGTACCTAGTCTTTGAAATTTTTGCTTTTAGTGACTCTTATAAAAAGAAACTGATCCCAAATGTTCATATGTGTTGTACACCAATTATATTTTCAAGATAAATGTGCTTCTACTAACATATCAAGTGCTACTTGCTTTATACTCACCCCAATCTTAAAAAATATTGGCATTATTAATTGGATAAAGTGTAGGCTACTTCCTCATATCGATTTGTTTATGGATTTGACTTTCTCAAACTTTGAGTCCTTCATTGTAATTCTACATAATAATCAGCTTTCTCTTTAAAAAGAAAATAATATAATTTTGATAGGCAGAGAAGTTTTCTATCATCACTTTCAATTAGGGAAGCACACAATTATTATGATTATAAAAAGAAAGTAGCTTCTAGAGGTTGAGAAAGCTCCCTATGATCCCTGTTAATTAGGGCATTCTAATAGGACAAAAGAGAAAAGTGCATCAATTCGTATTCGTGTTATCCTGATCACCAATACTTTTTTTGTTACCACCCTCATTTTGGATAAAGAAGAAATATCAACCTTAACCTGTATTGCATTTATGGATTCAAGAATTTCATGAAAATATGCTCAAAGTAATCATTTTTAGTGAATCAGAACAAGTAAAGCCTTTGAAAAGGTGCATCCAAGTCATTGTCAATTTGATTATAAAAAAAAGTCATTGTCATTTGCCTGTGAGGGTTGATGTTTCCAGAGACAAGAATGCTAATGCTAGGTCTGATACATCTAACCAACGGTTTACCGTTGGGGAGATAAAAATATCGGGAGTTTTTTTGAGTAATTAATATAACAGATAGAGACACATTTTAACTTAAAAGACCTAAATTGAATGGGTATGTACTTAATTATGTTATATTATCTACTCATTTTTCTCATCATTATTCAATGTGAGACTTCACTCACGTGTGTAACCCAACACCTACAATAAAATAGCAGTAGTTATTACTGGTTTTTAACTTTGTCTACTTGAATATTTATTTTTACTTTCTAATTTTGCACTGCAAACATAAAAATTCAACTGAAAAAAAGAAAAGAAAAGATAATGAGCAAATCTATCATGATTGCATGCAAATTGCTCCTCTAAGAAGCTTTTTGTTTTGATTATAATAAAGTAGGGGAGGGGAAATTCAAATCTAAATTCTCCTATTCGTGATAATTAAATAACATCATTGAGCTATAAGGTTTTTAAAATAAGAAACTTTTTTGTTGTTGAATTAATACCTTCTTTCAACTTTTATTGATACGTGTAATTATTGGTTGTTTAGGTTAATTGGGCCGCAAAAGTAACTTGCGCTCAAGAACACTAATTGTTTATACTAAGCAATATCTTCATTAAAAAAAAGGGAATACAAAGTCAAAGGGATGTTATATTAAAAATTGAGATAAACTTAAAAATTTGTTACACCTTCGAGACATGGAGACCCTAACCCAATCTTAGCTTGAAAGGAGAAAGCATCTCTTCTCACAAGTTGGTGGGTCTCATGTTAGTGGAGCGGATAAGCCTATGATGTAAGAGACTTGTTCCATAGAGCGAGCACATGAAATAGTTTTCGATAAAATGGAAGCATGTTAATATAAGATCATTTTCTACATACAAGATATATATAAAAAAAAATGTTGCGCCTTGCAACTTTCCTAATAAAAAAAAAAAGTTAACAGATATCCTAAGATCTTAAGATACTAATAGTTTTGTAACTCAATTAACACATCTCCATATATACAAAATGTTGACTGATTTAGTGGGAAAATAATTTGAACCGCAGACTTAATAGTATACTTTAATTATCTCTTTACAAAAAAAAACCAATATCAAATTTCTTATTAAAAATAAAAAAGAATTGACTTATTGATAAGAGTGTTATGCCTTCATAATATACGGCGAATATGTTACAATCTCTCCCTCTCCTTCTTAAAACTCGTGCAGCTTTTACAAGTTGGTCATACCTTTTGACTTCTCTAAATCTTTTCGGATATATAGTACTTTATACTTTTTAGTTTTTAGGGAATGAAATTTTTTTTTTTTTTTTTTTTGCGTGTATATAGCAAAAATTGATATGAGCCGTTGGTCCTGAAAAATTGGCTTGTTTTCGGGGCTGAATTGAAATTTGATTTTACCACTTTCCTCAAATTTTAAATTATTTTTTGTCATCTAGTTTTAAAAGAGGTATTTATGAGAGGGGCAAAATCAAAGTAACAACTCGAAATAGCCAAAGTTGAGTTGCAAAGAATGAATTTTTTTCCCCTCAACTTGATCATTCCTTTTTTTTTTTTTTTTTGAGAAACCCTCAACTTGATCATTCAAGATTCCATTTCTGTACAAAAGCTTTCCAACTTATTTATGCCACCACAGTTATTTAGGATTTGAGTACTTCAACAAGTCCAAGCTTTACTTAGCCTTTTGGGGGGAGAGAGAGAAAGACAGAGCCAGTTGGTTGTGTTTCCCACCAATTTAACCTTTTTCCCTGGGACCGTGAAATCCTTGTGCCTTAAACTCAAGTGGGTCATTCTTTTCTACGAGGTCCTACTCTCTCTCTCTCTCTCCCACTTGCTGGTCTTTGCTGTCTCAGCCTGTGTTACTACCTGCCCTCTTTTTCAAACTTCCCCAATAGACACTTCTCTCTTTTCTATGTTCTCTGCTTCTACTTCTTCTTCTCCATATCCAAGTAAGATCCAATTTTTCTTTCTTTTTCTCATATGGGTTTTCATTCATTCTGATTGTTCTGCTTCTTCAAGGTCATAAAAAGATCAAGAAGTTCTGATATTTGTATAGCTTGTGTTCTTTCATTGAATACTTGTTTGTTTCTGTATTATGTTCAAAACTTGGTCTTTTTGTAATAAGGAAGGTGTTAGCTATCAATTCAAGCATCTGGGGTACTCTTGATATTGTGTGAGCTTTACTGGGTATTGGTATTGCATGTAATGGTTGATGTAGCTTTTGGATTTGAGAGGTTTGTTTGGGGTCACTTGTGGGGTTTAAGGGATGGGATGTGTTGGACAAAAGGGGCTTTTTGTATGAGTGTGAACTTTTCTTTTTTGGTGGAATAGTGGTTGTGATTTCATGCTTGGTCCAAGAAAATGGAGTGGTTTATGGCCAGATTTTTACATCTTTAGCATTCAAAACTTTAGCTTAGTGAAAATATTAATATGAAGAACTTTCTTAAGAAGCTTCATATCATGTCCAATCAATCAGAAGATGCAGAAGGGTCTACTTCATCAAAGGGAAATAACAAGCCCAATGAAGGGTCATCCCCTGATAGGATTTTGCACTCTAGGCCCCATCATAATTTTGAGCATAAACCTCTTTCAGGGCTTTCAGGTTGGTTGAATTCAGTTGCTAATAGACGCAGCCCCAGTCCTCCATCATCTTCGAATGAGACAAGAGGAGAGAACATGGAACCATCTGATTCAGCTAGTACTGGTGGTTTAGATGTCCCTTTGGATGCAGTTAGGCGCGATTCGGGTTCTAGTAACTCGAGGGATCCGGATATAGAGGAAGAGTATCAGATACAATTGGCTTTAGAGTTGAGTGCCAAGGAGGATCCTGAGGCAGTTCAGATCGAGGCTGTAAAGCAGATCAGTTTAGGCTCCTGTGCTCTTGATAATACTCCAGCTGAAGTTGTTGCCTACCGATACTGGGTAAGCACTTGTCTCTTCTTATTTTTACTGATTTCAATTTGGTTGACTTGTTATTGCAGTCATAGTTCTTATAATCACAATACATTATAGGAATTTGTTGGGGGCATAATTGCTTATCGTCCAACCTTCAATTATAGTCTAAGTTTAAATTTCTTGTGGTGTAGTTAACTCACTTGTTGCTGCATACAAAATGATATGGACGTCAGAAAAAATATGTGCCTAAAAAAAGTTTAATTTTGTTTCTGTCCATAAATGCATAGGGTGCTTCCTTAAGTTTGCTTTTTCTTTTTTGGATGAACTGGATGGTCTTATAAAAGACACGTAAAAATATTTTTATGCATTAGACTTGAAGAGCTGTTAAAGAAACTAGGAAAAAGATCTGGCACGGTGTTGTTATCATCCTCATACCTCCTGTGATCTTTGTCTTTTAACACTATTACCTATGATGAAAGTCAGAAACATCTACCAATTTAATGTTAGTCGCATTCTGATAGTGTAAGAAATGTTGTTGAGAGTCACCATCAAAGCTGCTTTGCATTGAAAGAATGTGCATAGGCAGAATGGGCAGAATGGGTTGTCTGTTTACCATTCTCTAGTTTAGATTTAATTTGTTTAGCTATATGTTTTAAGTTCTTGTGTACATGTGTATATTATATTCTGGTTCACATGCATTTTCATTTTTGTAATTTTAGTTTTCACCCTTTCTGTTTCAAGGTTTCTCTCATGCCAATCCAATTTAAGATGAAAAATTGTTGAAATATTGAAATCCATGTCTCACCATGATCTCTTTATATTGATGTGCAATTGTCACTGAGAACAACTAGCAACTAGTTGAGCTTCCTGCCTCTTGCTTTTGTTTAACACGTGAATAATAACATCACAAGGTTCTGTCAAGGAGTTACCAACTTGTGTAATTTGCATTATTTGTGACTTTTTGTATCTTCTTTCTGAAAACATACTTCCAACAAAGCCAATTGCCCCTTTCCTTACCAGGTCATATTTCAGAATAAAGTAGATGAGAAAAACTGAAGCATTTAATCTTTTTATTGCTATTTAAAAAAAAAAAAATCTCCTACATTTTCTGAGAGCTTGAAATTTATCTATTTTTTTAAAGACAAATTGGAGACTAACATAATTGTACCAGATTACTCTATTTAACTTTGTTTCTCATTTTTGTCATGTTTATTCCTTTCTAACCTATCTCATATCGTAGATTTATCCATGCTTCACAGAATTACAATTCTCTTAGCTATGATGACAAGATCTTGGATGGTTTCTATGACCTGTACGGAGTTATGACGGAATCAGCCACAGAAAGAATGCCATCCCTTGTTGATCTGCAAAGAACACCAGTGTCAGACGGTGTCACCTGGGAAGCTGTTTTGGTCAATAGGGTTGCTGATGCTAATTTGTTGAAACTTGAACAGAAGGCTCTAGAGATGGCTGTCAAATCAAGGTCCAATTCTCTAGTTATTCTAGGTAGTGATTTGGTGCGAAAGCTTGCTATTTTAGTTGCTGACTCTATGGGTGGACCAGTTGGGAATCCTGAGAACATGTTGAGAGCATGGCGAAATCTCAGTTACAATTTAAAAGCAACCCTTGGTAGCATGGTTTTGCCGCTTGGTTCTCTGAAAGTTGGATTGGCTCGTCACCGAGCGTTGTTGTTTAAGGTACGTGCTTGACTTTTTTCCTTTATGGTTCAAAACTTAAGTTACATTGATATGTTAATGTGATCTGGGAGCATTTGATTCCCATATTTGAAATTCCTTTTGGATGGTTTTGACAAAAATGTCTAAGCAAAAGCAACATTCTCACAGCTTTGGTTTCCCTCATGATGAGAATGCTATTGGTACTTCTGATAATTTAATTATATCAATTTCGTAGCTGTTTTTGAATTAATATGATTGCATGAGCAAAATGACACTTTGTTGTTAAGGATGAATGTATTTCAGACTGGAAATGACGGACTAAGAAGGCTGGGAAAATTTGAGAAAAGTGCAATTTATATGCAATCGTGTGATCAGGTTCTTGTTGTTGCCGGTTCTATTTTATTCCCATACTTCTTTTATTCACTTCAGAAATGCTTTCCTTGTCCATGCTAAGTCTCTGATGTCTTTTCTCATGAAGGTCCTGTTAGAGAATCTGATGCGTACATTGTCAAAGACCTTTCATGATTTATAAATTTTACGACTGCGTTCCTTCCTATTATTCATCAAGAATGTTGTGGTTAGCCACTCTATAGTCTCTGCCCATCCTTAAGATTTGGGTGCAGAGACATAATGATTTGGACGGTAATCTACTGCAGTGCCAAATAAGAGTATTTATCCCATTTGTGAAAATTTAGGGATTCCGTGTTGTTGCATTCTCTCAACTTTGCATATAACAGCATTCCTACTATCTGTGGTCTGCCTTTGAGCCACTTAGATTCATATTTAGATACATTATCTTTGCTGTGTTTATATTTTCCACCTTATCTTGCTGCTTCCTAGGTTTATTCTTAGGTTTGCTTTAATTTTCCGAGATCATTTTAGGATATCTGAACATAAAGCATAATCTAGGATATGCCTTGAGATATGAAGATTTGATGCTTGTTACATGGGTCAATATTTTCCATTTTAAGATTGACAGGACCCTTGCAATTATACCACCCTGAACAACCTGATATAACATATTGCTAAGGCAGGTGTTATAATGATGGCTAAAGAACAAAAGTGGTTCATAACCACCTCCTGATTTTGAAGACAATACTCGGAGTTTATTAAATTGTCAACTGTCAACTGGAACCAGGAAAACTCAAGCGCCCCCCTCCCCCCTCCTCTCCCTAATCCAAAAAAACCCAAGGGTACTGGCCAGAAAAAAGAAAGAAAAAAAGAAAGGACTCAGAGGTGGTGGCTGCATCATGCACTGCGGTTATGCTTCTTGTCTGAATTAGTGATGCATTAATTGCTCTCTTTTCTGCCTCTCATTTTTATACAACCTTATAAGCTATTGTTAATATCTTTCATTGGGCGGTGATGAACTTCATGCTCCATGTGAGGAACACTCTTCTTGAGGTACTTGAGTTGAAAAAAGATAACTCAAGAACAAACCTAGGTTCTGCGTCAGACATGTGAAGATGAAATGGAATAAGTATTTGTTGGCCTACTTTTGGGTTATATGTGTGCTATGAAGCATGAGCGCGTTTCCGGATTCGGGTGCGGGTGCGGGACTCGGCAATTTTTGAAAAAGTAGGGTGTGAGTGCGGCGGGGTGCGGTGATTAAAAAATTATTAAAAATATATTTATATAGTGAATTTAATATTTTTTATATAAAAAGATTCAAATAAAGGGTAGAGTTTATTATTAAAAAACAATTATTTATGATTTGTTTTAAATAAAATCAATATTTTTGGTAATTGTAAACAAAAAACCACATTTCAAGAAGGTTCCTTTACTCATTTTCCAATTCCCAAGCCCACCCACATGAAATAATTGACTTTCCCACCTACTTAATTTATATTCTTTTGTTACATACCTTTATTCTTCTTCCAACCATTTTTTTTGTGTCTTCTCATCTTCTTCTTCCTTCTCTTTTTTTTTTTTTTTTTCCTCTCACATGGCCACATGAAGCAGTAGAATGGCAGCCGCTGCCCATTTCAGCCGGAATTGGCCTGTTTCGGTGGTTGTTTCAGCCAGAATCGGCCGTATCGGTTCCCGTTTCCGCCCGAATCGGCGCGAATCGGGTTGAGTCGGCACGAATCAAAAAAAAAAAGGGGGGGAGAATCAACGTGTCGGACGCTGCGTCGGACTCCGGTACGATGACCTTGGAGCCGCGTTGGTGCTTCATAGTATGTGTGAGTAAAGTTCCACATTGAATAATAATGAGAAGAGCGAGTGGTTAATATAATATTGTTGGGCCCAAGCTCATAAGCTTAAGATTCTAGGTTAAATAGTGTGTTTAGATGTTATATTAATTACTCAATTGGAGTTTCCCATGGTGTTATCTTCACAAGAAGTGGTATTGGAGCTCAGGGTGACATGTGGCAAGGTGTTATCTCCCCAACAAGTTGTGTCAGAGCTCAGGGTGGGACAAGGAGTTTAGGGTCACCTTTGCAATTGGAGCGAGGAAAAAGTAAGCCTAAAGGTCCACACAAACAATCTTGGAAAAAGACCAAACAAAGGAGCATTGTCAATGGTGCTAAATCAAGGTAAAGCACGAGGTTCCCATGGATTAGTGTGCAGGGTTCACACGTGGTTCTTATGGGTGACGTACTAGTATAAGTAAAGCTCATAATGCAAGGGGGAGGGGAGCTAGTAGGACTTGTTCATGGTCTACAGAGAGGAGAAGGCTCACACGTGAGAGGGAGATTTTTGGGAATACACGTGTGAGTAAAGTCTCACATTGAATAATAATGAGTGAGCGGTTAATATGATATTGTTGGGCCCAAGCTCATAAGATTAAGCTTTTGGGTTAAGTAGTGCTTTTATATGTTATATTAACTACTCAATTGGAGTCTCCCAAAGTGTTTTCTCCCCAACTACCCAACACCTACGTTAGCAAAGTCTACTTATGTTAAGAAATGTGGACCAGATCAAATAAACTCCTCAGTATGCACATACTTTTAGTAATTGTGCATGAAGTACTTCTCCATTGTAGTTAAAATTTAGGTTACCTCTTTCAGAAGGTAAAGGTGAATAGCTTGATGGCAGATGTTTTATTACAGCATCCTGTATATCATTTCTGATATATTGGACTTTGACTGGTCAAATATTTGGTACTGTGAGGTTGATGGGTAGTTAATGTCTCCATATTAACTAATCTTGAAAACTGCATGGGTACTGGCTTACCATGTTATCAAGATGTTCAGCAGGTATGCTTGTTTGAAGCTGTTTTTGTCCTTTGAGTCAGCTGTCTTAAATCATTGGATTTTATCTCTCTCTCTCTCTTTCTCTCTCATTTTGTTCTTTCAATAGCCTTATTTTATTGTCCTAAAAATTTGTCTACAAATTTTTTTTATTGCACTAAATCCCACAACTTTGCTATTATTCTTAGGTTATTTGATTATCTCATTTTATATGGTTCTGTACTTCACTAACTCTTGTTAGATCAGTTTTCCTTGTTGTTTGAAATCCTGGCCTTGCACTAGTTTCTCTTTTCTTTAACATTTTATTGTGTAGGTCTTGGCTGATAGTGTGGGTTTCCCATGCCGATTGGTGAAAGGGCAGCAATACACGGGTTCTGACGATGTGGCAATGAACTTTGTAAAGATTGATGATGGAAGGTAATTGGTATCATAAATTTGTGTTTAGTGATGCAGTCAAGTCAACTGGATTAGTCTGAGTTTAGTTATCTATTTTCTGTTTTCTGAAACATGACTTTGGTATGCATATATGAGGTGCTTATTTCTTCTTTCTCACTCACAGTTAATTCAATGCATGCAATGCTGTTATATACTTATATTTTAGTTAGAATCTTATTCAGTGACTATATATTAGTGTTATAGGATTGCATTTGCATGTGTAGTTGTAGACTTGTAGTTGTATTTTTTCCCTTTATCAAATAATGCTGGAAATGATCCCAGAGCTGAAAATTGCATAATTTGTCACTGAAATTTTTTTTTTTTTTCATTCGGGGTTGGAAAATGTTATCCATTTTTAAGATGTGGCTAATGTCAATTTCAGGGAGTATATTGTTGATCTAATGGCAGATCCTGGTACACTTATTCCAGCTGATGCAGCTGGGTCGCATATAGACTATGACGAATCTTTCTATTCAGCCAGTCCTTTGTCTAGAGATATTGATTCCTCTCATATGGCCTCTTCAAGCAGTGGGGTTGGGAGTTCATTTGAAGACTTTGGGATATTTGAGAAGAGGTCTAGGGTCAGTAATTTAGCTGCTTTAGGAAAAGAATCTGAGGATAGAAGCAATTTCACTTCTTCTGCAAATATAAACAGGCCAACTAAAATTGAGGAAGAGCAGAAGGTTTCCTCAGAAGATTTTAAGGTGCCGGTGCAGGAGGCTCCTGGCCGGCCTAATTATCCTTACGTGCATGCAAGATCTCCTTCTTGGACTGAAGGTGTTAGCTCCCCTGCTGTACGTAGAATGAAAGTGAAAGATGTTTCGCAGTACATGATTAATGCTGCCAAAGAGAATCCACAATTAGCTCAGAAACTTCATGATGTGCTACTTGAGAGCGGTGTTGTTGCCCCACGAAACTTGTTTACTGAAATTTATTCTGAGCAGTTAGATGTGTTGACAGCTGAGGCCAAGTCCCCGACTGAAGATAGGGAAGAAGATAAGCAGGGATTTGGAACTCAAGAAATCAAAGCTCAAGAAGATCCTTGTCCTGCTCGCTTTTTGCCTCCTCTACCTCCTCACAGAGTGCACTCTAAAGCAAGTAATTCTTCTGGTCAACCAGAGCATTTTAACTTTCCACTTGATACAGCAGAAGTAACTGGACAGCTGATCTCATCACAATCTGAAGTGACTCCTGTAAAATATACAAAAAATGTGCCCGTAGCTGCTGCTGCAGCAGCAGCAGCTGCTGTTGTAGCATCTTCAATGGTAGTTGCTGCTGCAAAGTCAAGCACTGACTCCAATCTTGAACTTCCTGTAGCAGCTGCTGCCACTGCTACTGCTGCAGCTGTGGTAGCAACAACTGCAGCTGTTAGTAAGCAATATGAGCAGGGTGCAAGAAGTGATGGAGATGCAGATGGTTCTAGTTCTGAGACACGTGGTAGTGGTGACCGGCAGCATGATGCTTCTGGAGCCAATTCAGAGGGTGAGAGAATATCAGATAGATCGGGAGGTAATGATAGTACAAAATCTGATGGTGCACTTGATGAAGTTGCAGAATGTGAGATTCCATGGGAGGAAATCACCTTGGGTGAACGTATCGGACTTGGTATGCTTGTGCCATCAAGTTCATGTACTTCTTTTTAATATAAAAATATAATTACACATGCTTTTCACAAGTGAGTAACTTGATATTTTTGGTGCATTCTTTGTTCTGCAGGATCATATGGGGAGGTTTATCGTGGAGACTGGCATGGAACAGTAAGTTTTATCATACAGACCTTGAATGATCATGGTGCATCCTTAGTTTGTTATTTTGGTGTCTATGTTTTGCCTTGTTTTGGGAGATGTTATGTATTTTGTGCTGGCTGTGTGGGGTTAAAAAGCCTCTGTACAGCTTATGGTTATCTTTGCAAGATGTGGGAATGGATAATAACATGAGAAATGTAAGCCAAATATGCAGTCTGAAAAGAATATGTTACATGTGACACTGACCAGAGAAAAACTGTTTGCAAAAAATGGGAATATGTAGGATGGCCCTTTCATTTAGTGTTTAGGGTTTTGTACAATCAAAATTGGTGGCCTACAGGCTCCAAGTACTAAATTTGACACCAAACAAAACAAATTGGGATATGGCTGAAATATGACTGAACCTGAAAATATGAATTTCTGCAAATCCAAGACTTAAGACTTTCTATTTCTGTTTAGATGGCAGCAATGAATTTCAGGTATTTACTAAGTTCTATTCTGCTTATATGGAAGCAATGTTTGATTACTTTAAATGGTGTCCCCTTGAACATTGATCCTGCACCCGGAGATTTTAACTTAAATTATTACATCAGCTTTAATTAACATATGATGTTCGAGCAATACATTAATCTGATAAACTGCGCTTTGCTTATTTTATCTTGTTGTGTCTATCTCTGGACTGTTTACCCATAATTGAATAATTTGAGGTGTTTTTGGACTTTCTGTTTAAATATTTGAAGCCCGATGCATCATGACCACCGTTTTCCTTTCCCTGATATGCTTAATATAACATTATTTTCTGATTTGTTTTGGGAAGTTTATTTAGTTTATAGTTTAGAATAGAAAAATAAACTGTCTGGCCATATCTCACCAATACCTTGTTTGTTTTGAGAATTTATTTTTTGGTTGAATTCCCATTTTTGGAAGGTTTATATTTTGAACTTATTTTCCTTATTTGGTTTTACAGGAAGTGGCTGTGAAGAGATTTCTGGACCAAGCTATTTCTGGAGACTCACTTGAAGAGTTCAGAAGTGAGGTAGAATCTGTCTTCCCCCTTCATCTCTTTGTATGCTTTCTTTGAATATATTACTAACTGTGTAGAAGCTTAAGCTATTTGGTGATGGTGAATTTAACTTCTTTGAACTCTCCTCCTTTCATGTGGCCCCAACACTTTTCCCATGTTGTGGCCTAACATGTGGAGTATTAAACCATGTAGGAATTCTCCTGACTCAAACACAAGATTTCATCTTCTTATATCATGATAAATTGCATGTCCCTAAAATTTAAACTATTATAAAAAGGTAAATTTAATTTATTTCTGTGTGCTTTTTAAATCATCGAAAGCACTGGACCATATATTACCTTTAAACCTCCATTTTTTTATAAGAATTTTATCTAGAAAGAAACAAGTACATGGGTTTTGTACAATATGTCTTCACTAACATACATTTAAAATCCCATTTTTCTCAAGAAAATTCAATTTTTTGACCCCAAATGTATTTGTGCTGTACCCATGTTGTATCCATGAAAAATTTCCCCTATATTTATGGATCCCACCGTAATCTGTATTGGATACGTATTTGATATAATTACGGCAGGTTTGTTGAAGTATCCATACTTTCTAGGAGTTAATCTTTTGATGTAGAACAAAAGGGGCTGATATAACTGTGTCTCCAAAACTAGGGTTAGGGTTAGGGAAATTAAATTGGGTTTTGGTGGAGGCCAAAAGCATTCAAATTTCAGGTTATTCGAGTTATTGTAGTCCAATAATTGAGAAGGAAAGGGGGGGGGGGGGGGGGGAACAGGAGGGGAAAAGACCTAGATTAACTCTAGGGTTCTAGGATTCACTCCTAGGGTTTGAATGCTCCACACGGTTGTAGAAAAATTTCGCAAACTTTCATTTTTTCTTAAGTTGGCTACAAATTGCTTTTATAATAAAGTTTCTGGAGACCCTACATGACTGTTAGTGAAAAAGATGATGAAATAAGAAGAAATATATGAAAGAAAAGGGGGTTTCTATATTCAGCCCTTTCCCAATCCACTCCATATATATAGGAGAAGATTTGCAAAATTTAACAAAGAATATTCTAATAATGACAGTTGTTAGGGACAGCTCACTAGGGACACCTGACCAATAGTATGTTCTTGAAGAATCTAGAATAGGTACACCTCACCAAAGCTATCTTGCTAGAATGATGCAATTCTCTTTATTTCTAACAATAACAAAAGTACTAATATACCTGACTTCTAAATCAAATAAAGCACTGAAAAAAAAAAAAAAACTAGCAGCAAAGATAAAATAAAACTTCCACCAATTTAACTAGCTTGATAAATCCCAGTTGGGGCTTGTGGCATCATAATAGTCCCAAATTAAATTGTGCTTTAGAATTAGGATTCCAACATCATCTCTATTTTGTTATATTTACCCTCTCATTGTCGTTGCATTTACCATTATGTGTTCTTAGCTATTGTTTCCAAAGGAAAGAAATCTAGTTTCTTCAATTTTATCTTCTATGTGCCTGCACCTTCAATTGATATAATTTGGGTAAATTACATATTTGGTCCTTAACCTTTATGTTGTATTTCAATTTGGTCCATGGCCTTTTAAATGTGCCAATTTAGTCCCTAACGTTTTGGTATTGTGTCAAAATGGTCAATGCAATTAAGTGATGGATGAAAAATGCTGACATGACTAATGACATAAAAATAAAATATTATTTTCATGCCAAATAGATTGACATGTAGATTACCACATCAGCAATTAAAACACTCCATTTACACGTTTGACATTAGGTGGAAAAAAGTCACCCAACCCACACTGAAAATTGGATAAAGGTTGCGTTTGACATTAGCTGAAAAAGTCAGCTTTTTTTACTATTTAGCTTATTTTTGCTACTATTCAGCTTATTTTTACTACTATTCACAAGTCCTATTGTACTTTTTTGTACTATTCATGAGTCCTATTGTACTATTTTAGCTAGATTTTAGCTTTATCTACACTACTTTTAACCAAAAGTGTTTAGTTTCAGTTAAGTAAGCTGTTCCTAAACGGACATAAAATGTTAAAAGCCTACTAGAAATTTGATAGGAATTAAAGAACTGAAATTAAAAAAGCTCATTCAAATAAGAACTAAAACCAACCCATGAGATGCATTAGTGGACCATTACACCCAGAACGTGCAAGATTCAACCCAATCTCTAGAGCCTCTCACCTAGATCCATATAAAAAAAACCTATATCCATACTGGCAAATCCTTAATTTTTTACCTTCTTCACTTTCAGATTTGGGTTTGGTGAGAACAGAGTGCGTTGTTCATGGGTTTGGTGTGAACAACGTGCAATTTCCTTACTGAAGCATCTCTTCAGATGAGTGCTTTGGTTGCATTTCAAAGTTCTCATTCAAATAGCTCTCCATTAATTGCCTTCTTGTGTCATCTCCAACTAGCTACAGCTGTTGCTACTGGAACCAACCTCTCTCACATTTGCCTCGTACAAATAGCTTTGAAAAGTTTATATAAATTCAAATAAAAGCGACCTTCTTCTTCATGTTTTGAGAGTTGAGATTTAAGGGTTTATGTTTGGTTGGGTGAAGATCCAAATCCCAGTGGAAATTTCATTGTGAGTTGGGTGAATTTTTTGTCATTAAACTCTCAAATCCAAGTTGAAATTTCAGCCAAAGTAAAGAGGAGTTGTGAATTTCAACCCAAAGCAGATTTGTTTTTTCTATTGTTGTGTTTGTCAAGAAAGTGTGAGCAAAGAAAATAAGATGTTGATTTTCTATTCATTTTATTAATGTTTGATCATTTGAATATTTTTTAATATAAATGCTGACGTGGTTACAGATTTGGTGTTATAACTTTTAAGATAGTATATATTGAAATTTTCAACCTAATATCAGACTGTAAATTGTAATTGAGTGTGTTTTAATTGCTGATGTGGCAATACAAGTGGCAGTCTACTGGGCATGAGAATAATATTTTATTTTCACTGTTAGCTATGTCAGCATTTTTCATCCTTCACTTAATGGCAGGGGCCATTTTGCACGATACCAAAACGTTAGGGACTAAATTGACATGTTTAAAAGGTTAGGAATCAAATTGAAATACAATGCAAAGGCTGGGGACAAAATATGTAGTTACTCTATAATTTTTTTCTTTATATGTGCTGGTGAGGTGTCACTTCGATTCATTGATAATGGGATTTTCATCTACTTTACCACCATTCTTGACCCCTCACATTACTGTGGTGAATTGATTATCCATGGCTGATTGACATATAGGTTAATGGGAGATCACATTAAAGTATTATACGGAATGAGAGTTATTTATCTGACCTATTCCGTTATAAGTCTGCATGTGCTGTCTAAATATTCTGTGACCAATCATTGCCTTATTTTTATTGAGCATATGATTCTCATCAAAATTTTATGGGATGAGATATCTGAACATATTTCTCAGAATTCTGATAATGAATTTGAATAGGGCACCCGTGATGATTCATGCAAACTCTTTCCACTCTCTAAGCATGTGAAGATCATTTTTTTGTGGTCTGCATAGAAAATTCTTTCCTTTCTTTTGTTTTAAACCTCACTCCTTCCGCCATCATTTTTACATGTCTAAATAGCTTCCTTTAGGATTTAACTGTCGTTGGTATCTCTAGGTATATAAGGATTATATTGACATAATTTGTTTTACTTGTGTCTGAATTGCAAGGTTCGGATAATGAAAAGACTCAGGCATCCTAATGTTGTTCTATTCATGGGAGCTGTAACACGTACCCCAAATCTTTCAATCATCACTGAATTTCTTCCCAGGTATGTAAACATTCTATTTCTGATCATAACTGTGTTGTGGTCTTAATCAAAAATTTATGGAAGTCAATGCGCCATACTGCAAATTATGGGAGAAAAAAGCTCTTATTAGTACAATACCACATATAATATGAAATCAATATGCACACATGTAGCCAATGAGATGGCATCAAAAGTGGCTCTTGTATGGTACGGCTTTTGGAAATTATTGATTAAGGCAGAAATACCTTTCACAATAGTTAAACTTTCTTAATTCTGTTTTCTGTTTTTTTCACTGTATCTTCTGCAACTTTCCATCTTGTGTGATTTTCTTGAGAATTGGTTAAAAAAAAAAATCAAGCCTTAGTTCCAAATCCTTGGGGTTGGATATGGATCCTCAACAGACTATCAAAGTTGGTCACATGCTTTTTTACAACCATTCTATTCTATCAAAAATCATATTCTCTATCACCTCTTTAATTAACATGCTTTTTATAAAAAATATTATTTATTTATTTTTTAACTTCTTCAACTCATTCTTCCTCATTGGTGCATTAGTAGCTCTTTATTGCACATGACCAAATCATCTTAATTGTCTCTTCCTCATCTTTTCATCAATAGGGTCGCCCCTATTTTTAACTTTTTTTAAAATTTTTTAAAATTTATTTTTTAATTTGAATCTTATCTTTTTCTAGTATTTTCGCTTATCCATCGTAACATTCTTATTTCAACTATACTCATTTTGTGAAAATTTTGCTTCTTAATAGCCTAAAATTTAGTACAATAGAGCATAGCTGATCTTATAATAGTCTTCTAAAATTTTCAATTTAACTTATTGGGTATTCTACAATCACATGATACTCTCAATGCATTTCTTCACATCATCCACTTTGCTCTTATTTTGTGATTCACATTCTCTTCGATTTTTCCATCCTTATGAATTCTTGATCCAAGATATCGAAAGCATTCACTCTTTGCTATCATTGACCATTAAGTCTTTCAACCCCTTCATATTTTTTTCTACTTTTACTAAACTTAAATTCTATGTACCCTGTTTCAGTCTTGCTCAGTTGAAAGCCTTTAGATTCTAAAGCATCTCTCCAAATTTTTAACTTGACGTTAACTTTATATCTAATTTCATCTACTAAAACTGTATCATTTTCAAAAAAGTAGACAGAATGTTAATGGATGATCTGCCACTATGATTCTGTTTGATTCAGAGCTTCCACTCCCAGTATGCTCCTTTTTGATAAATTGTCTCTTGGATCTTATGAGTTATGTCAATTCAAATGTTAAAAAACAGCTCATGTTTTGCAGAGGTAGTTTGTATAGGTTGCTTCATCGGCCTAACAATCAATTAGACGAAAGAAGGCGCTTGAGGATGGCCCTTGATGCTGTATGACCCTGTCATTCTTGCTCTTTATTCCAATTTCAGTCAGAATTTACTCTAATTGGTGACTTATATAATTTATCTTTTTTTGAATGATTACGCTTTTAGGCTCGGGGAATGAACTATCTTCACAACTGCTCTCCCATGATAGTGCACCGAGATTTGAAGTCCCCAAATCTTCTTGTTGATAAAAATTGGGTTGTGAAGGTGGTGTCTTACCTCTTTACTGTGATTGCTGAATACGTTTAATGTGTCTTCCATGCCTAATCCAGCATGATGTAAAATATTCTGCCTGTTCAGGTGTGCGATTTTGGGTTGTCACGAATGAAACATAGCACATTTCTCTCTTCAAGGTCAACTGCAGGGACGGTAAGCCAATAACAACTTCACTTTTTCCTTCCGCCAGTTGAACCATCCAAAATCTTTTTCTTTGTTTATTTTTGGGTTATCTATCAAACAGATCTATCATGTTCATGCCTCACTGATTTATATATTCTTTTTTTTTTCAATATCTGGTTTCTATGCACCTGCTTTATGCTTCCAATAATAGTAAAGCATTGACTTTTGTGCTTTTCTTTTTGACTGAAAAGGTAGAAACTTTTGTGCTTTTCTTGATACTACACATTTGTTGCATTTTGTTTTAAACGTTTTCCTTGTTAGTTGCCTGATACAGGCATTCAGTAGATCTTCTCGTGGTGATTAAAGGTGTGGTGTGGGGGGTAGGGGGTGACTAGACATCTTTTTTGGCGTGGCAAATGGCATATGAGTCAGGACTAATTGAAGGGAATTGGTGTTTTGCTTTGATGTTGTTTAATGCTCAAATTGATTGATGCATGTTTTCCTCAAACTTTGGAATCACAAAGAGAGAACCATTCCAAAAGTTCTTCAATTGTAAGATCATTTGGACTTACTGTTTATAACAGTGTATTCATGACTGTAGAATTACATGCTTTATTCTCTAATCATGAAATATTTAAAGGACATGTGTACTATCTGTACTTTTGGTGTTCATAGGGATGGCGAACATTGAAATAAAAGCTTGTTGGTTAGGCCTAAAAATAATGAAGGCTGTTTTTGGTGGTAGTTGGTACAATCAGATTCTTATTATTTAATAATGTTAAAAGGTAAGTTACTCCAATAGGTTTTTGGTGCTATTGCACTAGAACTTCAGGAATTATTTCCATTGAAGTAACTTTGTTATGTGCAATGGTTTCAAAAGCAGAAATCTCTATATTGTAGAATTTGTGAAACAAATAATGAATATTGCAGTCATTGGCCATGCCTATATGTATTCATGAATTTCCTGAATATGTTTGCTTTCTTGATTATCAACTTGTTTGTATCGGTCTTTGATTGCAAGCATGCAACCATTAAAGCTAGGTTTTGAATAAGTTCATTTTGTATTGCACTCTTCAGGCTGAGTGGATGGCCCCAGAAGTGCTAAGAAATGAACCTTCAAATGAAAAGTAAGCCTTCTTTCTGTCTGTCTCTCTCTCCTACATATGTTTTTAGTACTTTGTTTTGGACCCTTTATGATTTTTTATTTTATTTTTATAAATACATTGTATAATTGAACTTGCAGGTCTGACGTTTATAGCTTTGGGGTCATACTATGGGAACTCTCAACGATGCAACAACCGTGGGGGGGAATGAACCCAATGCAAGTTGTTGGTGCAGTTGGATTTCAACATCGGCGTCTTGACATTCCAGATGATATGGATCCTTCCATTGCAGATATTATTCGGAAATGCTGGCAGACGTGAGTATTTTTTGGTTAAGGAATCCGTGTGAATAATTGTTTACATATTGATATTGTGATTCAAAACATCCATTGGCATTTTCTTTTGTTGGCTTACCTTAGTCTTCTATAGAAGCACAGACACCGAAAAAACCCATGTGTGGTATTAGACACATGTTGGACATGGACACGCCTGGGGCATGGTTGCATTTGTGTCTGCTTGGTGTTTTTTATTTTAATTTTAATTTTGATTTAAGAGATAATGGCCAAAAATTGAAAAGAAAAAAAAAGAGGAAAAAAATTGGATTGTCACCTTAGATCAACAATCTTGATTTCCTCTTGCTCATGCTCATTCAATCTAAACTCTGGCCACTTAGAATAGTCAAATCGGTGACACTTGAAGCCTACCAGCACTCCCCCAAGCAGATCAACTTTCTCTTTTTCTCTTGCTTAGTACACGGTCTCTTATTCCAACTTCATTGCCATTGGATCGCTTCTCACACATTGTAGCCATCAAAAAAGGGCCTTCCTCTCTTTGCGCTCACTTGTAGAGGTTTGAACCTCATAAAGGCAAGCATCTTAACTTGTCATTTTGTGACAAGAAATGTGAATATATCAAATAATAATAAAAATTGATCCCAGGAAGATATTTTGTGTACGGGGCTGTCTTGCAAATTTTTTTTTTCCTATTGTTTGTTTGTAAGGTCTTTCACAAGACCATAATGATGTTCATATCTAATCTTCTGATGTAGTGCTATTCAAATACCCTTTTGACACAACAAAGTAGTATCATTGCTTCTGTTGTTACTACAATTCTCATCTAGTGGCCACATACTTCTTGTCCTATGGGTAACATGATCTTCAATCTGTTTTCTGATTAAATACGTTGCCCAAAAGATATTAGCAAGCCTTGCATTTTACAAAATAGAAGATTAAAAGCTTAAACTTGTGAATTAGTAGGAGAAATTCCATTCTTATGTTTGTCATGGTTAATGCAGTGTGTCAATTATATTTGTAAATGCACTAGTTTGAGATCCTGATAATTGATCCATTTAAACATTGTAGAGATCCAAAATTGAGACCATCGTTTACTGAGATCATGGCTGCTCTGAAGCCGTTGCAGAAGCCCATAACAAGTTCTCAAGTTCCTAGACAAACTGCATTAGTTGGTAGCGCCCGCGAAAGGCCTCAACCATCACAAGTTGCAGAAGATCCAGCCGGCTAGAAGAGAGTCAACAAGCTAACTGATTTGCTGCTCGTTGGACTGCCAACATTTGGTAAGATTTCTTGTGACAAGCAAGGGAAAGAGACTGGTTGAAAATCATGACCCGACATTTACTCTAATTTGAGATTGTGATTCTTTTCCTCAATTCCTTTTTTTCTTTTTCTTTTTCTTTTTTGGTATTCTTCACAGTGCAGCTATTGTCAAGGTTGTGTATTTGTTTGTAAAAAGCCATTGAAATTGTTGTACATGTTTGAAATTTTTGCTGTACGTGAAGTTCTATTGAGTAGTTGCATAAGCGTTTTGCTGACTGGAGCATTGGGCATAAGAGGAGAGTTCCTTTTTTTTTTTTTTTTTTGGGGGGGGGGGGGGGGGGGGGGGGGTGGTGTTGGTGGTTTGGTAATTTCGTTGGTTCCAAGCTGTAAATACATAGTGGGTAGGGAAAAAAATTACATTTTTAAGAGTATTTTTCAGGAGCTGTCATAATTCATTTTGCAATTTACATTTTTTTCAGGAGCTTCGGATCATGGTAAACCCCAAAGCTGTCATAATTCATCAGAATTCGAGCAGATTGAATATCATCCTAATGACAGATTGAGAGTGAAAAAAAAAAATTTTTCAATCTCAGTCCTCAGATCATAAAAACGAAAAAGTTAAAAATGCTTTTGACCCAATATTGAAAGTTAATTTTTTAACTCTCAATATCAGTCATTGATAATTACTGCATCCCATTACACGGGATCCAAATCCAATTCTAGCACAACTAATCGATTCTTCTAAAGGTGCCTAGAAATTTGTATTAAAAACTAAAGAGGGATCACCATTCCTCAATAACACATCCTTAATGATTCCTTTGTTACATAAGAGCATGTTTGTATCATAAATAACAACAGGACTATTTTAAAAGGGGATTCCCTTTCTAAAACACATCTAGAACAAAGTATGTTGTTTTCGTGTCCCATCCAATGCACTAGACCGAAGCTTCATCTTTCAACAGGACGCTTTCATGTCTTGGACATCATGGCAGCTATGTGGTCATTTTTACTTGGCAACCCTACCCCTACTTGGATGTTATTAAATAGTTTCATATCAGCTAAAATGCATAATAGTTTCATCTAGGTTTCGGGAATGGAAATGCAATCAGAACCAATTATTCTTGTTCCAAGGTTGATGCAGCCCACTTTTACATTCTGAAACTGAAAAGAGTTCATCCTTTCTTAAACGTAACAATGTTGTTTTCAAGTTTCTCTACGATTTTTATGCAGCCAAACACACACACACACACACTCACAATAAATAAATAAATAAAAAGAGAAAAGAAAGTAAGAGAGACCCACCACCTAAAATGTAAAATCTATCGCATATGTATGTGGATAAGGTAGGGACTAAATCACAAAAAAAGAAGAGGGTAGGGACCAAAGCCCTACTAATTACAGTGAACATGGAATCAACATTCTTCCTTCTCATATCTCTACCTTATCCAAGCTTCTTTAATCTTCCATCCTGAAAATGGCTTCCATCTTTGGCTCACCACCATTTATGTCCCACCCACTTACAAAAACTCAGTTTTCTTCATCATCATCACAAACACCTCCACCTACTCCTCCATCTCCGTCAACTCCACCTTCACAACCTCAATCTCCAGCACCATCTCAACAGCTAAGTACATCTTCATCCAACCAACAAGCACCAGTCTCAGTTAACGTCCAACAAGAATTCAAGCCTACAAAGCCTAAGCCTGCCACTGCTGATAGCACAGACTGGATAGCTTCCACATTGACCAGGCGGTTTGGCCTTGGTGCAGGCCTTGCATGGGCTGCCTTTCTAGCTGTTGGTGTAATCTCTGAACAGATTAAGACCCGAATTGAAGTCTCTCAAGAAGAAGCAAATACTAGGTTTGTCAACTAACTAACTTCACTATCCGCCACCATTCAGTTTTCATATATATATATATATATATTAAATAAAAGTCGAAGGATGATTCAGTTTTTGGAAAAGTTCAAGGTGCATGAAACCCTTTGATGGAGAAGATACTTTGAGTGATTTGCAAACCTCTATTTAAAGATATTTTGTTACAAAAAAGATTAATTAAGGATAAGTTAAAGAAATTAGCTATTATGTTATGTGTAACGAATAACGATAAATAAGAAGAGCTTAGTAGGAAGTAGGAAGACATTTATTCCATTCAAATCTTACTCCAGAAGTAGAGTGTCTAAATGAGACTTCCCCTGAAGAATTATGGAAGAAATCAAATGAGATTTATATGTCGAAATTAGTTGTATTTAAAGAGAGAGTTGTGTCAACTACACATGGAGATAGAAAGCAGGGATCATCTCAAAGCTTTTAATAGATTGGTATTTAGGATCAAGCATTGTTGCTTTTAATTCTTCATATGATATCTTGATGGCTACACTAGTGTTGGTTGACAAAGGAGACACTCAAGTTAAAATGGTTATAACAGTTTTCTTGGAGACTAAAAGTTTAAGAAGCTAACGAATAATTCAGAAATTGGACATTTGTGGTAAAGTTCGAATCAAGTCGTGCATGGTAGGAGTGTATGGCCTGGGGGAATTTTGATAGGAGAAGTTAAGATAAAGATGAGGACTTATACTATTGTCATGAGATTGGACATGACATTAAGACTAGAGAAGAATTTATTTTTTTTAAGGCTGGTTGAATTCTTTGGGCTATCAATAGTGTTAGGTTAAATATGCTCTACTAGTATATAGTTTTGTATTGTGAAAATTAATTTAATTTGCTCCATCTTTGCTTCTGGTCATTTCTGCTTGCTTTTGTCCAAACTCAACCTTGTCTTAAATTTGCCACCTTGTGTTCGAGGAGAGATATTAGACATAATAGAACTCTTTGGGTCCAAACATGTTGTAAAGCTCAAACGTGTACTTATTGGTCAAGCAACCTAGTCTTCCTAGGATTAGAATAGGGTTAGGCTAGGTTCAATATGCTTTAATTATTGTATAGTTTTGTATTGGAAGAATCAATTCAATTTGCTGATTTCTCACATATTGGTTTGATCTTTATATGTAAATTTAGCCATATGGTCTTTTAAACACAACCAGTAACCATGATTTATCTTCTACAGAAATGTTGAAAAGGAAGAGGAGGTGGTCTTGCCAAATGGCATAAGGTAAAAGTTCTCATTGTCCATAACTTGACAGTATTGGCCTACGAACTTTGAAGTGTATAATTGTCCTAACATGTACAATTTTCCCCCCCAGGTATTATGAGTTGAGAGTTGGCGGCGGAGCTTCTCCAAGGCCAGGGGACCTGGTTGTAATCGATCTCAAGGGAAATATAGAAGGCAATGGGGAAGTGTTTGTGGATACATTTGGTGGTGAGAAGAAGCCATTGGCTCTGGTAATGGGGTCTAGGCCATATAGTAGGGGAATGTGTGAAGGGATAGAATATGTATTAAGGTCTATGAAGGCTGGGGGTAAAAGAAGAGTGATAATTCCTCCTACTTTGGGGTTTGGGGAGAAGGGAACAGATTTAGGTCCTGGTGTGCAAATTCCCCCATTTGCAACTCTTGAGTATATTGTTGAGGTTGAAAAAGTGTCCATTGCACCCGCTTGAGTTTGAATGCATATGGGTAGATTATGACCTCAGTAAAATATGACATTTCTTATTGATTTACTATTTTTTTGCTTGGTAAGTTTGTAAACTAATGAAAAAGGAGAATTTGTTACGTTGGCCCAAAGCATATTGAGTCAGAAGTGGAACCATTTTTTTTAATCCACTAGTTTTCGACCTTTTCCTTTAATAGCCCCACTTGTAGTCTAGCATTTCCACATATGTATATACAAGTTTTATAATTGGTTGGACTGAATGGAATATTTGACTAAATTAAAATTTTGGTGTTTAAGCATAGTCCAATGATAATTTTATCTTGTTTGGTGTCTCATATATGTTGTTTAAATCACACATTCCACTCTTTCTAAAAAAAAAAAAAAAAAAACATCCAAACAACAAACAAATTACATTATCTTTATATGATTGCTGCCAAGATAAGATTCAATTTTAAAATCCTTATTTGATGAGACGAGACTTTACCATTGAGCAAATTAAAGCACATAGTTTATTTATTTATTATGGTCACAATTCGTAATTGCTAATAGCCAAACGGTCAAATGACATTGCTTTGATCCCTTCGTCTTAAACTTAACACAAAAAAGTAATTCTTTTTGTTCATTAAATTGGTTTTAAAGTAAACACTATTCATTCAAATTAAATTAGATATTTCCCACCAAAAAAAAAAAAAAAAAAAATTCGTTTTAAACTTGGTTACTTAAATTACATTCCTCCAAACATATATATCATTTTCATTTATATATTCCCTCAAAATTATTTTAAAATTTTCTTATCCTATCTTACAAAAATTTTAAAATTTTTTTACCTCCTACATATTTTTCTATGTTTTTGTATTTACCAACTTATGTAATAAATTACTTTGGAATCTTCAAACTATAAGCTTATATCATTATTTATTTGTTTATTTTGATAGTTAGTGTTAGTTTTTAGACCCTTGAAAACACATTGTTTAACCTAATTTTATTGCCAAGTTGATACTTAAGTCAATTATGTAGATATTAGGTTAAACATTCATCGTACATATCATGCAGCGGAAAAGTAAATAACACAAGATATGATGACCTAGAAAAACCAATGAAACGAACTAGTTTCAAGGTAAAGAACTTGGGGGGGAACTATCCCAAGAAGAACAATCTACTATATCAAATAGAAGTTTACAGTAAAAAATATTTAATTCATAGTAAACTTAACTATAATTATCAAATCTAGTTCTGAAACTCTCAAACTTCTTTGATGTGGATTTGCTCCAACATGAACCTCCAATTCATGCTATAGATCTTCAACATAGACCTCTAGTCTTTGACTCCAAGACTACTATTGAAGGTTTAGATCCAGCACTTTTGATGACTGGTATGCCGCAATTTTAGATCTACTAGTTCTAATAGTATGTAGATTGTTTTTTGGTAGTGACTTTGAAAGGAGAAGCCATAGAACCCTTTAGATCTCAAAAGAGCAACTCCAACTTCTCTTCAAAACATGCTTTGGGGTTTCCTTTAAATAATATGCGAATTAGATTTGAAACCCTAATCATTTACTGGGCTTAATAGACTGTTGGGCTAAAAACATAATTTGCAAATGTGACTTTCGATCGGTCGAAAACTGCTAAAATCAAATTCCTTAAAACAGTAGCTTCCTTGTTCTTGTACTTTGACTTGCAGCACCTTGAACATTGTCTAATCATATCTATAGACTTAGTAATCTATATTTACACAAATTTGTGCCCAAGATTTGTCAATTGTTCTAAACTTTTTGAATTTAACTGTTAGTTTTTCAAAATATACTTATCTAATAAACCTATATAAATAAATGCATTCCTACAAACATAAAACAGATCCTTTTTTTGTGTGTTTTTGAGAATCACATAAAATAGATACATAATACACACACAACACATGTAGGTTAAAAATGACTTCATAACCTATGAATGACAGCTAAATATAAACTAAAGAAAGTTTTAAAATGTGTTTAGACAAAGCAAACACATTAACCTAACCGATTTCAACTCCCAATTCAAAATTGATTCTAATCTTATCTTTATTCAGTCTGTATTAGAACAGAACCATTTATGTGGTTTGCTCCTTTAAATGAATTTCGAGAATATTTTAGAATACCACAGGATGGAAAGAGGAAAGATCATAGCGGATTCCATCATATATTATGTGGTATTGGATTAAATTAGAAAATGGAATTAGATATGATAGCTCACAATTAGAAGATGATTTTTTCTTTTTCCATTTTTGTATTTCACAACAAAGATAGAAGCTTGAAGTCTTCTCCAAAAACAATGAAGATATTATTATGAGCTATCTCCATTTGTGCAACTCATGATGCCATGGTGTTAAAGGATCCAAAATTCGACTACTCTTTTCTCTTTACAAAAAGAAAAAGAGAAAGAATTCAACGAACAAAATTAAACATTATCAATTAGGGTCTTAGGCCTAGACTTGGGGCTGGCCCTAATTGATAATGTTTAATTTTGGTGAAATACTAAATTGTTGAGTATAACGAGTAATCATTAACAATAATTTTTTTTTTTTTTTTTTTTTACAAAAAGAGAATGAGAGGGTCATTGTTTGGTTAGAAAAATGTTTCTCTTTTCTTTCTCCCATTGTACATTGGTATTTTGAATAAATAAAATCTGCTATCGTTTTTGCTAAAAAAAAAAACAATAAGTTTTACTCAACAATTTGTAAAAGAAAGTCAATAATACCTAAATACAAAAACTTAATTATCAATTTTGCTTTTCAAAATACAACTGTTTTAAACAGAAAAATAATAATATGGAAATTTGAATAAAAAATACTTAATTGATACTGTATCAAATATTAAAAACCTCACTAAATCTTATCCCTTTAGACCTCAAAATATATTGAGTTGGTCTTGCTAAATTACAAGTTTTTTTATTTATTTTTTATTTTTTAATGTAGGCAAAATTAGATCTAAAATCTCTTGGACAAAAAAAAAAACTTTATTAATTGACTTTTGAAACTTGATATAAGTAAAAAAAATAGTCATAATTCCACCAAATGGAATATTGAAACTGATGATCCCTAGAAAATTAGTAAGTCAAATGATCTAGATTTTAATGTAGGGCCTGAAAAGAAAAGAAAGATAATCAAAGGTGACCGGTGGGGACCCGGTCAAAGATCCTCCGATGATAAAGTCAGTATTGTTTGTGATAATAACTGTAGAATGGAAGAAAAATATCTTAAAATCTTACCCATCCGCCAGTGAGTCCTTTATATAGTGCTTGCTGAAGGCAGTTACTTTGTAACTTCTCCTGTCATCGCGGATCCATGAGGTAACTTCCACAACAACTGATATGGAAGTTACAACATTTTGAGTTTCATCCTTAACCGTTTTCTGTAGAACGGTTGATGATGATTAAACATTGTATTTGTTGAGAATAGATGCAATCCTGTGTGTCTCATTTGTCCATCCTTAAGGATGGACAAGGCACTTTTACAATGCCTTGTCCGTCTGTCCTCAAGGCTGGACGAGACATTGTTGCAATGTCTCGTTCTTCTGTCCTTCAGGACGGACGAGGCTTCTTTGGGATGAGTTCGTTGAATAGTTTTTTATTGGTCTCTTTCCTTGGACGAAGTATGTGGACGAGACAGGAAGATAGCTTTTTATCCAACACCATCAGTTGCCCCATGTCCACATGGGTCGTTCAACGAATTGGGTGACCTGTTGACACGTCTTTAGACGTACATAATTGGTGTCAAATGAATAATATGCCATGTGTCAATATTTTATTGGCAATTAGTCTCGTTGATTCAGTTTTTCAAGGTAGGTGCCGCGTGTCATTCTCGTATTGGTTGTGTTGTTTTAAATGCCCAACCCAACACCCTATAAATAGTGGAATACCTCGCTTTACCTTCCTCATTCCAGAAATTTCCTTCCTTGACATCCAGCGTCTATAGCTTCGTCTAAGAGTCCTTCTTCGTCTAGAGTCCCCATCCGTCTAGAGCCAGGTATTCTTCTTCTCTTCGTCTTTAGGTTTTAAGTTTCTTTCATAAAAAATGTCAGTTGCTTCTTCGTCTGCTGATAGTATTGATAGAGATATAGATGAGTATTATGACGACAGTAGTAATAAGTCTAGTTCTAATAGCACTAGTGACGTCAGTGGAGGAAACATGGACGAGGACTATTCCTCTGGGGCCCCTGGGTTCCCTCTTGAAGTCCTCCAGGAACAAGTTAGGAGAGCTTCTGGCTCTTAAGCTAGGTCTCCGTCCAATATCCCCCCGTCTAATCCGATGGACGAGGAGGAGACTGTCTTTAGTTGTGCTATAGGCGTTCATTCCAAGACGGATGAACAAAGACTTAACAATCTTAAATCCTGGTATCAAATTTCGGATGAGTTTAACCCTAGGCTGCCTGTCTACAGAGAGTGGTGTTGTAATCATCATTTTGGGATTGGTGTCTATGAAGCTTATTTTCTAGGTGGCCTTAGGTTTCCATTGAACGCGTTTGCTAGAGAGTTGTTAGTTAGGTTAGGCTTAGGTGTTTGTCAATTTAATCCCAATGCGTGGAGACTAATTATCTCCATGCAAATTTTGTGGAGAGAAGTTTTTGGTGGGGATCGTCCTCTCACTGTGGACGAATTCCTCTATTGTTATAAACCTTTTGAAATAAGCCAATCCGAGGGTTTTTATCAGTTCACCGCTAGGGCAAATGATTGTAGGCTAATCAAGTCCCTAGCTTCGTCTGATAGGAGATGGAAGACGGAGTACATCTTTATTTCTGGCTTTTGGGCAGGGAACCCTGTTGACGTTGACAGGGATCCTTTCCCTCCATATACTGGGGACTTAGGGAACCTTCATCCTGAAGGTATGTCCCTCCCCCTTATTTACCTTTCTCTTTTTTAATTTCTGTTGCCTGCAATTTCTAACTTTTGCTTACTGTATTGCAGCCATCAAACGTCCATCTTTAAGTAAACTCCATCGTGACCGCGTCCATAGGGCTCGTCTTCACCCAGATAGGAGTTTTTGTTTTCTAGTTACCTTGAGACGTCTTGCCAAGTGGGGCTTTGGTCCTGAACCGTCAAACAAGGCCATTGCACACGAGGTTATTGTGCGCAAAAGTAAGTTTTTGTTTGAAAGTTCCTTTTTTCTCTCTTTTTTTTTTTTTTTTTTTTTTTGAAAACTCTATGTTATACATTCCTAATCTGTTTATTATCTTATCTTAGGAATGTCAACAATGAAAGGAACCAAAGGGAAGGACGTTGTGGGTGAAGGAAAGCGTCTTGAGGTTCAGCGTCAGGACCGTCCTGAGGTTCAAACACAAATTCATCCAACGGCTGGGGATAAAAGGAAATCCTTACCAAAAAACCTCGATCTAAAGGGGCTCCCCAGTCGTCGAGACAAAAGAGTGAAGCACAGCTCTTCCAAGGGGGTTAAGCCTAAATCTCCCCAGTCCCAGCTTCCTATTCAGATAGTTGAAGTGGATTCGTCCACTCCAATTTAGTCCTCTCTGTCCAAAGCTCCTCCATCCAAGGTTCCTTCGTCCAAGTTTACTGTGCCTGGCTCGTCCCAGCATTCTAAAAAGTCTTTTACAAACATCATTGAGAATGAAGATCTAGCTTGGGAGAGATTTCAGATGGTTGTCTTGGACGAAGACATAAATTTCTGTTATGACATGAGCTTAAAGGAGTTTGAACACTCTGGTGTCCATGACCTCTTTAAGGTATGTTCATATTCCTTTCTCGTCCTTGTGTATTTAACAACTTTTCTTCATTTAACCCTCCTTTGTTTTTACCTTTCTATAGGCCATGTCCAAGTTTATAGCGGCGTCTAGATAGGCAACAGAACTGGACAGGACGAGGATCCAACTGGAAACAAGGATTCAAGAAGTGAGCAATGACTGCAAAAAATGGGCTGGGGTAGCTGCCAAAGTTAAGGAAGAAGTTGTTGAGCATAAAAAGCTGATTGAGGAGTTAAGGACTGATGCATCAGGGAAAGATACTCATATTGACCATTTACAGAAGGTAAATGAAGAGCTAAGTGCCCGTCTTTCCAAGGCAAAAGAGGACGCTGTGGCTGAATTCAAGTCGTCCAAAGCATATACGGATGTCCTGGATCGTAATTATGTAGTTGGTTTTGAGGACTTCAGAATGGATGCTATTGAAAACTTTCCTGAAGTTGACTTTAACTCAATCAAACTTAACCTTGCTGCCAATACTAGTTTTCTTATTCAGAGTGGCTTCGATGACGTCAATATTGAGGATGATGCTTTAACTCTACCTCCTCAGGACGCCTCCAATGCAAATGCTCCCCAGACTTAGAAACTTTTAATGTTTTTTTTTTTTTAAAATTTTTGTTTGGTCCATTGTTTTTAGGACCTTTTCATGTATTGTAAGTACATTCATCTCGTCCACAGTTTTAGGACGAGTTTTTAAACAAGTTTAATTTTACAAGGGTGTTTGAACATTGGTCGTTCACCCTCAAAACAATTGAATGAATGCTGTTATTTTTCTTTTACATATGTAAGGACGAGATTTTTTATCTTTATATACTGTGCTTGACTCGTCCATATTTCATATATAAATTTTACCATTTTCATTGGAATTTCACCATGTGAAATGGTAACCATTAGCATTACCCATCCTTAGACTTGGCTGATTTTCAGGTTTAATGAGGATAAGACCTTGCATTTCTCTCGTCCATAGACTGGACTGTTTTAGGTCTTTGAAACAATTGTCTAGGCATTTCCTCGTCTATAGCCCAGATGTGTATTGTATTTTACTATAGTTTGCTCGTGTGGACGAGTATGCCTTGGGCTTTCTATAGATTGCATAGGCTTTGCTTCGTCCGTCTCTTTGGACGAGCATGCCTTGGGAAAGTTGGCTTTGCTTCATTCGTTTCTTTGGACGAGCAGGCCTTGTGAAAGTTTAGACGTTACATCTCCGCGTCCAGAGAATTTTCTCGTCTTTAGTTTTTAGTAATATAAAGATTAGTAATTCACACAACATTATGTATATAACATAAGATATTGTTCACAGACGAGGCATACACTTAGAGGTCCATGCCTTCTAGGAAAATAAATACAAACCAAACCATAACCTCGTCCATAACTTTAATATAATAACAAAGCAACACTAAAGATACTTAAGTAAACAAACTTATGTATATAGACAAGTAGATAAACGGTTTGCAGGCTCGTCAAGGTGGCATTTTATTGGTAGTACCTCCTCAGGCGCTCAAAATTCCAAGGATGCTCCAATTTCCTCTCGTCTAGGGTCTCCAAGTAGTAGGATCCTTGTTTTTTACAATTAACAACTCTATAGGGACCTTCCCAATTAGGACCCAGTTTCCCATGAGCTGGGTTCTTGGTTGCCAAGGAAACCCTTCTTAGGACGAGATCTCCTATGTTGAAGCGCCTCGGTTTTACCATTGCGTCATGTTGCCTAGCCATGAGGTTCTTGTATTTTGCTGTCCTTTGCTCTGCATTTGTCCTTACCTCATCAATTAGATCAAGGTTTAGACGAAGTTGTTCCTCGTTATCCTTACTTTGATACGTCATTACTCTGTGGTTAGCCATATGCACCTCTGCAGGTATGACTACTTCAGTTCTGTATGCTAGCTTGAAAGGAGTCTCCCCCGTAGGGGTTCTCACTATCGTCCAATATGCCCACAGAACACCTGGTAACTTGTTAGGCCATACTCCCTTTGCCCTCTCAAGCCGAGTCTTGATGATTTTCAATAAGGATCGGTTTGCAACTTTAGCCTGGCCGTTTGCTCGTGGATGGGCGGGTGAGGAGTAGTGATTTTGAATTCCAAAGTGTTTACAGAAGTCTTTGAAAAGTGCATTATCAAATTGTTGTCCGTTATCGGATATCAATACTCTGGGCACCCCAAACTTGCACACAATGTTCTTCCATACAAAATTCTTGACATTCTGTTGTGTGATATTAGCTAAGGGCTCTGCTTCCACCATTTAGTGAAATAATCGATGCCAACCACTAGAAACTCATTTGTCTCGTGCCCAATGGAAAAGGACCAAAGATGTCTAACCCCCATTGTGCAAAAGGCCATGGAGCCGTCATTGGGGTAAGGTACTCCGATGGTTGTCTGGGAACATTACTGAATCGCTGGCATTGATTGCAGGCTTTGACATATGCCTTAGCATCAGCTTGCATGTTTGGCTAGTAGTATCCTGCATGGATGACCTTATGGACTAGTGACCGAGCTTCTGAATGGTTACCACATGCTCCTTCATGGACTTTTCTCAATACATAGTTCGCCTCGTCAGGAGCTAGACATCTAAGATAAGGTTGAGAAAAACCTCTTTTGTATAGCACTTCGTTCATAAGAACATATCTGGCCGATCTTACCCTCAGCTTTCTAGCTTCATCTTTCTCTCCTAGAAGCCGTCATTCCTTCAAATATGATACAATTGGGGTCATCCAGTTTCCTCCTCTCTCTACTTGCAGTATTTTTGGATATCTATACTTGGTATGTACTGAATTTTGTCAAACTCGTCCATGGTTTCATTCGATGAGGCTTCTTTTGCTAAGGTGTCAGCCTCCATGTTCTCTTCCTTTGGGATTTGGACAAAATCAGCTTTTTCGAACTTTTTCATTAGGCGTATTACCCTATGAAGGTACTTTTTCATTCGGTCTTCCTTAGTCTCATACATCCCATTTACTTGACCCATGATTAATTAAGAATCCCCCAAGACGAGTATTGACCTTGCCTCTACAGACTTAGCCAACTCCAGCCCTTTGAGGAGGGCTTCATACTCAACTTCATTATTCGTCGTCTGGTACTATAGCCGAACTTTACATTTCAATTTATCTCATTCTGGGGATTGTAGGATTACACCTATTCCTCCTGCATACCGTGTAGACGAACCATCCACATAGGTAATCCATTTCTTCTTATCCTCCACTTCACCCAATTCATTATAATTTGGGGTAAACTCTGCTATGAAATCTGCCAGAACTTGAGCTTTTATGGTGAGTCTTGGTTGATATCTGATATCAAACTCACTGAGTTCGACAGCCCATTGGATCAGTCATCCTGCAGCCTCCAGCTTGTTCATTGCTTTCCTTAGGGGATAATCCATCATGACATTGATGACATGAGCTTGGAAGTAATGTCTTAGCTTCCTGGAAGTAATGTCTTAGCTTCCTAGAAGCTGTTATTAACGCAAAGGCCAATTTCTCCATTAGCGGATACCGTCCTTTGGCTCCTCCCAACGCTTTACTTGTGTAATACACAGGCCTTTGCACCTTGTCTTCTTCTCTCACCAGCGCTGAACTTACTGCATGTAGGGTGACTGCCAAATACAAGTACAATTCTTCTCCTAGGATGGACGAGCTTAGCAAGGGAGTTCTAGTGAGATACGTCTTAAGTCTTCGAAAGCTTTTTGACACTCGTCATTCCATTCAAAGGCTTTTTTAAGAACTTTAAAAAATGGCAAATATTTGTCAGTAGCTTTAGAGACAAACCTGTTAAGGGCAGTAACTCGTCCGGTGAGGGACTGAATTTCTTTAATATTTCACGGGGGCTTCATATCTAGTATTGCTTGGATTTTGTCAAGATTCGCTTCAATCCCTCTATGGGAAACCATGAATCCAAGAAACTTCCAGGACGATACTCCGAAAGCGCATTTGCTGGGGTTCAACTTCACGTGGTACCGCCTCAATGTATCAAATGTCTCCTGTAGATCATCTAGGTGCTTTTCTCCATCTTGGCTCTTCACTTGCATGTCATCTACATAGACTTCCACATTTCGTCCGATTTGTGAACGAAACATGTGGTTAACCAATCTCTGATATGTTGCCCCCGCGTTCTTTAAACCGAAGGGCATCACCTTAAAACAGAACAAGCCTTAACTGGTGATAAATGATGTCTTCTCTTGATCTGCCTCGTCCATCTTTATCTGATTATATCCTGAGAAAGCATCTATGAAGCTAAGTAATTTGTGGCCTGCGGTAGAATCCACAAATTGATGGCGTGGCAGCGGATAGCTGTCCTTGGGGCAAGCCTTGTTTAGATCAGTAAAATCTACACACATCCTCCACTTGCCGTTCGCCTTTTTGACCATTACCACATTAGCCAGCCAATCTGGGTAGTACACTTCTCGTATGAACTTCGCCGCCATCAACTTCTGAACTTCATCTTTAATAGCACTATCTTTTTCAAGAGCAAACACCTTTTTCTTTTGTTGCACTGGCTTGGAGGAAGGACATATGTTTAAACAGTGGGTGATGACACTAGGATCTATAACCGGCATATCTTTATGACTCCAAGCAAATACATCAGTGTTTTTCTTCAAAAATTGGACGAGGTCCTTTTTAACATTTTCTTCAAGATCTGCCCGAATCCTGGTACACCTCTCAGGGTTGTTCTCTTCTAAGGAAACATCTTCTAACACTCCGGTGGGTTCTGCCACAACTCTCTTTTCTTCAATATTCATGGTCTGAACTTGCTCGTCCATGGCCAACATGGCCAGGTAACATTCTCTTGCTGCTAGCTGGTCTTCTTGCATTTGTCCTACCCCATGCTCTGTTGGAAACTTGACCGACAAGTGGTAGGTAGATGTGACTGCTTTCCACTTATTTAAAGTCGGTCTCCCAATTATAGCATTATAAGAGGACGAGTAATCTACCATCAGAAAATTCACATTTGTGGTTAACTATTGTGGATATGCCCCCACCACTACGGGCAATGTAATAATGCCTACAGGCTGTACTTTCATTCCTCCGAAACTTACCAGAGGCGACTGCACTGGACGAAGTTGGTCTCGTCCAACCCTCATTTGTTGGAAAGCTGGATAATATAGAATGTCTGCTGAGCTTCCATTATCTATCAGCACCCTCCTAGTTGTGTTGTCAGTAATGAGCAAGGTAATAACAATAGCATCATCATAAGGATGGTGAATTCTGTTAGCATCCTCGTCCGTGAAAGTGATCGCCTGCTCGTCCGTGGACTTTTCCCTTGGTGATCGTCCAAAGAGTTGGACGCTCTGCACTACCTTCAGGTATGCCTTTCTTGACTTGGATGATTGGCCTGTTGAACTTCCGCCAATGATAACTTTTATTTCTTCGAGCGGTGGTCGCGATAATTCCTCTACCTTCCCTTTCAATCTCTCGTCCTTGTGGTCTCGTCCAAGGAAATTTCTCAACTTCCCTTGTCTTATAAGATTCTCAATCTACTGCTTTAAATCAAAGGACTTGTCCGTGTCCTGTCCATGGTCTTTATGGAAGCGACAATACTTATTCCTATTACGCTTATTGGGATCTCCCTTCATCTTTTTCGGCTACTTCAAGGAAGGCTTTTCCTTGATTTGCATAAGGACTTGTTCAAGTGGCATGTTTAACAGAGTATATTGCTGGTTGCGTGCTGACGAACCTGTCTTCTTGCCCCGATCTTTTCTGTTATCCGTCCGTCCCTTCTTTGGACGTGGACCTTGTTCCGGGTGGCGATTTGTCTCCATTTTCTCTGTCCTCTTTCTTTTCTTAGCTATAATTGCATCTTCCGCATTCATGAAGTTTTGAGCTGAATGGACGAGCTCAGCCATGGTTTGTGGCTCTTGCTCATAGAGTTTGTGGATGAATAAATCTGAATGAACTCCACTGTGGAAAGCTGCTAACAGCAACTTGTCATCCATCTCGTCCACTGTCAAGGCTTCCCTATTGAAACGAGTGAAAAACGACCGCAAACTCTCATTTTCCCCTTGTTCAATCGTTAATAGACTGAAAGTAGAACGTTTGTGTCTCTAGCCCCCTATGAAGTTATTGACAAACAACTTGCTTAATTCTTCAAAAGAACTTACTGAGTTTGGGGGTAATTTGCTGAACCAAACTCTGGCTGGACCCTTGAGAGTGGTAGAAAAGGCTCTACACATTATTTCATCTGGAACTCCTTGGAGATACATAGTGGTCTTGAAGGTGGCAATGTGATCAAAAGGATCTCGATTCCCATCATATGAATCTAAAGAAGGCATTTTAAACTTTGGTGGTAGGGGATGGCCATTAATGGAAGCCGTAAAGGGAGAATCAGTTCTATAAACCAAATCTTTTATTGGGTTTGCCCTCTTCATATTCTCCTTCATTTCGTCCATGGCTTTCTTCATCTGATCCATCTCCTTTTCCAAATGAGGTACCCTTCGTGAGGTGGTACCCCTTGATTGACTTCCATGTTGAACATTCTCCCTGTCCTCTTGACTCCAAGTTTGTCCTTCTTCTTCATGCTCTCCATGTGTTTGCCTTCTCAGATTAATCTCCCTCCGTAGTTCTTGGTTCTAGCGAGTTAACTCCGCCATCACAGCCACCATAGAGTGCATATGTTGGACAGAGGATGTCTGCATAACCGGTGCAGATTGGCGATCGCGATGAGGGTTACTTGATGCATCCCTACTTTCTTCGTGAGCAGGGCTGGTAGCCCTCGATCTGGTCCGAACCATCAACTTTTTGTCTTGGAAAAACAAATTGTAAAACAATTATAATTTCTTTTTCCCACAGATGGCGCCTAGAAAATTAGTAAGTCAAATGATTCGGATTCTGATGTAGGGCTTGAAAAGAAAAGAAAGATAATCAAAGGTGACCGGTGGGGACCCAGTCAAAGATCCTCCGATGATAAAGTCAGTATTGTTTGTGATAATAATTGTAGAATGGAAGAAAAATGTCTTAAAATCTTACCCATCTGCCAGTGAGTCCTTTATATAGTGCTTGCTGAAGGCAGTTACTTTGTAACTTCTTTTGTCATCGCGGATCCATGAGGTAACTTCCACAACAACTGATATGGAAGTTACAACATTTGGAGTTTCATCCTTAACCGTTTTCTGTAGAACGGTTGATGATGATTAAACATTGTATTTGTTGAGAATAGATGCAATCCTGTTTGTCTCGTTCGTCCATCCTTAAGGACGGACGAGGCACTTTTACAATGCCTTGTCCGTCTGTCCCCAAGGCTGGACGAGACATTGTTGCAATGTCTCGTTCGTCTGTCCTTCAGGACGGATGAGGCTTCTTTGGGACGAGTTCGTTGAATATTTTTTTATTGGTCTCTTTCCTTGGACGAAGTATGTGGACGAGACAGGAAGATAGCTTTTTATCCAACACCATCAGAAACCAACTTTTGAAACTTAACATAAGTACAAAAAAATAGTCATAGTTCCACTAAATGGAATATTGAATGTTGCATGGGCTGACTATTATTTGATAGACATTCTTCTCAGGAAAAAAATATATATATATTGGATAGACATGCGACACTTTGAATTTCATTGACTTAAGGACTTGAAAACGATGACCAAGAAATCATTATTGATCTTGAAAGTATGAAAATGAATTAAACAGCAGTTGAATTGGAGCATATAGAAATATCTTTTTTTGCCAAATATATGGATCAGTATAGAAATATCAGTGTGAAAACTTGCAAGGTTGTAAATTGAACACAACAGTGCCACAAGACCAACGGCGCTGACTCCTGAGTCTGCTGAAATGAAATCCCAACCACAAGACCCGAATGGAGGAGTATTAATGCCCAACCTAACCAAACCAAACAAAACATAGAGATACTGACCGCATTTAAAAATAGAGTAATGATAATCACACCTTCCTCAATTAGTTCTTATTATACACTTAAATATTCAGTGACACATGGACAAATATCAATCACTCACTCCTCACCAAAAATATGATTTTACAATTTTAACTTAAACATGATTTCAAAAAGACAGTTTACAAAGAAATGAATAATACTACAATCACAACATATTTTACAGATGTAGCTAATCTTTTATTAATTTTTATTTAAACCCACTATTAATATTACTTTTCATTTATCAATAATCACTCATTACATCAATAGTTTGTAAATTTTTTTGTAAAATAAATTATATGTCTGGCATTATTTCAAAGACAATAGATAATAAAATTAAAAAAAAAAAAAGTTAACGGATGTCTTAAAAGTATTAATTTAAGAAATATATTTAGAAAATTTTTGTTAAAATATAAAAAAAAAAAAACTTATTTTTTAACAGCTATTTATATTCCTATAAAAGTTGTATAAAATTTTTTCTTATATTTTATCAACAAATGCCATTCTAAAAAAAAAAAAAAAAATTTAGTGGCACGTTAATAAAAAAATAAAAAAATAATAAAGAAGTGCCATCATTATTCTATTTGGTCCTTGGCACTGTTGGGGTAGATCTTCATACTCATGGGAACCGTTATCGACTCCCATTTCTTGGGCTTAACTGCCATTGTCACTGTAATACTCTCTCTCTCTCTCTCTCTCTCTCTCTCTCTCTCTCTCTCTCTCCTTGTGAGTTTTTCTTTATTGATGTATGTATAAGCCTTTCAAAATAAATTGGATATTGGTATTTGCAGGTGGGGTATCAGTTGTTGTTCTTTATAGTCACTGCTCTTCTCAAATTCGATAAAGTCACTGACTTTGCTGGTGGGTTCTCTTTCTTTAATCCTTTTGTTGCTTAAAATGCTAACATGAAATTGGAAATTTGATTGCTTGTTGAGTTGCAAAGCTGTTTTGCACGTTAACTCTGGTTTTCTTGTTTTTGTTGTTTGAATTTGCAGGAAGCACAAATTTTGTTATCATTGCTATATTGACTCTGGTTCTGAAAGGCTCATGGCATTTCAGACAGGTATAAATAATCATGTTTGTGTTGTTGTGCTTGTGCTTGTGCACTCTCTATTATCAGGGGTTGTTTGTGGAAAAATTCTCAAAATATGATCTTCCATTTTTCTTTGATTGGGCTGGACATGTTAACACCCTCTGCTTCACACTTTTGCACAGACTCTTACTCTTTGAAAAATAACCCAACTTTATTATACTATGTGGGTATTGCTTTACGCTTATGATGGAATCCGAGTTTCTATTTTTGTTAGAATTATAGGTAAATGATTAAATTTACATTTTCCTAGTGGTTTAAGCTTTTGGGACAAATGATAGTTTACCATGGTATCAGAGTATGTGGTCCTAAGTTCGAACCTTTTCTCCGTTCTACCATCTATTTTAAAATTTCCCCACGTGTTGGACCCTACTTATCAAGTGAGGATGCTTAAACTTTTGAAACAATTGGTAAGTTTTTCAATTTTTCTAAAAAAATTATATTTTTTGTTGGATAAATGATTTTTGTGGTTGTGTTCTGATTATTAATGAAAAGAAGGAATTTGTGTCTCTCAAGTGCAATATATTCCTCATGGTTGGAATTTCATGTTTGAGTGAAAGTGATTAAGTCTGACATTTCTGAGTGATTAATATAACATTGTTGGGTCCAAATCTTCATGCTTAAGTTTTTGATTAAGGCAGTATCCCAACTTGTCATATCAAGGCCTCACATAAAGTGCCCATCAATTGTGGCTGGCCAATGTGTTGTTCAACATGGTCTCATTATATATATAATTTTGCTGCTGTGATTTCAGATAGTCTTGACTTTGCTTGTGGTAATATGGGGTCTCCGCCTGGGACTGTTTCTATTAATGAGGTATGATTTATTTGATTCTAACATGAAATGATGAAGTTTATTAGTTAGCAAGGCTAGTCTATGTACAGTTTATTAGACAGCTCATTAAATTTGTGACTTGATTTTAGTTCTTGAAAATCAACTTGACAAAATCTCATATTTTGAACTACCTGGAGTTGTGGATAGATGAAATCTCTGGCATTCACCTCTACCTTGAGGCATGTCCTTTGTTATGTTGTAGGCATCGTTTTTGTTTTAGTTATTGTTTTTGATGCTTGGCCCCTGCTTAGTTTCAACCATAGTGGTGGATGTGGACTCTATCAGTTCTTCTACTCAAATTTTACTTTTAGATTTAATAAAAGTTTTGTTTTCTTTTTACACAATTTACTGAATGCTGCTATCTTCTCTTGTATCCTTCCATCTACTTTGGTTTTGGTGTTCTAAAATTAGTTTATATACTTGTCCAAATCCTTTACTTGAATACTTGACTTGCATATAATTTTTATCCCTAGGGCCAGGCCAAACTTAACAATGTTGTTGCTGTTAAGTGCAGTATCACCTAGATATCAACTTCATATTTAATTTTTATTATCTGGGTACTATGATCAGGATCTTGCAGTGGGGGGAGGATAGGCGTTTTGATGAAATGCGTGCTAGTTTGGGAAAACTGGCAGTTTTCTGGATATTTCAGGTTTTTTAGGATTTCTCTATATCTATTTTGGATTAGCTATGACTGCATACTGGAATTCTAGTTGCCAGTTGGAATGTCTATATATAGTTTTTGACATTCGATATGTGATTTACCCCCCTTCACTGCAGGCTGTCTGGGTGTGGACGGTTAGTTTGCCTGTTACAGTGGTTAATTCGAGCAACAGAAATCCATCTCTCCAGGCTGAGGACATAATTGGCTGGATTATTTGGTCAGTGGGTTTTCTAGTTGAAGCAACAGCTGATCAGCAAAAACTAACATTCAAAAACTCTCCAGAAAATAGAGGGAAATGGTGCAATGTTGGACTATGGCAATACTCTCGTCATCCAAACTATTTTGGTGAGGTTAGTGCTGCCATTTCATTCAGATGCACATATACTTAGAGCTGGTGCTGAATGCTTCTGTTCATGATGCTGCTTAGAAATGTAAAATGCTGTGAACAAAAAAAACCTTAAAGTAATGATATACATACATACATATATATATATTTCTCTGTTTTAATCCGTATCATTTGTAATTGATAATTTCTTTCTCATGGTTACTGGTTGCATGCAAGGTGCAGATTTTTTGTGTGCTATCTATCTTATACTTCACTTCTATATTACTATAAACTCCTAAATATGAAACTATATCAACGAGTCATAATTTGTGACATCTAGACTTCTTTCAACTGAATAATGGACAGTATGCACATTTAGGCTGTTGAATTTTAGGTTAAATTGCATCCTAAATATGAGTCTCCACCGCTGTGGCACTACAGTATTGATTCTTCAATATATCTGGGTAAAGAAAATAGATAGTTTAATTATGAAAAATTTGATAGCTTTTTTTGAGGAAGTGACTAAAATTAGCCTTCAGTTCTGGGAATCTGGTAACGTATGCTTGCCTCATACATCTCACATGCTCAGAAGCCATACCTCATGAACATGACAATTAGATGAATACATCTGATGTTCAACAGCATTGTTACATTATTTACCTTGATTTCAATTCTGTAAAATAATGAAACCTTGATGAATGTTGAGCTCAGATTTTCCTCTGGTGGGGAATTTTTGTGGCTTCCACACCTGTACTTGAAGGTGCTGAGTGGCTTGTAATCCTTGGGCCAATCTTCCTCACATTGTTGCTTCTTTTCATCAGTGGCATACCATTACTTGAGGTTTGCTTCTCCTGGCTTTGGATTTAATTACTATATCCACTGCATTCTGAATATGCTTATGATAAATACTGCATAATTGTTACCAGGAATCGGCAGATAAGAAGTTTGGGAATGTGACTGGATATAGGCTTTATAAAAGAAAAACTAGGTTATGTTCTTCCTTTCTTCTTTTACTTAATCTTTTAAGTGTATTTTGGAGGAGAAAGTAACTAAGACTAACATCGTATGTTGCAGCCCTCTAATTCCGCTGCCACCAGTAGTATATGGGAATTTGCCCTCTTGGTTCAAAACAACTTTCCTCTTCGAATTTCCTTTCTACAGTCGTAGTCTTCCACAGGAAGGGTCAAACTGGTGAGGCTTAAACTTTCTGCAAATGCTTTTATCTTGACAAGAGACTCATGCCACACTTGCAATCTTCATCTAACTTGGGTTATTGAGTGAAGTTATTTGTTGCTTGTTCTGAATATGGAATATTTTACTGATGCTTGAAGCTATATATCTATTCTATTGGGCAAACAGAATTTCACTTGGGATTGTATTCTTAACCTTGGGAGTCAAATGACTCTATAGTGATATATTATTGTAGTCTTTTTTCCAATCTTCTTACTCTCTGTGTGTGAAGGGTTAGTGTCTAGATGGTTCATATTTGGACCTTAGGATCCCTTCTCCACCAAAACCAAAACCAACCCCCCCCCCCCCCCAATAGGGCTTGTGATCCTGTGCTAAGGTTGAGCCCATTAGTGTTTATCTAATTAAAGTATATTTAGTTATTAAAAAAAAAGGCCAAGATAAATAATAAAACCTTTTCGTTTATAGATAGGTGTTGAGTTGGAAGGAGAAATGAGAAACCAAAAAACTAAACAGAGCAAACCGAGCAAGAATCATGTTGCAAGTATTGAGAATGTCCAGTTCTCTCCAAACTTCATTACATTTAAGATTACATAGAAGATGCTGCAAATTCCTTCCTGATCTTTCCCTTGTCATCTGTTTTTCCTACCTTCTTCCTCTTCCCTAGCTGACCTTAATTAAGAGTACCAGGCTTCTTTTTACATCTAACTGTAATGTATGAATGTGAAAGAAATCAGAAATTGACTGCTGTTTTCTGTTATTTACCATTACAATGATAATGTCCTTATCAACTTGGGTACAAGAACTCGAATGGACATATTTAGCATCAAAGCTGATGGAATGGAATAATGAGATAGTCAACAAGATGGTAATATCATAATTTGGTTTAAGGTTTTGTTTGGATTGAAGTGCATAATTTTTCTTTGTTTGCCTGACTTTGTCATTAATGCTACGCTTCATTATTTTTTCAAGCAATTTACTGTCTGTGCAAGGTAGTGGACTTTAAAAAGAAGTCCATAATTTATGATATTATTATATGGCTTAAGGTTTTAATTGGCAGTGCATTACTTTTCTGTATAACTTTTGAAGTGTTGATAATACCATTTTTCTGGTTCTTCGTTACCATCTGTGCAAGGTATAGAACAAGCAGGGGAGAAAGTAGCGATGGATTGAAGATGCATTAGTTCTTCATGACTCTTTGATTTGCAATGTTTTATTTCTCTGTCCTCCTATGGATGTATGGTTCATCACTTTTCTTCTCTATGACTACTATTATGATAAATGAAATTCTGATTTGTTAATGTTTAAGCATGTCTGTTATCCCCAACAATGTTCATTTTAAAAAAATGAATGTTCATTTACTAGCTAGAAGCGAGTCTAAAGGGTTCTTCTTTAAAATTGTTTCCTACATTTAAAAAAAAATTTGCATGTAGTAAGTGCATCATACGTGATGAACAAGGAGAAATGCATTTTTTGTTTAACAATACATGATGCAGCATAAAGTCAAAATATAAGTTGAGTATTGACACCAAACTCACAAACCTGAGGCTTCCAATGTTGTGGATTGAAAGCAGCACAACAAATGAAACACCGCCACCGCCCCCCCCCCCCTGGCACTCTCTCTCTCCACGGCTTCAACCTCAAGTGGATGTTGGGATCAAACAAGAAACCAATGCTAACAAGAACCTAAAGAACTGTCTGGTTTATCTATTAATTATCCTTTTTTTTAATGATGTTGTTTGTCCCCCTCCCTTTGCTATATTGATTTGCACTTTCAGTTAAGTCAGCTATGACAAGTTTGACTCATCTTTCCCAATTTATACAGTACTACAATATATAATAATGAAGGCTTTGCAATAAATTTTGCAAACCTCTTGTTGCACCACATCATCGTCATCTTCCCCCACCCCCCACTTTGCACTTTGTTCAACCATTCATCTCTTTCATTTGTTGCCTTCTTAAATTTTCATTCCATTCCTTAAAGCAATCTTAAATTCTCTACTTTATGCCTTCTTAAATACTACAGTTTCATATATATATATATATAGTGGGGGAGAGGGGATGGGTTCAAAGTTTCAAACACACATATTGCACCACAAATGGTGTCATTAACATTGAACTATCACTTGAATCCTGTAATGGTGGGCAGAAGTAAATGAGCAAGTTGGAAAAATGAAGGCATTAAACGCTAGGCAAGAAAAGGGTGAAAAAGAAAGCAGTAAGAGAACTGACTCCTACATGGCACGTTATGAGAAATGCTAAATTAAATGTTAGTGCTTCTATTTTTATATGCAGTATAGATGAATGTGTTCAACCTTACATAGTTACATGTATGCGTTTTTACAGGAATCACGGTTATATATAGTGGGGTATTGTTTACTGCATTTTTATTGCGAAGAGAGCTTGCTTGATTCAGGAAAAAAATAAAATAAAAAGAAAGAACGAGAGAGGGTGTTTCTTTGATTTTAGATTGCTAGAGAAATGTTGAACTAGTGTGGGTCAAATAGTTTTGTAAATCAATTTCATTGTACAATGGTTATTTTAAAAGAATGAAATTTTGGTTTCTTTCAATATCTTTTTTTACCTAAGGATGATTTTGTCAATCATTTCAATAGCAATAAGCCTTATGGTACCTAAATAAAAACAGCAATTAAAATTTATTTCAATTTATGACCATATTTTTTCTTTTACTGCACATTACTCAAGAAGAGTATACTTTTTTTTTAATAGGAGTATACTCGTGTTAAATAATGACTTAGTGCTCACTGTCTGACTAAGAATTTCCCAAAAAAGTTCTACTTCTCTACTTCCTTTTTTTACTACAAATTATTTAAGAGGGGTATTCTTTCTTTGTGCTCGGTTGCATTCTTGAAAATGCTTTGAAAAATATTTTCTAGTGTTTGATTCTTTGTAAGATGAATTTTTTTTTTTTTGGGAAAAAATAATAATTTTTTGTTAAATTGTCCCAAAAATACCTGTTAATATTATGCATATATATATATATATATATATATATATATATGTATATATTGATTGTATTGTGGGTTCTAGATAAAATTTCTTATCATTGAAAAAGAGATTTGGGGGTTTGAATTCCCGCTTACCAAAAAATAAAAAAAATTTGGTGTCTCATAAAATATTTTATTAATTGTTTATGTTGTAAAAAATTTTACAATTTTTTAGGTTGGCTTTTTGATCAATGGATTATTATTATTATTATTTATTTTTTTTACAGTTTTGACCATATCTTCCAAGTAAACAATCACTTAACAATATTTTCAATTGTAAACTATTTTATATAGGAAACTATCATACAACAAAACAAATAGAGTTTTAGTGTTCATGATTAGGAATTTTTCAAAAAAAAAATTCAATCTAGTTTCCAATAAAACAATTGCTTATCTCCATATTCATGTTCTAATAATTCTTTGTTTCTCCAAAAAAAAAAAAAAAAAATTCTAATAATTCTTATTCTCATGGATTTGTTGAATACCATTGAACGGTGCATTGATAAAGTTGGGCTTTGTTGAAGAGCAATTGTTCTTCATGGTGTTTTAGCCTATAAAAAATCCCTAATCATAAACAATGTCAACTTTTTTGGTTATTACTACCTTATAATCTTGAGAACGGAAAATCGTGTGGATTCGTATTGTTAAATGGTAAATGTCGAAAAAAGTGCTCCAATGTATCCACCCACAAGAACCCCAACTTCCTCTTATTTAGTTAAGAAAGTCTTGCTTCTCAAAAAAAAAAAAAAAAAAAAAAAAAAAAAGGTTAAGAAACTCTTTTTTAAAAATAAATTGTATTTATCATAAAGTCTGTCTTAGTGTAGCAATGACTTTTGAAGAGTAGTCTAGTATCAGCCTCAGCCAACGGCCCAGTGATGAGCCCAATATCAGTAGTGAGTCCAGAAATAAAGGAAAAGCCCAAGCCTAGTTTTGATAAACCAAAACACACCATTTCACTTGTAAGCTACTGTTGTTAGTTTGTTATTAGTCTATTATTAGCACACGTGTATTAGGTGGTTAGTCTATAATAGACTCCACCTTACACGTTAAGCATCTCTCTCTCTCCCTCTCTCTGTTCTTATATAAACAGACCTCTCTTAAGAATGTAATTATGCAATTAGTTTTTTTTTGATATACAATGCTTTCTTTCACTCTTCGAGAACTTTCTTTTATAGCTTTGTTCTTTAGCTTTCCTTTCATGGTATCAGAGCTTTGCTTCCATGGCGTCTACTCCTTCAACTTCAGCTTCAACTTCATCATCTTCTTTAACCACTTTTTCTACAATGACAAACACTATCACTCATATTAATCCTTCACTTCTTTTACTTTCAAATATGTCATCAATGATGACTGTGAAACTTGACTACTCCAACTACATTGTTTGGAAGCACCAGATTGAGGTTATCTTGGAAACCTACTCCATGATTGATGCTATCATTGATACTGTAATGGCACCAGATCAGTTCTTAAAGGATTCTTCTAGTAATTACACTACAGAAGTTAATCCAGATTTTCTCATTTGGAGAAATCGAGAGCAAGCTTTGTTTACATTTCTTAATTCCACACTTTCTCCCTCTGTTCTTGCTCTTACTGTTGGGCAGAAATCTAGTAGAGGTGTTTGGAAAGTTCTGGAAAAATGTTTTGCCTCAATTTCTAGGTCAAGTGTGATGAGCTTAAGGAATGAATTGAGTGCTATGAAGAAATGTACAGATTCAATTGATGTATACTTTCAGAAGATCAAGCAAATCCGTGACAAATTGGCTGCAATATCAGTTATTCTTGATGATGAAGAGCTTCTTCATATTGCACTTGATGGTCTGCCATCAGATTATGACTCCTCCAGTTTAGCTGTTAGGACTCGCAGTGATGTTCTTACTGTTGAAGAACTTAATACTCTTCTCAATGCTGAGGAAAGAGCTATTAGGAAGAGATTTGGTGTGATTGATGCATCCACTATGGCTATGGCTACCACTTACCAACCTCTAAGATTCGGTAGAGGTAGAGGCAGGAACAATGCTTAGAGAGGTTGTGGTAATGGAGGAAGAGGTAGCAGTTTTGGTGGTAGTGGTTTTAATCCTAATGGAAATTTCAACAGTAATGCTTTCTCTTCTCCCTTCTGTCAGTCTCAGCCCAATCCACCAAGACCTTCAGGATCTCAGGGTTTGTCACATAGACCACAATGTTAGATTTGTGGCAAGAGTGGTCACACAGCTCTTGACTGTTATCATAGGATAGATTTTTCCTTTCAAGGAAAGCATGCTCCATCCAAGCTTGCTGATATGGTAGCCAACTCATCTCAAGCTTATATGGCTAATGGGTGGCTTACTGATACAAGGTGTTCAGATCATGTTACACCAAATTTGGCTAATCTTTCACTGTAACAACAACCTACCACTGGTTCTGAAATTGTGACTGTTGGTAATGGTCAAGACCTTCCTGTGACTCACATTAGTAATGGTGAGTTATGTACTTCAACTCACAACTTTAAGCTTGATGGTATACTTAGGGTTCCTGATCTTGCTTCTAATTTGCTATCTGTTCATAAGCTTTGTTTGCAAAATAATGTTTTCTGCTACTTTGATGCTTATAGATTCTCTATTCAGGATTTTCTTACAAGGAAGATCCTTTACGAAGGATTGAGTAAGGATGGTGTCTACCCTATTCCTGATCCTTCTTCCTTGCATTCCTCCAATTTCATTGCCTTTTCTACATCACATGTTCCTGATTCCTCCCAAACTTCTGTTAGTCCTGATCAAATCTCTCTCTGGCATAGCAGACTTGGACATCCAAGTGCCAACTCCTTCATTCTGCTATTCAGCTTGTAAATCCTGCTTTTACATTCAATAAGTTTGACAAATGTTGTTCTTCTTGTACATATTGTATAAGTGCTAAAATACACAGACTTCCTTTGACAAATATGAAATTCAATCTACTTCTATGCTTTAGCTTGTGCATTTTGATATTTGGGGTCCAGCACCCATTTCTTCTTTACTTGGTTATAATTACTATGTTGTGTTCATTGATGATTACACTAGGTTTACTTGGTTCTTTCTTCTCAAATAAAAGCATGAATTGTTTACTGTGTTCAAGCATTTTAAGAACCTAGTTGAGACTCAATACTCCACTAAAATCAAAATTCTTAGGTCTGACAATGGTAAAGAATATGTTAACTCTCAATTTCAAGAGTTTTGTTCTAACCATGGTATTATACATCAGACCTCCTGTCCACATACTCCTCAACAAAATGGCATCTTTGAGAGAAAGCATAGACATATTGTGAAAACTGGTCTTGCTCTACTTTATTAGGCTCATTTACCTTTGAATTTTTGGTTTTATGCTTTCTCCACTGCTTCCTTTCTTATCAATAGGCTTCCTAGTTTTGTCATTGGTTTAATTTCTCCTTGGGAATTGGTTGATGTTGTCTCCCCTTCTCTTTCTGCCCTTAAGACCTTTGGCTGTGCACGCTATCCTAATATTCGTCCCTATAACAAACACAAACTTCAACCTAGGTCTGTGGAGTGTGTTTTTCTAGGCTATCCACCTTTGTCCAAGGGTTACTTATGTTTGGACACTTCTACCAATAAAGTCTATACCACTTGCTACACCTTATTCAATGAAAACCTATTCCCTTTTGCTATCAATTCTACCTTTACACATGCTCATCTTCCTTTTGCTTTTGATGTCCTTACTGCACCTACTGACACTTGTCCAGACCCTTCTTCTTCTGTTTCATCTGTTGCTTCTTTTCCTTTTGAGCTTTTTCAATCATCCACTTCCATTTCTTGTGTCCTTAATCCTCCCTTATCTTCTTTACCCTCTTCATCTAATGCATCTGTTACCTCCATCATTCCTAGCACTTCTTCTCTTAGTTCCTCATCTGATCCTCCCTTCCTATTCCTGTCAATCATCATCCTATGCTTACAAGATCAAAATTGGGTATCCATAAGCCTAAGGTTTATAAAGTTGTGACTGATTACACATACCAGGAACCTCCCTCTTTTACAATTGATTCAGAATTCCATTCTTTAATTAAGCAACAGACTTGGTCACTTGTTCCTCCTCCTGTGGATAAGAACATTGTCACTTGCAAATGGGGTTTAAGCTCAAAATGAATAGTGATGGGACTATAGCCAAATATAAAGCCAGATTGGTTGCTAGAGATTATCTTCAACAATATGGTTTGGACTAAGAGGATACTTTCAGTCTTATGGTTAAACATACTACTGTTAGAATTCTTATTGCACTTGCTGTGAATTATGGTTGGGATTGAAATAGTTGGATGTTAGGAATGCTTTCTACATGGTATCTTAAAGAGGAAGTTTATATGGCTCAACCACAAGGTTATGTGGATCCAGCTTGCCCTGCTCATGTCTGTTTGTTGCATAAAGCCTTATATGGTTTAAAACAAGCTTCTAAGGCTTGGTTTGAGAGGTTTAGTACTCAATTGCTTCATGTTGGTTTTGTTGCCTCTGGGGCTGATGGGAATCTGTTTATTTATGCTCATGATGATCATTTGATCTTCTTATTGTTCTATGTTGATGACATCATAGTAACTGGTAATCATCCTAGTTTCAGTGCTTTTCTTCTTGCTACTCTAAGATAGGATTTTGATCTTAAGGATCTTGGAAGATTGCATTACTTTTTGGGGCTTCAGTTTGATTACACTTGTGCTGGGATTTTTGTGCATCAGTCTAAGTATGCTGCTAATCTTCTGCACAAGTTCTCTATGTCTGAGTGCAAACTTTGCAAGACCCCTTCTATTGCTAATGCTCATCTTGTTCCTGTTGAGTGTAAGACGTGGCAGCACCTTGCTAGCATAAGTCCGGATCTGGCAGCAAAAAGGCAGGTGTGATGGCACAACAATAACCAGGTGCGACGCATCTAAGGTGCATGAAGACACGTGGCTCTGGTAGGTACCTAACTACTCCCTTTATTACGTGGTGGTAGGTTTAAATGCCTCCCACTTACACCTGACGAGGTGGAGCGAATCCCCACTGGCCCCTTTTTTGTTAGCCGGTGGATATGCGTGTGTTTGGGTGGTCTCGCAATGGAGTTTCCCGAGGAGGTGGTCCCGATAGCAAGGATATCAATGGTTAGTAATAGTTTCCGCCAGTAATTATTAATTGCTTGGAAATAGAATAAATACGTTTATCATTTCATCATCTGTTTGCTTGTTCACACTTAGGTTAGGCACACACTAATTAGAAACATGGACTATAATGATATAGATTATGATGAAGGTTATAGCATGAGAGATATAGACAATAATTGGTTAAATGATAATATGGATTATGAAACAAATTCTGACTCTGACAGTGATATGGATAATTATAATTATAACTATAAAAACACAAATAATTGGAATACATTAATAGGAGATAAAATTAACAGATAGACTGATAGACACAATAATAGTTTCTTAGATAGGATTAATAAAAAATTGGAATCTTTAGAAGCCATTGAAAGATCCACCACTGTAGAAAGAAAAAATGATAGAGATAATAGAATAGATAGTTTTTGGACCTCTATGAAAAAATTAAAGTTTTAAATTCAGAACAAGAAAGAAACTTTGAACCCCATCAAAGATCATTTTTAGTGACAGATAATTGGCTTGATAAAAAAAATAGTAGCTTAGTAAGCACTGACAGATTCATAAACATCACATTTAGAAAAGATGACGGGAGAAATAATTTAAAAACTCTAGAGACTACTCGGATAGAAAACAAAGACTATAGTCAAGTAGTAAGAAGTTCTATAGAAAGCTAAGAAAATAATAATAGGAAAGATGACATGATAGAAGCAATACAAAAGAAGAAGCTAAATATAATTGATGAAGACAAAGTAGATATAATTGATGGAGACAAAGAAAAAGGAAAATACGCAAAGGCATAGTAAAAGAGATGTTAGAAAGAATAGAAAGACAACAAGGTAATAGTACTCTAATCAACTCAAAAGAAACACTACGTAACAAGTTAGATATAGGAAAAGACATAGAAAATGTAAGAGACTTTGAAAGACAAAAGTCTAACAACCCAAAAGAAACTCTACATAAAGAGTTTAGCATAGAAAGAGACATAGACAAAGACAAAGAAAGAAACGTGACAAGGAAAGAGAAAGAAAAAGAAAATGATGGTTTGATAAAAGTAGTCAACAAAGAAAGAAGAGATAATTCCAAAAAGAGTAATAGTTTTAAAGAAGAAATTGATGAAAGACTAAAATCAATTGAAAGAACTATGATATATACTCAAAATGATAGTTTAGCAGAATTAGTTAAAAAGATAGAAAATTTAAATTCACCTTTAGATACTGACAGAAAAAGAGAGACAACAGTTTTAAATAATACTGAGTCTTCAGATAATGAGAAAATTAACAGACATATTAGAAATATTATTTGTCATAAATGTAAATAATATGGACATACTAAGAAACAATGTGACAGACATTAAAAAATTGTTAAACAAATCAGTAAATTAGAATTTGAGAAAGATGTAATAAATGAATTAATGGAAATGTTTAATGTTCAGCAGAAAGAGATAGACCAAGTAAAGAAAAAGGAAGAATTAAAATCAACCAACCCACTTAAAGTCAATAAAAGAAAAAGAAAACAAAAAGACATAATAGTGAAATTGATAGATAATTTACTCAATCATCTAAAATACAAAATCCCGAAAGAAATCTATTCACTAGATAATATTTCCATAATAAAAGAAATTGATAAAGAAAGAATTTACAGAAAAAATAGACATTTGTTATCCTTAAAGTCAGAAATAATATATGAAAGAATTGTTGATCAATTGACAGATCCTATATTAAATCATAAAATAGAAGTATTTAGACAACAGATTGAGACAAAAATTTGTTATAATCTTCCTATTGCTTTTTGGCATAGACGTGAGTTGTTTAACATATTTTTTAATTTGTCGAACTATCATAGTATGTTTGTCTGTCCATGCAGGAGGATTCTTTTCTAACCTTTGGTATAAGGGTCTACATATTTTTCTTAATCCTTGAAAATAGTCTGAAACATAATTTAGGCTGCCAAGAAATCTTTGTAACTGATTTTTATCTTTTATTTCATCTAGAAATTTATCTGCAAATTGAATGGCTCTGTCAATAGGACTTAAGGTTCCCTTATAAATATTATGTCCTAAAAATTGGATTTTATCTTTGAACAAATTTATTTTAGTGGCTGATACAACTAATCCATTATGTTTAATTACTAAAAAACAATGTGACAGACATAATAAAAATGTAAAACGTATAAGTAAATTAGAATTTGAGAAAGATGTAATAAATGAATTAATGGAAATGTTTAACGTTTAGCAGAAAGAGATAGACCAAGTAAAGAAAAAGGAAGAAGTAAAATCAACCAACCCACTTAAAGTTAATAAAAGAAAAAGAAAACAAAAAGACATAATAATGAAATTGATAGATAACTTACCCAATCATCTAAAAGAAAAAAAAGACTATTTGCTAAAATTGAAAGATTCTATAGAAATACCTATGGCTTGTATTAGGTGTAGGAAACATGGACACCATGTTGCGAATTGTCGAAAAGAAGAAAAAGCCAAGAAAGAAAAAGACAAGAAAGAAAAGATAAAAATGAAATAAGATGGAACAAAAACAAAACTAGTAACTCTACAAGACTTAATGACGGAAGCAAAAATAGTAAAGCAAGAAATTAAAGAAGATGATTCAACGGACATAGATGAACAAAATATTGCAAAAATAGTAGACTTGAAAGATTTTCCTAAAATATTGACAGATTCTCCCTTAACAGGCATAATGATGGTAGACTCCCCTGATTCTCCTACAGATAAAGAGATTATAGATATTAATGTTTCAAGTAGTAATAAAGATGATAGCAATAGATAGAATTTCTTGAGATTGATTGATAGAGTAATTTTTCAAAAATGTCATACTGAAATCACTTTAGTAATTAATAAAGAGTTTTCTTTGACAGAAACTGCTTTAATAGACTCAGGTACTGTCATGAATTGTATAGAAGAGGGATTAATACCTTTAAAGTATTATGAAAAATCATCTGAAAGATTAACTCAGGCTAATGAAGAAAATCTCATAATTAGTTATAAAATACCTAATCTTCACATATGCCATGATGGAATATGTTATGAAATAGTCTTTGTTTTAATTAAAGACCTTCCTTTTAAAATTATTTTAGGAACTCCTTTTATGGCTTTGATTTACTCCTTTTCAGTAACAGATGAAGGAATTAAAACTAGTGTGTTGGGAAAAGATATATTCTTTAGATTCATTTTACCAACTGTCCTGAAAGAAAATCATTCTTCCAAAAAAGTCACAATTTTAAAAGA